>JAXCMG010000117.1:670332-701273 GCA_034642415.1 Podarcis siculus
AATAATAATAATAATAATAATAATAATAATAATAATAATAATAATAATAAATTCCTTGGTGGTGTCTATTGCAAGCCGCCTAGAAAAGTGCTCGTGAAACAACTGCCCCCCTCACCTCCGGTGCTTGTTTACCCAGGAGAAAAGAGACAAGAAGGCTCGGGGCCCGAGTTCCAGCCGAGGGGCGGCTCGCGTGTGTGTCTCCCTCACAACTCGGACCGGCAGGGCGCCGCCATCTTTGGCCCTCCGCCCCCTCGCGAGTGCGCAGGCGCGTGGGCAACCCGGCGGCGAGGGGGCGTGGCCAAGCGGGGAGCCAGCTGACGGGCGAGGCGGGGCAAGGCGCGCTGCTTGAAAAAGGAGGTTCCGGCCGCTGCGGAGCGTTTCGGAGGGAGAGGCGGCGCCGGGCGCCAGGTGAGTCGACGGGTCGGGCGGAGGCATACATGCTGTTCCTCCTTGGTGTGTTGTGAAGCTCGCATTTCCTCTGATCAGAGATAGTGAGAATTGTAGTTCGGCGGCGCCTCATACCAGCTATGGGCGTAGCCAAGAGGGGGCAGTTGCCCTCTCTTCCAATCAATGCAAATCAATACAAATATAAGATTCTGCCCCCCCCCCCCCCCGCACAACAAAATCCTGATTGAGCTCATGGTACAAGCTTTTCTCAAGTTTGGGTCCCCAGATATTGTTAGACTACAATTCCCATCATCCCCGACTGCTAGCATGGGTGGTTCCCAACATATATTTTTTTGCCATGTCCTACATAAAGGTAAAGGGACCCCTGACCATTAGGTCCAGTCGTGGCCGACTCTGGGGTTGCGGCGCTCATCTCGCTTTCTTGGCCGAGGGAGCCGGCGTACAGCTTCCAGGTCATGTGGCCAGCAGGACTAAGCCGCTTCTGGCGAACCAGAGCAGCGCACAGAAATGCTGTTTACCTTCCAGCCGGAGTGGTACCTATTTATCTACTTGCACTTTGACATGCTTTCGAACTGCTAGGTTGGCAGGAGCTGGGACTGAGCAATGGGACTCACCCCGTCGCGGGGATTCGAACCGCCGACCTTCTGATCGGCAAGTCCTAGGCTCTGTGGTTTAACCCACAGCGCCACCCACATTGTTAGACTGCAGTTCCCATCATCCCCGACTGCTAGCATGGGTGGCTCCCAACATTTTATTTTGGCCATGTCCCACCTAAGCATCTCTAAAATCCTAATACCCCCCTCCCTTGTGACATATAATTCTTATTATTCAAATAGTGAACTCCTGTTCACGTGGTGGAAACATAAAAGGCCATTCACTGTTAATAACTCATTCTCAAATTGCCCCTCTTAAAAATCAAATTGTCCCCCTGTGGGGCGTGTGCCCAATGTTGGGAACCACGGGCCTAGCCAGAGGGGAAGGGGGGACAGATCTAATAAATAAATAAAAATATTTAACTAACTGAGCAGTCACATTGCAGATAGCTCTGCTCTGCCCCCCCCCCCCAAGCAAAAATCCTGGCTATGCCCCTGACCGCTGGTTCTGCTAGCTAAGGATGTTGGGTAGTCCAACAACATCTGAGGACCTGAGCTTTAGAAAGGCTGCCTTATACTGACCACCTTGGATGAGGAGAGATGGAGGCTCGCAATGCTATTTCCCTCTATTTATCTCTCTCTCTTGGCTTAGGATGTCTCGAAAGAGCCGCAGAGTTGTCAAATTGGCATCCAAGACTCCTCCAGAAATGAGGATCAAGGGGGACTCTTTGTGTGCTTCTCCTTCCTTGGATTACAGCACCTTGAAAAGGACGGAATTGCAACAATGGTGTAAGAAGTTTGGCCTTCGTGCTACAGGGAAGGTGAGGGGATGCCGCCACAGTTCATACCGGACTTCCTGCTCTGTCCTCACCCCGCTGTTGGAAGTTAAGTGGGAACAGAGGCTGCACATTCCAAATTTCTGTTTAGTTATATCCTCATTGTGAACAGTGATGAAGGAAATCTTCTTTTCTCAGTCCAGGAAACCCTGTCTATTCATAAGCAGCAGCAGCAGCCATTCTCTCAGCCTAAGGCAGAATACATTTTGTGGTAATATCTAGCTGCTAATAATTAAAGACATTTTGTGTTCTGACATGCTTTCCCAGCTGGATGAATGGGTTTTGGCTATATATCTCCATTACATTATTTTCTTAAATATTTCTGCTGCCTTTTAGTTGTTTTTATTGTGTCTTGTACAACACCTTCAGATGTGTGTGAGGAAGATGAGTAGTAAATTAATAGTAACAGTGAGCAGCTACTCCAAAGGTTGCTTTCCTCTTATCTATTCCTTATTTCCTTCTGCATTCTGTCTGTTAAATTATGAATCTGTGGTCAGGGTCTGTCTTATATTTTAGCTTATGTGCAGTACTTAGAAAATCACCTGTGCTTTGCAGCCATTAATAATATATTTTAAAATAGTCCTTAACCCAAAGATCCCTGATAAATAGACTGGCATCATTTACCTGGTTGGGTTGGGAGCTGAATGCCCTGTCACAGCCCAACACTGGCATACAGTATGCTCTTTTCCCAGCTCAGTGTCCTCAGTAGGTGCAACTAGCTGCCATATTTATTTTCCACAATGCCCTCCAATTTGTGGCATTGTGGGGAGCTGACAGCTCCCAGTGCTACCAAGCCTCTCTTGCCAGGCAAGCCTTCCACTTTGCCCAGGAATGTCTCAGACCTGGAACTGGCCCAGATCTAGGGTTAAATACATACTTATTTCCCTTTCTCCACCCGTCCCTGACCCCACCCCGCTGCCCAGAACGCAGAACTTGTGGAAAGGCTGAAAGCCTTTCACAGAGACCCTGAGCCGAGAGCAGAAGAAACAAGTAAGACTGACATGACTCTCCACGATCCTGAGGTAAGTAGCTCCAGGTCAAAGATGGTGGGGCCTCAGATATCCATATGCTCAGCCATGGATGGAGTGGGGAAATGCAAGTCTACGTTAGAAATAAGATCCTGGTTTCTGGGTGGGATAAGAAAATTAGGGGTATGGAACATAAGAAAACCCTGCTGGATCAAGCTAAAGGCCCATTTTGTCCAGCACTCTGTTGGCCAACCAGATGTCAATGGGAAACTCAGAAGCAAGATTTGAGTCCAACAGCACTCTCCCAAGCTGCAGTTTTAAGCAACTGGTGTCCAGAGGCAAATTGCCTCTAACAGTGGAGGTAGAACATGGGTTGAGGAACCTTCTTGGCTCTTAGGACAAGATCTTTTTTGATTCCTCCCCACAGGCCAAATTTGACTGGTGGCTGAGACATCCCACCAGTCAAACACCTGACGTCATTGTGACTTTATTTGTTTATTTTATCTGGAAAAGTATTTATAAACCACCCCCTTGAAAAACATCAGGTCAAGGCAGTGTGCAGCAACCTAAACCTTTAGGAGCAATGCAGAGAAGGATTACATGATTGACAGGTGGGTTATCCTGCTCATCTGTCAAAACGCCTTCTGTGGGGTTTCCAAGGTGCATTGTAAGGAACCGCAGGCTCATCTGCGGAGTTAACCTCGGAACAAGTGCCATTGTAGGCCTCGGCTTGGCAAGCACCAAGCCAAAGGCCAGCAAAGTTTTGGCCGCATGTGCAGAATTGAACCTGCCCATCAACTGCCGTACATCAGCTGATTGACAGATGGGTATGGCTTGGGGGAAATGGCCTTGCAAGCCAAATTGAACCCCTGGCAGGCCAGATTGGCCCATAGGCCAAAGGTTCCCTACCTCTGAGGTGGAACAAAGCTGAAGGGAGTAGAAAGGGACTGAGAAAAGTAGGGTTACCAGACATCCCTGGTTCCAGAGATAGTCCCTGGATTTGCAAATCTGTTCCTGGACAAATTCCATCCCCGGAATGTCCCCAGATTTGCAAATCTGTCTCCGGGAAACATGGCAGCGGCAGCCTCAGCAGCCTGGAGCCAGCCTAGTAGCACAGTTGGCTCTGGCTGGCTTCAAGAGCTGCTTGCTGCTCGCTGCCATGGCGCCCGCCATTTTTCCTCACCAGAAGTCCCCATATGATGTGTTGAGCACAAGATATGGAGACTTCCCGGAGGCAAACTGGTGGGCGCCACAGCAGCAAGCAGCTCCATGCGCTACCAGGCTGGCTCCATGCTGCCACTGCTGAAGGGGAACCGGGGACGTCCAGCAGTACAGATCTCCTGCTCCCTTTGTTTTGACTGGTCGAGGGAGGCTCGGGAGTTGCAGGTGGGTGGCCATTGCCCAGTTTTTTAAAAACTCTGTGCATATATGTTTCACAAGGTGCGAAAGAAGGGCTTTGCACCTTTATACAATACACATGTGTGCTTGGGCCCAGGGTCTTTTGCCTCACCATCCCCACTACTGACTCCCTGTTGTTACTCAGCTTCCAAAAAAAAAAGTGTCCCCGGATTCATTGACAAAAATCTGGTAACCATATGATAAAGTGTCCAAAATAGCGCAAAGAAAAAGGGGGGATTTCCTACTTTAGTCATGGGGGAGCAATGGGGTGAATGGTTGTAGGGGATAAGGGAAACCATAAAGTTGGGAGTGAAGGGGTGAAGCTGGACTGTCACTAACTCTTAACACCCCCCCCTTCCAGACCCCTCTGACAGTCCCTCCTCTGGACCTGGCCAAGGATGTAAAAACTGAGCCCTCTGCAGAGAAAGCAGGTGACTAGATTTTGTTTTTTAAGGAAGGGGCTCTACTTAAGTCTTGAAAATAAAAGCAGACTGGTGGGAGGCTGTGCAGAACGGGGTTTGAAGAATATCGGTGAAGGCAGGCCTGCCAAGATGGGCAAGGTTAAGCCAGCCCTACTTTTCCTTTTTTTAGATGTTATCCATGGTTGGTGTGTGGTTCACGGCATGGTGCTGTACCACCCTGTGTCCAGCTGGGCTCCTCTGTTGCTCCGCGGAGGTTCTGTGTGCGTCCAGGATGGGGAAGACATTGTCCCCTTTCAACTGACCCCGCTCACGAGCCCTGTCCCTGATGGCTTCTCGGACAACTACATCTGTGAGAGCTGTGTGCTCAGGTAATAATCATAATCATAATAAATTTTATTTAAACCCCGCCCTCCCCGGCCAGAGCCGGGCTCAGGGTGGCTAACACCAGTAAAATTACAATAAAAACATAATAGGGGGAAAAGCCCAATTTAAAATACAGGTTAAAATGCAATTTAAAATGCAGCCTCGTTTTAAAAGTAGCCCATAGATCAAAACCGTAAGGGGAGGGAAACATAAGGGTCAGACTGAGTCTAAACCAAAGGCCAGGCGGAACAGCTCTGTCTTGCAGGCCCTGTGGAAAGATGTCAAGTCCCGCAGGGCCCTAGTCTCTTGTGACAGAGCATTCCACCAAGTCGGGGCCAGTACTGAAAAGGCCCTGGACCAATCTAACCACTTTGCAACTTGGGACCTCCAAAGTGTTGTCATTGGTGGACCTTAAGGCATACAAGGAGAGGCGGTCCCGTAGGTACATGGGTCCTAGGCCGCAAAGGGCTTTAAAGGTCAAAAACAGCACCTTAAACTTGACCCTGTACTCCACCAGGAGCCAGTGCAGTTGGTAAAGCACTGGATGAATGTGAGCAACGACCCCGTAAGAAGCATGGTATCGCTGGCTCCTCTCCTTCCTGTGGATCCTCTTCCCCATTCTGCCTTTAACCCGTTCCTGTTTCACCATCACAGGAACAGGGAGAAGCCAAAGAGATGTCCCACATGCCTGCAAATACAAATGAAACGAAACCGGGCTACTTTGTCCCAGGGTCAGACCCTTCTTCGGGGGAGTATGTCTCAGTCATCATTCCTTGCAGGTGGAGACGTCTCTAAAGACAGAAGGAGGTGAATAGAGAATCCACAGAGCTGCCTTTTCCAGACTATATGCATGTAGGGGAAATATGACGGAACCTGACTCTTTCAGTAAAGCGATCAAGTGCCTCTGGTTTCGCTTTTTGGGGATGGATGGATGGATGGATGGGAGAGTGGGAGGTGCATGAACTATGCAAAGTTTGAGGAAGGCTGGTACTTGAGAACTGTGCATTGCCCAGGAGAAGCTTGGATTTTCACACACGTCCTGCAGATAAAATGAATAGTGATCAGAAAACGCCTTAGTATACCTGAAGGGGCATCTCCACCCCATCGTTCAGCCCAGACACTGAGGTCCAACTCCGAGGGCCTTCTGGCGGCTCCCTCTCTGTGAGAAGTGAGATTACAGGGAACCAGGCAGAGGGCCTTCTTGGTGGTGGCGCCTGCCCTGTGGAACACCCTCCCCTCAGATGCCAAGGAAATAAACAACTGTCTGACTTTTAGAAGGCAGCCCTGTTTAGGGAAGTTTTTTTATGTTTGATTTTTGTGTGTGTGTGTGTTTTTAATATCCTGTTGGAAGCCGCCCAGAGTGGCTGGGGAGGCCCATAAATATAAATAAATAATGAATTATAATTATTATTAAATTATTATTAGTGGCTCCTCTTCCTTTCACAAGACAGTTGAGACCTTGTGTGCAGAATGGCAAGTCGGTCTCTTCTCCACACCCCTCCCTTTTTTTTCTTGGAAATGGTTGTTGTTAAGTAGAGGGGAGTTAGCTTAGGATAGATCAGTGAGGTTACATCCTGCCACTTACCTAGTGCTTAACATCTCTCTTCCACCCTCCCCTGGCTCTGCAGGACCTTTGAGATAAAAAAGCTGTACCAGCCCCAAGAGGACCAGGCTTATGCCCAGCGGGTGAGTCCCCGGCAGCAGTGCTGGCATCCATCTGACAAATGCAGTTGTGCAGCAGCAGGATGAGAGGCCAAGGTGCGGGAAAGGTGGTAAAAAGGTGATCCATGCTGAGCGTGCTTAGGAAAAGGCCCACCACACAGGCTTTGGGGGAAGAGGGAGACAGTGTCCATGGCCTTGAGTTCCTGGGAGGAAAATCAAGAGACAAATATGCATCATCAACAACAAAGATGTGCCTGGGTATACCATTCTAAGCAAAAGATTTATACACACAAAATAATTTGCCAGCCTTGATCAACAACAACAGAAGACCTCTGTGTTAAAATGCAATCTACAGAAATTTTAACTTGCAACCATAAGGTGCTAAATTATTTTATGGTTGCATTTGCCGATCGTTTTGCATTTTGTATTTTTGTTCCTGTATTTTGTTCCCTGTATTTTGTATTTTGTATTTTTGTTCCCGTATTTTGTTCCCTGTATTTTGTATTTTTGTTCCCGTTCACAACTAGAGGTACCACTGTATTTATTTCCCCCAATCTGAACTATAAAATGGTGATTTTCTTGAGCCAGAATGAGAGTATTATTTGTTCCATTTGTGAATGGCAACCTTTTGCCCATTTCCCTTTTCTTTTCATTTAGGTGGATGGGATCCTTTCCCAGATGGCCAGTGGAGAGCTTGGTATGGACCGAGTGTTGCGTCCCCTCCATCCCTTGGTTGTTCATTCCCCAGCTCCTTTTGAGAGATGAGGAGTACCTAGAAAGTTGGAACTGGCAGCAACGGACTAGGGAGATCCAAGGAGCTCTATGATAGTAACCAGATAAATGTTTTTATCTAGTCCACAGTGTGTCCTGTTAACCTTTTTTCATGTGTTGTAATAAACGTAATAGAAAATAAATACGGGATCATTCCTGCCACCATATTCTGAACAGAAAAGACTGTTTAGCCTGTTGATTTCCCTCCCCATTTGCTGGCTGACAGTTCTGCGTCAAGGCCTAGCATCCTTTTTTGAAGGAAGTACAGTGGTACCTTGGTTTTTGAACGTCTCCATTGACAAACGTTTCGTTTTTGAACGGCATAAACCCGGAAGTAAATGCTTCTGTTTTTGAACACGCCTCAGAAGTCTTAACAGCTTCCGCTGAGTGTATATGTTATTTTTCTCAATTTTCTCTATTAAATTGGCAGATTGCCCTTTGCACCTCGGTTTTTCAAACGTTTCGGAACTCAAACAGTCTTCCGGAACAGATTACGTTCGAAACCCGAGGTACCACTGTATTCCCAAAGGCTAGGTAACAGTAGCTCTCTAAGACTTCCAGAACACCTTATTTTGTTTCACCTGTTCTTTGGACCAGGTGATCTAGGCAACTTTCTGCCAGCCCCATAGCAGCAGCTGGATCCTTTGCAAACATACAGGCGCTGTCTACTACAGGTTTCAAAAGCAAACTTCTTTCTTTTTTTACAGTTGTGAAAGCCTGCAACTTCCTGTTTCTTACCAAACATTTTAACAATGGGATTCTGCTTATAACTATCAGTTCAATGCGGCCTTCACTGTTTATGATAGTAACTTAGGAAGCTGCGTTATTGACCACCAGACCATTGATGGTCCATCATCCATGGACAACATAAATCCAGAGTATGAGGGAAAGAGGGCTTTTGTATCACATGTAACCTGCTGTAGGTGTTTTAGACTGAAGACAATGGATATTAAATATTTAAGATGCCTGAAAGTTTTGAGTAGTATCTCCATTGCTCACAGGGTAAGCTCTTCATGGCTATCCAAAGCCAAGTGAATTATACATACTTTTAAAAAGCACTGGTTTTATTTAATTTACATACTAATAATTTTTTTTTCTCACTTATTAATCAGGCCAGGACTATGTGCTTTCTTACCTTTTAGCCCTGCAAAAGTTGCATCACAAGTTAACTTTGAATGGAATGGATGTCAACTGATACAGGGAGATGAAAATTGATCTTCTTAGGTCCCTAAAAATAGTTTGGGTTTTCCTGCCTCCCCCCTTATATGAAGTTTCCTTTTTTTCAAAATTGTGAGAATGGTCTAACAATAGGAGCTAAGATTTTTGCACCGAAAGCTTATCAGCCTCATAGCAGATGGCTCCAGGCTACCTCTTCCCTATTCTTCACAACTGCAAAAGACCTACTGAACAGGTAAGCTGACAATAGAACATGCCTTGTACTTGCACATCTTCTGTAGCTTCCGATAAAAGCTTGTGGATGGAATGCCAAGATTCTGGATTATGAAGTGGCATAGATCTGGAGACAAATGTGGAAGTTTGATAGCGCTGTGGGTGTCAGTCAGACATTGGCTACCCTGGAGGGCATGGCATAACACAAAATGGCTGTCTAGAGGCCCCAAAGGCTAATTTTTGCAACGTGGATTCCTCCCACACCACTCCTAAAATGTCACCGGGTCTAGGTCACCCTGTACGCCTATTGTGGTGGTACTATTCTAATTTCAGACAAGGGATGAGACTCCTATAGGAAAGAATTTCAGTTTTCTCGCCTGTGGGCCCTGGTCTAATATTACAGATGAGTTCAGGAAGAGTAACTTCAGTGGATCCAACACTCTTAAAAGGGTAATCAGAGAAGGGCTTTGGGTTCTCTGTCCTATAAAGATCAGACTTTGAAATGAGATTGATGGAGAGTAAAGGAAAAACTGGTTTCTAAAATGTATAAATTGTTAGAATGGGAAACGAAAGATGATTTGGTTAAGATTATACTGTGGGCATAACATTGATATGTTTGCCTGATTGAAGTTATGGAAAGTGGATATGAAATTTACTGCCTGTTATCCTTTGAAAGGGAACTATATGAAAATGACGCATAGGTTGTCTTTTACACCATATCAATTAGCCAAAATGTCTTAAGACTGTATCAAATATGTGTTGGAAATGAAAACAGATGATGGAAGGGTCACCTTTTTCATATCTGCTGTGCCTTTAAAAAGGCCAAGGACTTCTGGGAAATGATATATAATAGGGTTGCCATATTTCAGGAAGTGAAAATTTGGACACAACAGTTGTTGTCTTTTTCTTTTCTTTTCCAAATGCTGTCGTACCTTGGTTTTCGAACAGCTTAGTACTTGAACGTTTTGGCTCCTGAATGCCACACCCCCGGAAGTGAACATTCCAGTTTGCAAACTATTTTTGGAAGCTGAACGTCTGGTGGGGCTCCCGATTGGCTTCAGGAGCTTCCTGCAGCCAATCAGAAGCCACGCTTTGGTTTTTGAACGTTTTGGAAGTCAAACAGACTCCTTTCGACTTGCAAGGTACGACTGTATCCCAAAAACATTTCGACATTTTACCCTCTCTTAAACACCCCCTCCTCCCTATCTACCCTTTTTCTCCCACCCCACTCCTGATCTGTGCTATCTTTCTGTCATGCCCTGCCCCAACCCTGCGCTCTTTTTAACACCCCTTCCTCCCGATCTGCTGCTCTTCTGCCTGCACAATCTTTGCATCGCAGCCTCACTGCGGCTGTCAGAATTGCGGCGCCTTCATCTGGATGTGCTGCACCCACTTCTGTGAATATGATGGTGGCGGATGTCAACCACAACGGCAGTGGAGTCTATGGTGGAGGCTGCCTGCCCAGGGCAGTTGAGTGGTGGGTATATGAGAATGTCTATGCTGCACACGAGCATTTAATTTGCACAATGGGTTGCCATACGCTTGGGTTTCCCCAGACGTTTTATACGGCTGCCCAAATTTCCACCCGGATGCAACTTTCGGCAACCAAATTTTGGCAATGTTCGGGATTTTCCGGACATATGGCAGCCCTGATATATAATAAATTTTAAAAGATGTTTAAATTGGTGATTCTCAAGACACCCAGAGCCTTTTGAATTAAAGAAACTTTAAATGAGGGTGAAAGAGGAGAGCGCAAAATACGGCCTGAAGCTCAACATCAAAAAAACTAAGATCATGGCCACTGGTCCCATCACATCCTGGCAAACAGAAGGGGAAGAAATGGAGGCAGTGAGAGATTTTACTTTCTTGGGCTCCATGATCATTGCAGATGGTGACAGCAGTCACAAAATTAAAAGACGCCTGCTTCTTGGGAGAAAAGCAATGACAAACCTAGACAGCATCTTAAAAAGCAGAGACATCACCTTGCCAACAAAGGCACTTAAAGCTATCGTTTTCCCAGTAGTGATGTATGGAAATGAGAGCTGGACCATAAAGAAGGCTGATCACCAAAGAATTGATGCTTTTGAATTATGGTGCTGGAGGAGACTCTTGAGAGTCCCATGGACTGCAAGAAGATTAAACCTACCCATTCTTAAGGAAATCAGCCCTGAGTGCTCACTAGAAGGACAGATCCTGAAGCTGAGGCTCTAATACTTTGGCCACCTCATGAGAAGAGAAGACTCCCTGGAAAAGACCCTGATGTTGGGAAAGATGGAGGGCACAAGGAGAAGGAGACAACAGAGGATGAGATGGTTGGACAGTGTTCTTGAAGCTACAAACATGAGTCTGACCAAACTGCGGGAGGCAGTGGAAGACAGGAGTGCCTGGCGTGCTCTGGTCCATGGGGTCACAAAGAGTTGGACACGACTAAATGACTAAACAACAGCAAAAAATTGGGATGGAGGTTCCAAAGATGCTGACTAATTTTTTAATGTATGCAACAACTAGCAGCCAGAATCTTATATGCACAGAAATGGAAAGAGGAAGAGATTTCAAGCAAAGAAGAATATTTATGAGGCTCAGGGTACATTCTATCAAATGTGGTGGATCTGTAAAATGGTAAAAGAGTATTGGGAAATAATTCATAATGAATTGAAAAAAATGTTTAAAAGTACTTTCCCAGAAAAATCAGAGTCCTTTTTGTTGGGGATAATTCAGACGGAAATTCCCGGGTGTCAAAAAGGGTTATTTTCTGTATGCCACTACTGCGGCCCGTGCTATGTTAGCCCAAAAATGGAAAATGAGTGAAGTCCCAACTAAAGAAGAATGGCAACTTAAACTGATGGAATATCCGCAGCTTGCGGACCTAACACATAGAATAAGAGAACAAGAAGAACATACGTTTAGAGAAGATTGGGAAATGTTTATTGAAAATATGGGAGAAATTGTGTACACTTGAAAATGTTGGCAGCATTAAGATAAATTCAACAGCGTAAAGAAGTGTTGATGTATGTTATAATGGAATACTGAATGGTTTAGTTTATGTAAAATATGCAGGGATTTATGTTATGCAAAATGAACCATGGAAAGAGAAGAAAGGAAGTCACTGATATTTTAAGGTGGTTTAAATGAATATTCTAAAATGTAAAACAGGAAATTTAACAAAAATTATAGAAAAAAATAAAATAAACACAAACTGAAAGAAAGAATGTTTAGGCTTTAACAGGTTTCGATACTTGTTTTTATCCCAAATCACAAAACACAGTGGCTTCAGTGTATTTATTTTTGAGTGCGCTCATTGATAGTTTGAGTCGTACTGCTGAGCTCTGTCATTCGCATTTTGATGCATGCATTTTTGTCTCTAGTTAACTGTACCAACCAGGATGCACAGCTGACACACTGCCTTTGCTGGCCTTAATACATTTGAACAGCATTTCTAGTGAGCTTCCTGCCCCTGGTCCTCACCAGGGGCAGGGAATGCAGAATCCGCGATCCGTCTGTAAACGGAAAAAAGGTCAAGCAACTTCCGGATTCTGAAAGGTGACACAGAATGACCGTAGTGGTACTCTGAGTAGCAGAGCATTTGAGAGGCAAGGATTTGAGAGTGGGCATGGATGGTGCTAGTGCACATAATAAGAATGGTTTATAGGAAAATGCTGCGTACATAGGAGAGAAAAAGGAAAATCTCTCCAAACATGACAAGCTCTGCTTCTTAAGCTTTGAGCTTTGGCTTTCTAATCTTCAGTAACTAAGTGTGCAGATCAAAAGGTCAGCTGTTCTCTTGAGGCATCTGTATATGAATGCACGCAAATAAGAATATCAAGTGTATGAGTGGCTTTGGGAGAATCCTGGTGTTGGATTTTCTACATCTGCTTTGTCCTTTCTGGATTCTAGTGGCAACAGTCACTAAAAAGCTTTTCGATCTTTAATGTTTGATTATGTTTTTATATATGTTGGTAGCTGCCCAGGGTGGCTGGGGCAACCCAGTCAGATAGGCGACGTAAAGGTAAAGGGACCCCTGACAGTTAAGTCCAGTCGCAGATGACTCTGGGGTTGCGGTGCTAATCTTGCTTTACAGGCAGACAGTTGTCTGCAGACAGTTTTTCCGGGTCATGTGGCCAGCATGACTAAGCCGCTTCTGGCAAAACCAGAGCAGCGCACGGAAACGCCGTTTACCTTCCAGCTGGAGTGGTACCTATTTATCTACTTGCACTTGATGTGCTTTTGAACTGCTAGGTTGGCAGGAGCTGGGACCGAGCAACAGGAGCTCACCCCGTCGCGGGGATTCGAACTGCCGACCTTCTGATCGGCAAGCCCAAGGGGCTCAGTGGTTTAGACCACAGCACGACCCGTGGGGTCCAAATATATATATTATTATTATTATTATTATTATTATTATTATTATTATTATTATTATCACTCTGCTTCCTTTCTTAGCTTTCCCCTTTGCCCTTGTCCCATCAAAAATCCTCACATTCCTTCACAAAAGCAACATGGTATAATCCTGCCTCCTTTCTCATCCCTTTCTTCGCATTGGTAAATGGGACAGCTAAGGAACTGAGACTTTATTCAGCTGAAACTGGGTCACCAGCCAGGAGCCTGGAGGTGTCAGTGCACTTGCCACCATATCCTATGGCATCTATGAAAGATCTCAGTAAATATGCCCTCAAAAATCCACAATACATAAAATACCGTTTGCTCCTTTTGCTCTGTTACTGTTTGCACAACAACAACAACAGTTTTATTATTTATACCCCGCCCATCTGGCTACGTTTCCTCAGCCACAGCATAAATCAGAACATACTAAAACACCAAACATTAAAAACTTCCCAATACAGGGCTGCCTTCAGATATCTTCTGAAAGTCAGATAGTTGTTTATTTCCTTGACCTCTGAAGGGAGGGTGTTCTGCATGGAGGGCACCACTACCGAGAAGGCCCTCTGCCTGGTTCTGATTTTGCTGCACTAAACACCCCTGCCAAACATGCCCAGATTTCATTGGATGCCAGGATTGGACACCCGCCCTCTCTTCCATTCTGAGCAGTGGTGCAATGATGGCTGGTGTAGGGGCCTTTTCCCCATTGAGACTGCCCCACAAACCATTTCCTGCCCCATCTCTCTTTCTGTTCTTTCCTCCTGGCTCTTGATGTATGCCAGCCAGATCGTCTCAGAAGGCTGCGAACTTCCTGTGCATCAACCTGACATCAAGCAATGCAGCACCATCAACATTGATAGTTGACTTACTGAACCTCTGGCTTAATGGCTGGATCAAATAAAATACACTCGTGTCGACTAGCCATACCCAGTGCATAGCTGTCAACCTTCCCTTTTTTGCGGGAAACTCCATTATTCCAGCGCCATTTCCCGCTGCTTCGTGCTGCTATCCTGGATTGTTAGATATCCCGTATACTGTCCCCATGACAGATGAGGCTGCTGATCCCTTATTTTCAAATCTGAAAGTTGACAGCTATGACCCAGTGCAGTGGGGTAGCTGCACTCAATGTGGATTTGGTTCAGATATATGTATCTAGATTGGGTTAGAGTTGAGAAGGTAGGGGAGGCAATACAGTCATACCTTGGATTCTGAACTCCCTAGAACTCGGATGTTTTGGCTCCCAAACACTGAAAACCCGGAAATGATTGTTCCGGTTTATTATTTTTTTGTGGTGGGGGGGACCTGAACGTCTGAAGGGGCTTCAGTGGCTTCTGATTGGCTGCAGGAACTTCCTGCAGCCAATCAGAAACCACAATTTGGTTTTTGAACGTTTTAGAAGTCGAACAGACTTCCGGAACAGATTCCATTTGACTTCCAAGGTACGACTGTACTGTGGCAGAGAACCTCTCTGGCAGGCTTGCCCGTCCTTCCACCTGCATGGCACACGGCGCGCAGTGAAAATAAAAGCAGAGTAACCTTTTCAAGAGGAGAATAGACATGCTAAATAAAGTTCAACCTTCTCTCTCTGATAAGTACACATGGCAGGGTGGCGTAAAAGAACGGAGAAAAGCAAATAGCAGAGAAATTAAATTGGATGGGGGTTTCCGTCGGTTTCCTGGCCAGGCTGAATTTGCTGCGGCAAACCACGCACACAGCTAGAACTCAGCATGGGTTTGAACAGACACATGGCTACTGTCAAAAACTGCAGCCCCACCCTCACCCCAGGGCAAGCTGGCTTAGGGTAGAATAGCAAATGGTAGCCACCCACTCACACCTGTCAGGGTCCACGGGACCCAAGGCTAGTAAACTTCACAAGTGCCTCTCCCCAAAAGTAAAAATACTACTGCATTTATTTTTATCACTGCAGCATACTGTCTGTTCATATTGACATCCAGGACCAGCCACCTCACAATGCCTGATGGTAGAGTTTGTAATGTAGCTAGGTAGCTCTTCTTTACCCCAGTTTGAAGTAAAGCTGGTTGGGAAGAAAATCCCCCCCCCCCCCGATGTATTTCATTTTTTAAAAACACACAACAGGGTAGATGTTGGTTGTGGTTAATGTTGTGTGGTATGCTCTCCACTCCCCAAAAAATGGTAAAAAAAAGGAGGAGGTAAAGGGCTCCTGGAGAGTTAAGTCCAGTCAAAGGTGACTATGGGGTTGTGGCGCTCATCTCACTTTCAGGCTGAGGGAGCCAGTGTTTGTCCACATACAGCTTTCCGGGTCATGTGGCCAGCATGACTAAACCGCTTCTGGCGCAATGGGACACCGCGACAGAACTGCCAACCTAGCAGGTCGAAAGCACACCTGTGCAAGTAGATAAATAAGTACCACTGTAGCATGAATGTAAACGGCGTTTCTGTGCGCTCTGGTTTCCCTCACAGTGTTTTCTTGCACCAGAAGCGGTTTAGTCCTACTGGCCACATGACCAGGAAAGCTGTCTGTGGACAAACGCCAGCTCCCTCTGCCTGAAAGCGAGATGAGCGCCGCAACCCCATAGTCGCCTTTGACTGGACTTAACTGTCCAGGGGTCCTTTACCTTCTCCCCCCAAACCAGTGGTGGGAACACACTGGGTGCAGAGTAAACAGGTGTGTGTACACAACCTCATTTTCCTGTGTGACAGGGTGCTCAAAGTGTAAGAGGCAGACAATGAAGTAGCTTAAGTGAAAGGAAAATCTCAAATTGGTGCTTTCATATGCTGAGTCTTGCCAATCAGAAGGTCGGCGGTTTGAATCCCCGCGACAGGGTGAGCTCCTGTTGCTTGGTCCCTGCTCCTGCCAACCTAGCAGTTCGAAAGCACGTCAAAGTGCAAGTAGATAAATAGGTATCGCGCCGGCAGGAAGGTAAACAGCGTTTCCGTGCGCTGCTCTGGTTTGCCAGAAGCAGCTTAGTCATGCTGGCCACCTGACCCGGAAGCTGTACGCCGGCTCCCTCGGCCAGTAAAGCGAGATGAGCACCGCAACCCCAGAGTCGGTCACAACTGGAACTAATGGTCAGGGGTCCCTTTACCTTTATACTCTCTAGTTCTGAGTTTAAGTGTTGCTGTCCAAAGTAGATATTTGGGTTCTAGTGCTGCCCAAAAGTAATTATAGCGACTGAAATCTTGAGATAAAAGCTGTTGATTTCACTTGGGCAGAGCATCTGAACAGCTTCCTGCACCATGGAAGCTGGCAGAAAACGGAAACCATAGCTTGGTTAATTGCAATCATAAACTTGTTCCTGCATTATTACTTGTAGATGTGCGTGCTATTATCTTGTTTTGCTTAGCCCCCTCCCTGAGAAAATTCTATCCTTAAGTTGCAGCTACTGTATTCTTTCGTAGCAGCTGAAGTTGGAGACTATTATTGTCTTCAAGCTGCCAACCGTTAATGGAAAATGCAAATTTCAAGCAAGAGGCTTTGGGAACGATAGAGCTCACATCCCATGGGGAAGGCGATACAATTGCCAGTGTTTGATTGCAATTGGCTAGTTAGGGAGAAGAGCTTATTATTGTATGGAAAAGGTCATGGTGCTAACTTTAGATTTGAAAGCACCTGTCTGGTTGCAAAGTAAATCTGGGTATAAGTGGAATTGTCAGCATAAAAATAAACCAGGCTGATTTAATGCTTTCATTAAATGACTCTTACCCACATTTTCATCTCTCTAATAAATGGCAGAACTTCAGCACTGGGTAGAATATCTGTGATAAAGATGGATATATTGCCCAGAATGATGTTTTTGTTCCAAACAATGCCTGTTATAGCTAATGACTTACAGTTCAAACAACGGCAAAAGATTTATCCCGTTTTTTTATGGCAAGGGAGAAAAACGTGTGTTAAACTTATTAAAAGATGCAAAGGGAAGAGAAGGATTGAGTGTACCAAATCTAAATTTGTATTTTGCAGCTTGTTGTTTAATGTGGCTAGCATTGAGAAATGAGAGGATATTGGAAATAAAAGGACACGACCTAAGGTTTGGATGGCATGGATATTTGTGCTACGATTAAGCTAATGTGGATTTTTAAAAAAATCACTTTATTAGAAATGCCATATTAAGCACCCTTGCATTCCATGTTTCCTTTAGTCCAGGCCTTCCAACAATGCTTCACAGGGCTCTATTGAATTTCATGCCACGTTCAAATAAGTCTTTTCCTTAGTGGAATGTGCAGCTGGAGGGAACAAATGTTTTGACAGCCTTTTTCTGGAAGAGAGATTCTCTTCCAGACAACTGGGCAAGATATTCTGCAACTAGGATGAACATTCCTTATCATATGACTTTAACACCACAGTTTCCTGACGACTGGCTCATACATGTGTCTGCCTCACTTTTGTCTTCTGTACAGTGGTACCTCGGGTTACATACGCTTCAGGTTACATACGCTTCAGGTTACAGACTCCGCTAACCCAGAAATAGTACCTCGGGTTAAGAACTTTGCTTCAGGATGAGAACAGAAATCATGCTCCGCCGGCGTGGCAGCAGCAGGAGGCCCCATTAGTTAAAGTAGAGCTTCAGGTTAAGAACAGTTTCAGGTTAAAAACGGACCTCCAGAACGAATTAAGTACTTAACCCGAGGTACCACTGTACTTCATCACCGAGTATCTAGGGTTGTCTCCTGTATGCTGTTGCCCCGGGCTCAAAATTATTAGGGGTGCAAAATTTAAACACCTGGTGCTGCCTCAATACATTGGTACCTCGGGTTACATATGCTTCAGGTTACATACGCTTCAGGTTACAGACTCTGCTAACCCAGAAATATTACCTCGGGTTAAGAACTTTGCTTCAGGATGAGAACAGATATCGTGCTCCGGCGGCGCGGCAGTAGCAGGAGGCCCCATTAGCTAAAGTCGTGCTTCAGGTTAAGAACAGTTTCAGGTTAGGAACGGACCTCTGGAACAAATTAAGTACTTAACCCGAGGTACCACTGTATGAAGGGACGCGGGTGGCGCTGTGGGTTAATCTACAAAGCCTAGGGCTTGCTGATCAGAAGGTCGGCGGTTCGAATCCCCGTGACGGGGTGAGCTCCTGTTGCTCGGTCCCTGCTCCTGCCAACCTAGCAGTTCGAAAGCACATCAAAGTGCAAGTAGATAAATAGGTACTGCTCCGGCGGGAAGGTAAACGGCGTTTCCATGCGCTGCTCTGGTTTGCCAGAAGCAGCTCTGTCATGCTGGCCACATGACCCGGAAGCTGTATGCTGGCTCCCTCGGCCAATAAAGCAAGATGAGCGCTGCAACCCCAGAGTCGGCCACGACTGGACCTAATGGTCAGGGTCCCTTTACCTTTACCACTGTAGAGCTGCATGTCTGCATTGCTGGGCTCTGTTGAAAACAGCTTCTCCATGCAAACCTGAAAGTGACCTCTCCAGACAACAGAATGACTCTTCTTTTCTTATCTCTGCGGCTGCAACGTCCTAGGTGGTGTGGATGCCATTGGACAGTTGAATGTGCATTTATATTCCATCCATTTCCCCTCCATACGGCCCCGGGCCCTGGTAACCCTTGTTACACCACTGCAGCAACAGCGACACAACTGCCATGTGATAGACGTCAGTTTTGCCATGTATCACTCTTCCGGTTCCCACTGCTCTTTAGAGACCCTGTGGATCTAGATAACATATGGAAGACTTGCTGTGATAGGCCATTACTCACACAGGCCGGATCACCCCAGATTTAGAAACAACACTAGCATGTTGTGCTTGGCTAATTTCGGACGCTGCTTACAGATCTCACCCCACCAAAACCAGCCCCAAATACCTGAAACCCTTCAGCTAATACTGCTGTGCTGGGAATTATTTGCTATTATCCTGAGTTTCTTTTGAATTCTGGTGCTGGAGGAGACTCTTGAGAGTCCCATGGACTGCAAGAAGATCAAACCTCTCCATTCTTAAGGAAATCAGCCCTGAGTGCTCACTGGAAGGACAGATCCTGAAGCTGAGGCTCCAAGACTTTGGCCACCTCATGAGAAGAGAAGACTCCCTGGAAAAGACCCTGATGTTGAGGAAGATGGAGGGCACAAGGAGAAGGGGACGACCGAGGACGAGATGGTTTGACAGTGTTCTCGAAGCTACCAGCATGAGTTTGACCAAACTGCAGGAGGCAGTGGAAGACAGAAGTGCCTGGCGTGCTCTGGTCCATGGGGTCATGAAGAGTCGGACACGACTAAACGACTAAACAACAACAACATCCTGAGTTTTGGGTCCAATCACACTGTTTCCTCCTTCATATTATTTCCCACGTCTAAACTCCCTAATTGCCTCTAAATTATTATCTCTTGTTGCCTCTTTTATTTGATTACACCGCAGCTGTTCCGAGGTCAGGTGGAAAGAGCTGATGAGATTTAATGATGTTCTTAAATATTTCATGTTGATTGGAGATTGAGAGAGCCGGGTTTTCTTGCAGTTGTCAACAAAGTAGGTGCCCTTTTTATACCTGGCCCTACAAAGGAAGCACATGCACAAAGAAAGGCAACAAATCCCTGGCAGTGCAAAGGTGAGGAGCCAGTTCACTTTTTTGCACCAAGGACCTGATTGGGAACTGCGTGGTTGAATTCGGCACAGACAAAACTCTCTCAGATCATGCAGGCTTGAAACAGAAGCAACACAATAAGGTCCAACATCTTGTACAGATGTTGAGCAAATGCTTTCTATGCACTAGGTTAGTGGATAGAGACCTGTGTTGTTAGTTCAAAAGAGGGCAGGATCCATAATTGTATAAGTTGTGTGTCTTTGTTTTTCAATTTGATCCTTTTTCATGGTATTGTTGCAGTACATACAATAACTTCAATTGCATTGTCAAAAGGATCAAATTGATAATAGTTTAGTTATTATATACAGTATTGGAATTGTTGAGAGTGAATTTCTGTTTAGTTGTTATTTGTTCATGTTCTGAGAGTTAATTTTATTGAATACTACTTTGTTTGATGTAAGTCATTCCATTCTAAAGTTATGTTTCGCTATGATTTTTTGAATTGGATCAGATTATCATAACGTTGCATATTTTGTTGCTATAAATCGCCTTGTGTATACTAATAGAGAAAGGCAGTATACAAAGTAAATGTGAAATGAAATGAAATGATCCAGCGAGATTTAATGAGTTTTGGGCCTCAATGATTTCAGCGGAAGAGGGAGCTAGGCATGTTCTCAATGCTCCCACTGAAACCAACCACATTTTAACTTGGACTGGATTGTATCTGGTGGAAATAATGTTAAGTACTACTACCTAGGCAGAATGATTGCATATTTATTTATTTATTTTGCATAAGCAAAACACTTCAGAAAATATGAAAAATATAAATGAAATGCTTGATTGTACAGCATAGCTTTTTTATTCCAGGTAGTTTGGTCTGAGCTTACTATAGCGGATGTGACAACAATAGCAATTTTTAATTTCTGGAAAAACTACGTCAAGGCTGAAGCCTAATGAAAGCTATTGTACACTCTTTCCCATCGGTTCTTTCAAGTGAAGTGGAGTTGAGCTATGGGTAGAGAGTGGTGAGAAAATGCAGTATGTCCATTCCAATAATCACAGGTCTTCTTGGTTATTCTTATTGCAAAGAGTGACCTGTTTTCGAGTGAACTGCATAGCTGCATACAGCAATTACGTACAGCAGAAGTGGGAAGAGCTCTCGTATTCTGCGTCACTCCAGCAGGGGGATTTTTTTTAAAAAAACAACCTGAGTGATTTTTAAGGCTAATGTGCTTCTGGAAAGATACAGATTTTACAGCAATTTGCTGTGCCGATATACTGCTGTAAAAAGGTGTGTGTTGCTAGGCTTTTGTACTGGAGTATAAGCAGGGCTGGATTTAGGTTTGATGAGGCCCTGAGCTACTGAAGGTAATGGGGCCCTTTATATGTCCAGCTGTCCTTTGCCAACAACAAATTGTCACCTTTTTGTGTTGAATATAGGAAATATGGTAATTTATGGACCTACTGTATTTTTTGCTCTATAAGACTCACTTTTTCCCTCCTAAAAAGTAAGGGGAAATGTGTGTGCATCTCATGGAGCGAATGCAGGCTGCGCAACTATCCCAGAAGCCAGAACAGCAAGAGGGATTGCTGCTTTCACTGCGCAGCGATCCCTCTTGCTGTTCTGGCTTCTGAAATTCAGAATATTTTTTTTCTTGTTTTCCTCCTCCAAAAACTAGGTGCGTCTTGTGGTCTGGTGCGTCTTATAGAGCGAAAAATACGGTAATAGGTATCTAAAGCCATTTGCACATAACAAAATGTGTTTATCATAGGAGCCTACACAACACAAAACACTGTTACTGTATGTAGATTTTATTTTATTTGTTTTTTATCTCATATTTTGGAAATGTACATCCAGGTGTTTTTTTCCTTTAATTTTTTTGGGGGGCCCCCAAGAAAGTGGAGCCCTAAGCTATAGCTTGTTTAGCTTATACGTAAATCCGGCACTGAGTATAAGCTTAACAAACCTGGGATATTTGGTGACTAGAGAGTCGGTTATTGGAAGTAACAAGAAAGTAAGGAAACACTCTTGAAGCGTTAGGGCCTAGCTAGACAGAACAGGGTAGTTGTCACTTATAAAGTGGGGTGTGTCTAATTTACCGTCACAAAGAGCACACAGGCAAATGCATCTCCTCATATTCCTGTCGGAGCTTCCGTACGACCGAGCTGAAATGGCTCTCCTCCTCCGTCGTAGCTTCGGAATCCATCGAGTTCTGCTCCGACGGTGATTAACGACCTAAGCCTTTAAAGAGGCTTCAAGCACGTTCCCATTACACAGAGTATACAAGCTGCAGGAGGAGATGGAAATGTGTGCTACATCACTACGTTTTATTTCTAACTACGCAGGACAGAAAAGAATATACACCTGCTCTCTGTGAGAGTCAGTGAACAACTGGAACAAAGAAACAGGAAACCAGTAACATCAACATCCGTCTCCCGTGAGACTTCCAACAGTCTGGAATGTAAACAGAGTCTTGTGACTCCAAGCACTGCACTGTGGCATAGCAGAAACCTAACAATTCCTTCCTCATCGCTTCAGGAACTTTTCTGCTCACTGCCAACATTGGAGTAGTAGGCCTAGAGAAAAGTGTCAAGGGTAGTGCAGACCCTCCAAGTGTCCCTATTTCCCAGGGACAATCCCAGATTTCAGAAACCATCCCAGTTTCTGATTTGATCCCGGAATGTCCCACTTTTCATTAGGATGCCCCTGTTTTCATCGGAGAAATGTTGAAGGGTTTGGAGTTATGCAAGCCTTGAGCCAAGGAGATGAGTAACTCTACAACCTCTGTAGCAGTGGCGTACGGAGGAGCAGGAAAGTGCCGCCGGTTTTGGTAAAGGGGATAGGGGGAGGTGCATGGGGTTTGTATGTGTATGGGGGTTTGTATGTTCGTATGAAGAGAAGTGAGGTTACAGGGAACCAGGCAGAAGACCTTCTCGGTAGTGGCGCCTGCCCTGTGGAATGCCCTCCCACCAGATGTCAAGGCAATAAACAACTATTTTACTTCTAAAAGACAACTGAAGGCGGCCCTGTTTAGGGAAGTTTTTAATGTCTGATGCTGTGTTGTTTTTAATATTTGGTTGGAAGCCGCCCAGAGTGGCTGGAGAAACCCAGCCAGATGGGTGGGGTATAAATTATTATTATTATTATTATTATTATTATTATTATTATTATTATTATTTGCGAGAGCTTCATGCCTTCCATCGTGATGTAGGCAGAGGGGCCATTTTTGCCTCGGGCACCAAAATGTATCTGGCCACCCCTGACTGTCAGTACCCTTAACAGACTCCAGCTCCCATCATTCTTTGGAGGAAGCCATGACAGTTTAAAGTGGTATCATACTGCTTTAAATGTATGGTGTGAGCTGTGACCGCATGGGAAGAAGCCACATGGAAATAGATCCTTAATGGTAGTGATTCTGAGCACAATGGCTTTGATGCTAACTAGATTCCCTGGATTCACAGGCAGAACCAAGATCCATGGGGACCCCAGAATCCTGATGGCAGAAAGGGGAGACATTTATCACCAGTTCTGAAATATACTCGGAGCTGAGAGTGGATTTCATGTTCTTTATTCAGCTCATAGTAGTGAGGAGGAATGAATGTTCCCCCACAATATCTGCTTTATATACATTATTTACACAATGGGCCCCACAGGATTGGCGATTTCCGGAATTCTCCTGTAGGCCAATCAGGTTGCGGATTCACTTCCACCTGGAGCTGGATTGGGTGATTGGCTAATCCCGGAATTCTCCTGTAGGCCAATCAGGTTGCGGATTCACTTCCACCTGGAGCTGGATTGGGTGGCTCCTGCAGACCAATCATACTGCTGCATTGTTCTAGGACCAATCAGACTGCTGCATTTTGGATCCTATTGTTCTAGGACCAATCAGAGTGCTGCATTTTGGATCCTATTCAACTCAGTACATAACAAGTTCTCCCTCCTACAGCACCTTAGGCCACCTCTCAAGTAGCCCAGGAGGGATCTATTATCCTCTGAACCAGATTTGAGGGGGAGCACAAGGAACTGTAGGTGGATGGTGGAAATCACTAATGGTACCTCCTCTCTCCTGCTTGGCAAAAGCATCACTGTGGGAGCAGGTTGAGGGTCCCAGCTATTATCAGCTTTTTTAAAAAATAATAATATGAGTGACACTGGCAGGGGTGGGAATTAAAACATCAAAAGGAAACAAAGATCACAGCTAAGGATGAATTACTCAAGCTTTGTGCATCTATTTGGTACAGTGTTCTAATCTTTGGAGGCACTTTGGTTAATTAGCAGGATTCGACTGTACGTGTTGGAATACTGCAAATGGTTGGGAAAGTCTCCAGAGAGGGTTTCTGAGCAGGCATTTGAATTGCTTCTGCACATGGTAATACCTTGATAATTTATCAGTAAAATTAGTTAGTTTTGTTGCATAATTTAAAATGTGACAGTAGGTGGCAAAGGGACTGGAATTCATCAAAAGCTTGCCTTTTGAACAAACGTACCGCTTGTATATATATATATTTTCCCTTCTTCTTTCAGGATTGTAAAATTGTTCTTTCTTGCCAAAAGGCATATATCATATGATGTACTAATAAACAAAGAAAAAAAATAAGCGCAGCTGTTTTGTTTGGGAATTCTTAACGTTTTCTCAGCTGGAATAATTCTGGTTGGGTAGTTTCCAGCTGCTTGACATATTGCAGCTGCCTTCTACATTTTCTTAGTTAAAACAGGAACTAGTTAAGCCTAAATGAATAAACATGTCAACCTTCTCATTAAACTGGGCTTTCCTGGAGTTACAGAACGTTTTTTCCTATGATTTCTGCACTGTTTGCAGCAAACACATAGGAACATAGCATGCTGCCTTATACTGAACCTGACCCTTGGTCCTGTGGAAGAAAATAGATGTAGATCACCCATGTGGTCATAATTAATAAAAGCCTTGGCTGGATCCTAGATCCAAAGAGGGGGTAAACATGCTCTCCCATAAGAGCCCCCAGCAGAGTTTTAAAGTCACAGTATGCTACCAAAGCTTCTCCTTTTCTACCCCTCTTAGCATTAAACAGACCACACACTTTAGTAAGTTTAAAATTCTTTACTTACAAATTTCCAAAAGGCAGGTTCATGCATGGACACAGCCAGGATTTATGTTAGGGGGAGCAGGCCTTTTGCTAGGGGTGGGGGCAGAACCTCAGTTTGCTATGTATTTTTAATTGGTTTTCTTGATTGGGGGGGCAGCTGTCCCTCCCTTGGCTAGGTCCATGGACTCATGCATTTACCCATGCAGCAGCAAGTAAACACAGGCAGAAATTCTGGGATACAAAAATATGGTGAAATCGCTCTAAAGATATGGTCTGAGCTTGTAGTTCATGTGGTGAGAAACAGAATGAATGTTTGAATGTTTTATGTAGTTTTGCGGTAGTTTTATGTAGTTTTGTGGTAGTTTTATGTAGTTTTTATGTAGTTTTATGTAGTTTTTCAATTTCATTGTCCTACATGGGACAATGACAATAAAGATATATCGTAGAATGAACAAAGGAGGAAACTTGATTTCCTTCCTTCCAGATGAGGGGCGTGACCTAACTGAGTCTAGGAACACAGCTCTGTGGTTTTCCACCCTTCATGCATCACCTAGCCCTATGTTTGCTAGTTATAAAGGTAAAGGGACCCCTGACCATTGGGTCCAACTCTGGGGTTGTGGCGCTCTTCTCGCTTTATTGGCCGAGGGAGCCAGTGTACAGATTCCGGGTCATGTGGCCAGCATGACTATGCCGCTTCTGGCGAACCAGAGCAGCGCACAGAAACACCGTTTACCTTCCCGCCGGAGTGGTATCTATTTATCTACTTGCACTTTGATGTGCTTTCGAACTGCTAAATTGGCAGGAGCAGGGACCGAGCAGCGGGAGCTCACCCCGTCACAGGGGTTCGAGCCGCTGATCTTCTGATCGGCAAGTCCTAGGCTCTGTGGTTTAACCCACAGCGCCACCCGCGTCCCTTGCTAGTTATATTTGACTGCAATTTCCCACAAGTCCACCCAGTGCAGTACTCTCTACACTGCCTGGCCGTGGCTGTCCAAGTTTTCTGGCAGGAATCTCTTAGTAGTCCTACCTAGGGGATTGAGCCCAAGATCTTTTGCATGCAAAGCAGGTGATCTGAGCCACAGCCTCGTCTCTCTACATCAGGGCAAATGGTAGTGAGGGGGGAAATTTGCACTGGAAAAGCAGGACAAAGAGAAATGATTCAGCTCCCTCCCCCTCCCCCAGCGCCATGGACTCAGTCCATATCTCTCCTCCTCCTCAGTGACTGCTTTAAAGAAGCTATGAAAGGGATCCAATCACAGGCGGATCTCTAGCCTAGTTTACCTAGATTTTGCCTAGTTTGGCTTTGAGAGGCAAGGAACACTACGATAAGGTTACCAGATTTTTTTCAATGAATCCGGGGACACTGTAATTAATTAATTAATCAATTAATTACATGCTACACGTTCGGGACGTTGATGCTGCAGCGATGGTGGTGGCAGAGGGGCTGCCGCCGCCTTGACCTCAACCGCCACGTTTCCCCTTCCTCCTAGGCTTCTATCTCCTTTCTCCATGAGCCTGGGCAGCCCCTGAGTTGTTGGTTCTTCGGGGGGGGGGAGCGGTGTGTGGTGGATCAGGCATGGAAGGCAGAGAAGGAGGGCCGAGAGCAGCGATGGCAGCAAGGCTCGGGCAGCGCAATGCCCCCCTTCCCATCGGAGCAGCCCCAATCCCATTCCTACCTGCGTGGAAGCCGGAGGGGGTGGGGATCCCTCAGCTGGGAAGGGAGGCTTCCCATTGCCTAACTGAGAGATCCCTGCCCCCTCCTGCTTGCACACAAGCTCTGATAGACAGCGTGAAGCCTCCCTTCACAGCTTAGTTGCTGGGGTCAGGGAAGGTGGAGGCAGCCCGGAAGCTGCATCTTAGAGCCCCTGCACGACCATCATACGGGGACTTCCGAGCAGCTCCTGAAGCCAGCCAGAGCCAACCGCTCCGGGCTGCTGAGACTGCCACTGCTGCGTTTCCCGGGGACATTAGATGAAATCCGGGGACATTCCGGGGATGGAATTTGTCCGGGGACTTGTTTGCAAATCCGGGGACTGTCCCCGGGAAACGGGGACGTCTGGTAACCCTACACTATAACTTCTCTCCCAGGAAGAGAACAAGGATGCTGGACTGGAGAGGCCATTGGCTCTTCCTGTGTTCTTCTAATCTCATCTCCTTAGCAATGAAAGCGTCTGCCAGAACTAAAATCACATTGAACCAGCGCAACCAAACAGCAGTTGGGATGCTGCTGGGTACATGGCGTTAGAGGCAATGTCGGGGGGGGGATGATGTCTGCATTCCCCACAACCCGAGGCTTATGGAGCCATAGCAGTGGTCCTCTTCAAGCAGGGGTAGGCAACCTAAGGCCCGTGGGCCGGATATGGCCCTATCGCCTTCTCAATCCGGTCCGCGGACGGTCCAGGAATCAGTGTGTTTTCACATGAGTAGAATGTGTGCTTTTATTTAAAATGCATCTCTGGGTTATTTGTGAGGCATAGGAAATCGTTCATTTTCCCCCCTTCAAAATATAGTCTGGCCCCCCACATGGTCTGAGGGATGGTGGAACGGCCCCCTGCTGAAAAAGGTTGCTGACCCCTGTCTCAAAGCTTATGGGCAGTTTGCACCAGGGCTTTCAGCTCAAGCACCTGTCAGAATGAAAGTGTCACAAAGCGCTGTTATACACTGAAATAAAATTACCGGTAGATGAAGATGATGTACCATTGGTATTTAACTCCCAGTAAGTTAGCGAAATTGTATAAATTGAATAAACAAAAATGATAGAGATCCAGTTCCGAGGGCCTTTTGGCGGTTCCCTCATTGCGAGAAGTGAGGTTACAGGGAACCAGACAGAGGGCCTTCTCGGTAGTGGCGCCCGCCCTGTGGAACACCCTCCCTTCAGATGTGGAGGAAATAAGCAGCTACCTTATCTTTAAAAGACATCTGAAGGCAGCCCTGTTTAGGGAAGTTTTTAATATTTAATGCTGTGTTGTTTTTAACACTCGATTGGAAGCCGCCCAGAGTGGCTGGGGAAACTCAGCCAGATGGGCAGGCTATAAATAATTTTATTATTATTATTATTATTATTATTATTATTATTATTATTATTATTAAAAATAACCTTGCCTCTCTTCAGTTATCCCTTTATGCTGCATTGGTAACTGTTTGCAGCAGCGATAGTGAGGGAGTTAATTTTTTTCGTTGGAATGGGAGGTTTTGACTGCAGAGAGACAAGCACAGATGGTATCTGAATGCAACCTCCACACATACCTAGCATTGGTATGATGCGGTGTGTGTGTGTGTGTGTGTGTGTGTGTTACACAGCTTCGTCTTTCACAGAACACTTCATTCTAAGGAGCAGAGGCGGATGAAGAACTCTAGGTTCTCTTCTGTCTCTGATTTTTATTGGTGGCTAGCCAGCACAAATTGCTACTGGCTTTGAGGAGACAGGAAGCCTGTGCTGTGTGCTCAGAGCCAACTCTTGGATAGGCTCCCCAACACCTGGCACGGAAGACCCCACCTGAGTGCCCCTATTTTCAAAAAATCACCCACGTCAGTATCCTGGTAGGTGGGGGTGGATTCCCACGGCATCCTTTGATTCACAGCTATTAAAAAAACAAGAAGGCTTTCTTTAAGCAGGAGCTTTCATTGGCATTGAAATATACTCGGAGTTGAGAGCGGATTTCATGCTCTTTATTCAGCTCATAGTGGTGAGGAGGAATGTTCCCCCAGAATGTCTGCTTTATATACATTATTTACACAATGGGCCCTACGTGATTGGCTATTTCTGGGATTCTCCTGTAGGCCAATCAGGTTGCGGATTCACTTCCACCTGGAGCTGGATTGGGTGGCTCCTGTGGACCAATCAGACTGCTGCATTCTGAATCCTATTGTTCTAGGGCCAATCAGACTGCTGCATTCTGAATCCTATTGTTCTAGGACCAATCAGACTCTGCATTTTGGATCCTATTCAACTCAGTACATAACAGGCATCAATCGACATTTTCCTGCATAATGGGCTGTAAGGGTGCCACCTCTCTATAGATGGTAGGCTGTTCTGCCACACTCTTCCATTATGCGCAAGCAACTGGGGTAGCTCAGTCGGCAGAGCATGAGACTCTTAACCTCAAGGTTTAATGGTCTAACGAGGTTGTGGCTGGATACTTCCATGGTTTCATTATTTTCACTAAAAAATCCTTTTGTTTGACACCCTGGGCCCTGTATGGTAGGGCAGGCAGCGGACAACCTGGGGGACATAATAAAACACAATGGTTTGCAGGCCAAAAACTATAAAATGCTGATGGAGGTGAAAGCTTAGGCTGTGATGGGAAACAGAATTGGGTGTCATTATCTGGGAAGGTAAATGGGTGAAGATCCGATGTTCAGCTCCTCATTTAGGCCCTATCTGCACTAAGCATTTAAAGCAGTATCATCCCACTTTAAACAGTAATGGTCTTCCTAAGGACATCTGGAAATTGAAGCTCTTTGAGTGGACATGGGGAGCTTTCTGGGTCATGTGGCCAGCTTCACTAAACCGCTTCTGCTGCCATGGAACACCATGGCGGAAGCCAGAGCGCATAGAAATGCCATTTACTTTCCCACCACAACGGTACCTGTTTATCTACTTGCACTGGTGTGCTTTCGAACGGCTAGGTCGGCAGGAGCTGGGACAGAGCAACGGGAGCTCAACCTGTTGGGTGGATTCAAACTGCCGACCTTCCGATTGGCAAGCCCAAGAGGCTCAGTGCTTTAGACCACATCGCCACCCTCGTCCCTTGCACAATAATAGCAACAACAGGGTTCAGACACCCTCTGGTGCTGATTTTGTTAACTGGATGGAGGATTTCCCAGGAGATTTGAAATGTTTAATTAAGATTTTGTTAATTGCCGCCGCAGCAGCAGTGTAGCCATGTAAGTGGAATTCAAAAGCTCCATCTACTTGGGAATGGTAACTATTGAAATGTTTGGAGATTGCAGAAATAGATAAACTGACTGATTAGATACACAGAAGGAATACAAACTTTGCTGAGAGTTGAATGTGTTTTGTTAATTACTGGAATATGAACAATGGAAGTGTGATATTTGAGAGGATTTTTTTCTGGTTAAAAATGCCCTTCTTTTCATTGTAATTTTTTAATGATTACATTAATCGTGAAAAGATCACAAATATATAATCTCCTTTAATACCGATATTTAATAAACGGTTACATCATTTGCCATAATTTTAAAGGCAGATCCTCCAAAAAAACATTGGTCCAGCACTCTGAAAGTTCAGATGTCTGGATTCAACCACATCTTAAATTTCCTACAATGACTCTGGTTTAACGTTGTGGGGCATAGTGTGGAAATTAAAAAGGTGGTTGAGCCTAACCCTTAAAAGGGTGTGCTTACTACATAATGCGTTTATTTTCTCTCACTTCCCCTGAGGGGCATGAAAAGCAGAAGCACGCATTAATGTATTTCTTCGATCTTTCATTCGAAACCCTTTAAGAAACAGAAACAAGGACATGATGAGTGGCTCTGAGGTAAGTAACGGCAATTACAAGGGTTGGGAAAGCGTTGCGAGACTCAAAAGATGAACCTTATTTGTTTTAGAGAGAAAGGGCAGAGGTGCCGGATATAATGGAAGGCACAGAGAAAGTAAACAGTTGCTGCTATTTACTCTTTCATATAATAATACAGGATCCAGGAAGCATCAAATTAAACTCCAAGGCAACAGATTAAAAACCATCTCTCTGGCACATCTTTAATTTGGAGGGGAAGGGAAGGGAGGGAAATATGGCTCTGAACTAAATGAATGTATTCCTTGACTAAACCATGCAGCAAAGAGACAGGGCCGTCTTTACCTGGGGGTGCAAGGGGTGCGGGGCACCCAGGTGCTGAATTCTGGGGCCGCCAGGCACCCGCCTCTGAAGCCGCCTAAGCTCTTAACTATCTACCTGATATGAAATAATAAATAATTTTGATCAAGCTAGAAAAACAAAATACATATATACAGTGGTACCTCTGGTTATGTACTTAATTCATTTCAGAGGTCCGTTCTTAACCTGAAACTGTTCTTAACCTGAAGCACCACTTTAGCTAATGGGGCCTCCTGCTGCTGCCGCGCCGCCGGAGCACGATTTCTGTTCTCATCCTGAAGCAAAGTCTTACTGTAGTTTATTCACTTATAGCTAGTTTACATACTTTATTCCTTCTTATACTTCTATCCCACCTTT
>JAXCMG010000117.1:712811-723880 GCA_034642415.1 Podarcis siculus
TTAGTTTAAAGATAACTGTCAGCAGTCGTGGTCTATTTATTATCAAATGACACCGCACAACTAAGCAAGCTTCTGTGGATTCTGTTAGCCAGGCATTGGACTTTGCTGATATCTGGATTTGACACCTGTAATAAAGACTGCAAGCTCCAGGCCTCCCTCTAAACCGTAAAATTAATAATAATAATAATAATAATAATAATAATAATAATAATAATAATAATTTATTTATACTCTGCCCATCAGGCTGGGTTTCCCCACTCTGGGTGGCTTCCAGCAGAATATTTGTTGTTTAGTTGTGTCCGACTCATCGTGACCCCCTGGACCAGAGCACACCAGTCTTCCACTGCCTCCCGCAGTTTGGTCAAACTCATCATAGTAGCTCAAGGGCCCTAATATTCCTAATGCTATATTGCTATATTGCTACTTGACTTTTTTGTGTTTAGACTCTGCTATTGGGGAAATCTCTCCTGCTGGAGAGTGGGCAAAGCCCCATGTTTTGAATCCAAGCATGCAGCCGGTTCTTTTGCTATTTGCCCCCCTCCCCAGTGGGTCACAGGGATGCATATTTCCCTTCACAATCATGACGTTGTGCGGCTGACGGCCTCCCTCGCTCCTGCTTCTTTCAAAATGTGTAGCACTGAAGGAGGACATTGGAAAAATGCTCTCCTGCTTCCTTTCAGCTGTAGGTGCTATTCTTTTTCTTTATTTTGGAACTCATGTTCGTAGCTTCGAGAACACTGTCCAACCATCTCGTCCTCTGTTGTCCCCTTCTCCTTGTGCCCTCAATCTTTCCCAACATCAGGGTCTTTTCCAGGGAGTCTTCTCTTCTCATGAGGTGGCCAAAGTATTGGAGCCTCAGCTTCAGGATGTGTCCTTCCAGTGAGAACTCAGGGCTGATTTCCTTAAGAATGGATACGTTTGATCTTCTTGCAGTCCATGGGACTCTCAAGAGTCTCCTCCAGCACCATAATTCAAAAGCATCAATTCTTCGGCGATCAGCCTTCTTTATGGTCCAGCTCTCACTTCCATACATCACTACTGGGAAAACCATAGCTTTAACTATACGGACCTTTGTTGGCAAGGTGATGTCTCTGCTTTTTAAGATGCTGTCTAGGTTTGTCATTGCTTTTCTCCCAAGAAGCAGGCGTCTTTGAATTTTGTGACTGCTGTCACCATCTGCAGTGATCATGGAGCCCAAGAAAGTAAAATCTCTCGCTGCCTCCATTTCTTCCCCTTCTATTTGCCAGGAGGTGATGGAACCAGTGGCCATGATCTTAGGTTTTTTGATGTTGAGCTTCAGACCGTATTTTGCGCTCTCCTCTTTCACCCTCATTAAGAGGTTAATTCCTCCTCACTTTCTGCCATCAGAGTTGTGTCATCTGCATATCTGAGGCTGTTGATATTTCTTCTGGCAATCTTAATTCCGGTTTGGGATTCATCCAGTCCAGCATGATGAATTCTGCATATACATTAAAGATATAGCTTGTTTCATTGCCATTATTGCCCCCAGAAAGAAGTCTAGGCGGAGAGGGCTACCACCCTTAAACCCCCCTTCATAAGACTGACAGTTGTGGAAATCTGCAACCGTTTTGTAGATTACAACATGCATTTATGTTATGCATTTACAACTGGCTCTTAAGGCTATTGCAACTCGGGAACAGGAAGGAAAACATGATCTGCTCCCGTCCTTTGAAAAAATATGATATTAAGAGACCTGAACATCTAAGCCTGTGCTCTTCTCACTCACGTTCCTGTAACCTTTACAGTTTCACACATTTTCTATCATTTTCCTCTCACCTTTTTCTAAAACAGCAGGGAATCTCTTGCATTCAAGAAAAAAATGTAGATTATTTGCCTTCTGCAGGGTGGCAGAGGGGGGTGGCTGGAGAGAAAGAAAATGCTGCTCACTCACTTCCTACCCTTATTCAGAGCTGTGAAATGAATGTAACACAAAAGAGGTTTAGAAGATGCCTGGTGCCAGGAAAGAGGCAGCATTTACATGAAAAAGAAGCAGCCAATATATTTTTAAAAACTGCATTTTCCCGTCTCTTCACCTGCTATGTCTCTCACGTAACGTAAGATCAGAAGTGTTTGGGGCGGCCCTGTATAGGGGAGGTTTTTTTAATGCTGAATGTTTTATTATTTTTTTAATATATGTTGGAAGCCACCCAGTCAGAAGGGTGGAGTACGAATAATAAAATTGTTGTTGTTGTTTGTTGTTGACTAGGACGTCCCTATTTCCATCAGAGACATGTTGGAGGGCATATGCTAATTCCAGGTTAAAGGTAAAGGGACCCTTGACCATTAGGTCCAGTCGCGGACGACTCTGGGTTTGTTGCGCTCATCTCACTTTACTGGCCGAGGGAGCCGGCATACAGCTTCTGGGTCATGTGAACCAGAGCAGTGCACGGAAACGCCGTTTACCTTACCGCTGGAGTGGTACCTATTTATCTACTTGCACTTTGACATGCTTTCGAACTGCTAGGTTGGCAGGAGCAGGGACTTAGCAACAGGAGCTCACCCCGTCGCGGGGATTCGGACCGCCAGCCTTCTGATCGGCAAGTCCTAGGCTCTGTGGTTTAACCCACAGCGCCACCCGCGTCCCAATTCCAGGTTAAGGAGGGTCAATTTGCACAAAGGTGCCAATTTGTTGTAGCTGGCATTATTCATCTAATCTGGAAAAAAAATATGTGTGCCCAAAACACACACATCCCAGATTTAAGATAGCAGCATTATCCTTGTCTGCTTTTTTGGCCCACGATGAATTTCAAGTGTGCTCGATATATAAACGTTAGCTAAATGTATTAAAAGCTATTGCTGAATGCTTTGGATGATCAAAACGCAGCCAGCTGTGGTATGAATTGGCTCTATGATAGGATAATGCTGCAACAGACCGTTCTTTAAAAGATGTGCTTTTGACGTTGCAATTTTGATAGCTTCTATAAAATATAGGTGCATAAATAAAACAAGCACTGCGGTACTGTTCATTTTGAACTCTGTCTGCTGCTGGGAAAACAGTTTTGCAAGTGTTCCCTGTTGGTTATGCAAAAAGATTTGTTAGTTGCATGGAAATCTTGTTAGTTGCAAGTTCAATCACTGTCGGAAGGGCAAGGAGAGTATGGTTGCATTCGGTCTTGTTTGCCAACTTCCTTCCTATAAGCATCTGGGCTGGCCTCTATGAGAACAGGATTGTTTTGGGACAGTGCAGGCATGTTCTTTTTTTAAAATAATAATAATTTTTATTTGGTTTCACAAGTATAAAATTATAGCAATACAATCGTACACATACACATTTACAGATTCCTCCGAATCTCTGGACTTCCCACCTCCCCTCCATGGGTCCTATTATTAAATCTTTTCTGGTGGTGCTGTGGGTTAAACCACAGAGCCTAGGACTTGCCGATCAGAAGGTCGACGATTCGAATCCCCGCGACGGGGTGACCTCCCATTGCTCGGTCCCAGCTCCTGCCAACCTAGCAGTTCGAAAGGACGTCAAAGTGCAAGTAGATAAATAGGTACCGCTCCAGCAGGAAGGTAAACGGCGTTTCCGTGCACTGCTCTGGTTCGCCAGAAGCGGCTTAGTCATGCTGGCCACATGACCCGGAAGCTGGACGCTGGCTCCCTCGGCCAATAAAGCGAGATGAGCGCCGCAACCCCAGAGTCGGTCACGACTGGACCTAATGGTCAGGGGTCCCTTTACCTTTTTTACTGCATCTTTTCAAATAATCTATGTTTTATATAACTCCACTGTCTCCATAGTACTTGCTACATTACAAGTGTTATTGCAGTCCTACTAATATTTTCATCTGCTTACAGTGGTCTCCAAGATAAATTATGAATTTTCCCCATTCTTTGTTAAAGTTTTGGTCTTGCGTGTCGAGGTCCCCAGGTCCACCCCAATAACTCACACATCACACAGAAATTTTTGTTTAAGATTTTTGGCATAATTTTGGCCACAACTTTATTAAAATACAAATTTGTGAGTGGTTGCGTAGGCATTGGTTACGACTATCTGCCCCCACCACGGGGACAGACTGACATTCTGCACGATGTGAAAGACAGAATGGGGGAATACACTTGGGGGTTACGGGGAGCAGGGAACCTGCCCTCACCCCAAATGCAACCAGGAGCTCATTGCTAAGGCCCGAGCCCCCTTGACAGAGTGGACAAGCAATAGTTAGCCCCTAATTCCTTTAACGGAATCCCTTGCAGCAGCAGCATTAGAGGGGCAGGCACAGCCAATCCATGCCCCTCAACCAACCAAACCATAAACCAATGCCTAACCGCAAACCTTACAAGTTGTGACGATTTGCTACGCAGTAGGCAAAAACCAAATGGCCCCAGCCAATCAGCCAGATGGACAAAATTCCTACCAGGCCCCCGCTCCAAAGCAGACGACCCCATGACAGGCATAGCAAGGTCAAAGCGAACAACCCTATTCTAGGGAGGGAGGGACGGGCAATCCAATGCATGGGCGAAAAGAGGAAGCCCTAGCCTCGTGCAAGGAGTTTTAGTATTTCTGGCTGTCAATCAATAAATGGCAACATTAACTTCTTCCCAACAACAAGGGAAGCCCCAATCGCATCAGTGGCCAACGATCAATTAGCCCGCCCTCCAACTTTGGAGTGTCCTGGAGGCCCCCACCGCAACATGTGCTCTCCATGAAGGAGAACACGCTTTCTTGGTTCCTGAGCTTCCCAGTCAGCTTTGCCATTTTTCCATAATCCAACAGTTTAATTTGCCATTCTTCTCTGGTAGAGAAGATTCTTTCCATCTCTAGGCTAATAGCATCTGAGTGGCTGTCATCGCATACATAAAAAGTCTTGTCTGCTCCCTTGGAATATCAGCACCTATAATTCCTAATAAAAAGGCCTTGGTGTGTGTTTGTTTTTTTAAACAAAAGTTAATTTAAACATTTTTTTCATCTCATTATATATCATTTCCCAGAATGCTTTTATTACAAGACCACCACATATGATAAAAGGTGCCTTCCTTTTCTTTACATTTCCAACAGATATTTGTAGCTGTCTTATACATTTTTGCTAACTTACTGGGAGTCAGATACCATCGATACATTACTTTCATATAATTTTCTTTCAGTGTACAACACACCATGAATTTCAAATCAATTTTCCATAACCTTTCCCAGTCTGAAAGTTGGATATTGTGTCCCAAATCGGTGCAGGGATGTTCTAAGTTTACCCCAAAATTATTCCCCCCCCCCAAGCAAACTTCAGTTTTGTCTGACCATGTTATTGTTGTTGTTGTTCATTTCATTCATTAATTGCTTCCCTTGAGGCATTCTGAAGCAATTTACACCATAATAAAAGCATGTATAAAACAGTTATATTTATATCTATCTAGAACAGTTAAACAGCTGCATATATAAAACAGTTTGAAAAACCCGTTATATATAGACATGAGCCTTTTAAAACAACGTCAGCAGGAGATACATGAGAACAATTCACATCCCCTCAGGTGTGCCAGCTTGAATAAAATATTAGGGGTGGGACAGGTAATCCCCACCCCACATAACTGATCACATGATGCGGCGTGCGCACACGCACACACACACACACACACACTATTTGAATGGCAATGCCCAACAACTGGGGGGGGCAGCACCCTCAAATATTTTAGTGGGAGGTGCAAAGACCCTTCGGCCCCTGAGACCTGCAGGTATAGGGCGGTATATAAATTAACAATAACAACAAACAAAAGGAACGTCTTACCAGTTAGTTCGTTAATAATCACAGTGAGATAAAAAAGAACACATCTCCTAGAAATGGTGGTGCTCCCAATTAAGGCTCACTCTCCCTTCCGTCCCTATTAATCTACATCACTCCTACGTCCTGTAACCTGAGCTTGTAGCCTCTGTGCTTTCTGTTCCAACACTCTCTGAGCTCTCTGGGTCTTTGGAGAAAGAGGGATGTATACTATCCAGAGACTGTGAATCTGTTAACTCTCTCCCTTCTAGTGTTTCTTCTCCTAGCTGTTCCCCATCCAGTATTTCCCAGCTACTGCCTTCTGAACTATGACCCTCTGCAAACCACTGTTCCAGATCTATGCTGTCCTCCTGCTCCTGGGAAGATTCAGGGGGAGGGGGTGGCTGCCACCATTCTTTCTCAGTGCAGCCCTCCTCAGCACGGTCCCTGACAGCATCCAATACAGATACCAACTGTGATAATGAAATATCTCCATTTGAAGGTATTGTTGCTGCACTCAGGAGAAGGAGGTAGAAATTGTTGTGCATTTGCCTTATAGGTCAACGCAGAAGCGCATAGGATCAAGCAAGGTTGTAGCTTAGCAACCACAATGTGCTTAATTATATCCCTTCCCCGTGGCCTGAATATTTTGCTGGATAAAATGTGCAGCGATGGGTCACCAAAAGCAGCAAGGGGAAGCTTGTCAGCTAGTCAGCATTTCACCTGTGTATAGTTTTTATATATATATTAAGTTTTACATAACAAATTTAAATTCAAATAAAACATCCACATCATCATTTAGGATTCCTTGAATCCTTCGACTCCCCTCTGCCCTTCTACAGTTACCATTATCAATCTATTTTTCCCCAACTGCTTCTCTTATTTTCTTTTCTTTCTTAAAGAAAAAAAATCCATTTTTACCATAGTTTTTCGTACATTACAAGCTTTACTCAAATCCTGCCAAAGTTTTTAGTTGTTTACAGTGTTCTCTTAAATACATTATAAATTTTTCCCATTCCTTCTTAAAATTCTTCTCTTCCTGGTTTCTGATTTTCCCAGTCAATTTCGCTATTTCGGCGTAGTCCATCATCTTAATCAGCCATTCGTTTCTGGTTGGAACTTTATCTTCTTTCCATCTTTGGGCCAGCAGTATCCGAGCTGCTGTCGTCGCATACATGAATAGTCATTTCTGTTCTTTCGGAATCTCTGCATCTAGAATACCTAGCAAAAAAGCCTCTTGTAACAAACGTTATTTTAAACATTTTTTTCAACTCATTGTAAATCATTTCCCAGAATGCTTTTGTTATCTTGCACATCCACCACATGTGGTAGAATGTGCCTTCTTTCTCCTTGCATTTCCAACAAACACCTGAAGCAGTTCTATACATCTTTGCTAATTTTCACCTGTGTATAGTTGTGTTAGGGACGCGGGTGGCGCTGTGGGTTAAACCACAGAGCCTAGGATTTGCCAATCAGAAGGTTGGTGGTTCGAATCCCCGCAATGGGGTGAGTTCCCATTGCTCGGTCCCTGCTCCTGCCAACCTAGCAGTTCAAAAGCACGTCAAACTACAAGTAGATAAATAGGTACCACTCCAGCAGGAAGGTAAACGGCGTTTCCGTGCGCTGCTCTGGTTCGCCAGAAGTGGCTTAGTCATGCTGGTCACATGACCCAGAAGCTGTATGCCAGCTCCCTCGGCCAATAAAGCGAGATGAGCGCCACAACCCCAGAGTCGGCCACGACTGGACCTAATGCTCAGGGGTCCCTTTACCTTTTTATAGTTATGTTGTCTGAGGTAAGACAATGTTTCTGTGATGCCTTACCCACAATTGACCAGAAGCTCCACCTATGGCCCATCATATACCACCTTGCTGCATCCTCGTATTCTGGTCAGTGGTGCAGCTAAGACTGGACCACCGGGCTAAAGTCCACACCCCACCTATGGACATCCAGAAAGTGACAGGTGATGGCAGCAGTGACAAACAAGTTCAATATCAGCACCCGAGCCCACAAAAGCCCACCAGAACTGACATTGGTTGCCACAGCATCCTTCCTTTCTTTCTTCTTCTCATTTTTTAAAAATATAGTCTGTGTAGTCTGGGGGTGGCTGGCTAAATATGTACAGTACATGGTTATAAAATGCTCATTTTATTATTTGTACCTTTAAAAATAGATTATCCTTATCTACAGCTAAATCTCACTTCTTCCCCAGTAAATGTGTTTTTAACCAGCAGGGCAGCCCAAGCAATTCCATTTTGTTCCTGAAGTCATGATGGTACTATGATTTAAGTGAGCGGTTCTTTTTAACAAAAAGGCTGGCACACTGAAGGGTGGGTGTGTGTGTGTGTTTTATTCTAGCATAATGGGAATGTAGAAGTGGTTGTGAAGCATGGGGGGGGGAGATACATGTTAATTGTGTACTTTGCATGTGAAGTAAGTGTTTTAACTGATTTCAATATTGTGTTTTAATATTGTTGTAGCCTGCCCTGGGGACTTTATGATGAAGAGAAGGTAATAAATTGAATAATAGCACAATTTAACACATTTGAATCATACACTCAATGCAAGCTTGAATTATTGTCTAAAGGACTTCGAAATATGTTCCTGGGCTTTCAGAAATCAGCCTCATATAACCAACATGCTTAAGTCTAGTTAATGCATGAAGGGGTTAATACCACAGAGTCAACTGTCCTGTCAGGTTTAGCTATGTCACTTCCCCTTACTTTGGGAGGAAATAGGTAATCAAGCCTATTGTTTTCCCCAGTCTACCTGAGAAACTCAGTGTGTGAGGAGGTTTGAGCTGGTTGCTCCAGCTCAACCGCATGGCTCTCACCAGCCACTCTTGAATTCCTGTACCAGGAATCTAGGAACTTTTACCACTTTGTAACTCAACTACGTTTTACTGCCTGTGCAACTTTTCTGACTAATGTATGGAAAAGCACATGAATCTGACATTTGAAGAGCTTGTAAGTCAGGCTTCCCTAAACTTGGCCCTCCAGCTGTTTTGGGACTACAACTCCCATCATCCCTAGCTAACAGGACCGGTGGTCAGGGATGATGGGAATTGTAGTCCCAAAACAGCTGGAGGGCCGAGTTTGGGGATACCTGTGTAAGTAAACCAATTTTTAACTTGCCAAACATGTAGTAGTTTCCTATGCTGGGGAAAAAGTGAAGCTTTGGAACTCTCTTGGAAGGGCATATTTTAAATGTCTACCAACCTATATCTCCATGTTTTACTTTGCTGCATATTTTGTGACTTCAATTGTCATCTGAGGTTCTCTCACAAAAGAGTACTTGCCCCAAACCTGGATTTTGGCAACCAGGGAATTCTCCTTTTGTAAATATATATACTTTTGCACCAACAAGAAAAACATATGATATGGATACAGCTACCCCTTGCTTGTCGAGTGTTTACAAACCATTCAAAACACTTTTGTAGTAAAGATCTGAGACTGAACTCTAAATCGGCTTAGATGAGGAGTCAAAGGTCTTTAACGATGTCTCAAGTTCTCATAATTTTCTACCTGTGGTTCTCCCACAGCTATTATCCAGAGATCTGCATTACTGAGTCATATTTAACGAAGCTGATTCAGCCTAATCACAGCTAATGGCATATACTTTGCTTTAACTGGCACAATATTAATATAAATTCTGCTTCGTGAGGTTAGTAAATTTCTGATGCCATCTAAGCACCGAAGCAAGTTGTTTTCAACCTTTAAGCAAAGTCCTAGCCAGGCAATGAATGGCCTTGCAAAACGATGAACTGCTTTGAAACAGAACCCATCACTTTGCTTTCCTCCCCAGAAGAATATCCCCTCCTCTACTAATGTTTATATGACACTAAAATATGACTGTGAAACATGCGCTGAGCCATAGATCCCCCTTCACACAGGGTAGCAAAGCACATGTGTTGGGAATTTGAACAACAAATTCACAGAAATGGGCCGATCGGTACTAGGAAAAAATCATTCTAAGCATTATGAAGGGGAAGCTGGGAGCAGGATGAACTCCTCAGAGGAACAGCTGCAGATCAGACAGCGATTATCGCTTTCAGGCTCAAAGTACAAATACTTTCTGTTCTGCATGGTGCAGAACATGAAAGGACAAGCTGTCTGCAGCAATAGTTCACAATCTGTTTTCTGTGCTGGGACAAGTAATTTGAGAACCATGCACAGTGTAGCAGGGATTTTTACGGTAACAACAGCACTGGCAAGGAAAGACGCATATGAAAGCATTGAGAGATGCAAAACAGAACCATTAGGTTGGAGCAGAACACTTTTATTTGTCTGTTTCCTTTGACTCTAAGAGCCCTTCCAGACTGGTGGGTTGTGGAGGGGTGTTTTTTTGGGCGGGGGGAGGTTATTCTGCAACATGTCATTGACATACTACCATATTTTTCGCCCCATAGGGCGCACCGGCCCATAGGGCGCACCTAGTTTTTTGGGGGGGGGAAATAAAGGGAAAAAATTATTTTCCCCCCCAGGCGCAGGGCTGGGGCGGGGAAAGCCCAAGCTTCCCCTGACCCCAGCCCCCAGAACATGCTGCTATCCGCAAGCTTAGGGAGCATGGCGGGAAGTCGAGCCGGTCTCCCCAGGCTTGTGGATATCTTCCCGAAGCCCGGGGCGCGTGGCTCAGCGCGCCCCAGGCTTCGGGATGCAGGCAGCTCCCACCACCAGCCTCCAAACCAGGTCGGGGAACAGCAGGAAGGCGGCGCTCCGCCTCCGCGCTGTCCCCGAGCTTGTGGGGCTGGCGGTGGGGAGAAGCGTTGCTTTCCCCACCGCCAGCCTCCAAACCAGGTCAGATTTGGAGGCTGCTATCTGCAAGCCTTGGGAGCCCGACGGGAACTCCTGCCGGGCTCCCAAGGCTTGCGGATAGCTTCCTGAAGCCTGGAGAGCGAGAGGTGAAAGCCTGCATTCGCCCCATAGGATGCACACACATTTCCCCTTCAATTTGGAGGGGGGGAAGTGCGTCCTATAGGGCGAAAAATACCATATCCTTCAACAAGTTGAATCCCAAAACTGGGACAGGCATCTTCCTGTCCATGCGAGTTACATGACCTGTGAGACCTCACAGAGCCCCAAAATATGTGCTTTCACAACACCCGAAAAGGTGTGTTTTGGTGTGCCCTGTGAGATCGCTGTCCCCACAAAAAGCACTTTTTTCCGAGCGATACCCCCCCCCCGTTTTCCCTGTAACTTAGGCTATGAACAGCAGAGAACCTCCATAAGCAACGCTGACACAAAACCCTACTTACATTAAGCAACATAGAAACATTGCCACCCGAGCCCCCCATCTTCCCCCCCTCCACACCTTCCCCCCGCCCAATGTCTCAACAAATGAAACTGATTTGTAAAAATGTTACATGG
>JAXCMG010000117.1:738880-861192 GCA_034642415.1 Podarcis siculus
GTGGGTTCTGCTGCAGAGTGTGGGCAGGCAGCAGGAGAGATCAGGAGATCAAAGCCCATAACAAGTCTTTTCTACTTGAAGAATTATTGCGTTTGAGAAAAAAGTGGATTGCCGGACCAGTGGGTGTCTGAGACACCAAAGATCAGTTAGATCCATGTTGGCCACCATGTCGAAGAAAGCATCAGGTAGTTTCCCTTCTTTAGAGTCTGGTTTTCTTATAGATCAGTCTAAATCTAGGGACACCACACCCTTAAAGTCACCCATCATTATTAATTTGTCATCAAATATCAAACAGTTTCTCTTCTATAGTTTTGAAGAATTCAGCTTTCTGCTTGTTAGGAGCATACACCGTATTTTTCACTCTATAAGACGTACCAGACCATAAGACGCACCTAGTTTTTGGAGGAGGAAAACAAGAAAAAAAATATTCTGAATCCCAGAAGCCAGAACAGCAAGAAGGATTGCTGCGCAGCGAAAGCAGCGATCCCTCTTGCTGTTCTGCTTCTGGGATAGCTGCGCAGCCTGCATTTGCTCCATAAGACACACACACATTTCCCCTTACTTTTTAGGAGGGAAAAAGTGAGTCTTATAGAGCAAAAAATACGGTAGTTTCATAATGACCCTATGAGGAAGTTTAGGCTAAGAAGCAGGTTTTTAACATGGGCGAGTAGAGATTTGAATGTGGCAATGAAATTATTTTCCTGCATTGCCATGAGATGGCATCTCAGAGCTGAGGGCATAACAGCAGAAAAAGTTTGATTTATGTTTCTGTGCAGCCTCACCTCCCTTGCATAGCTTTTGGGCGCGAATGGTAGGGTTTTCAGCTCATTTCCAGATTGCATAATACATTTCCAGTGCAATCCTATAAGTGCTTGCCCAGATATAAGGCCTAGTTATGTCCTAGTAAGTGGGTATAGGGTTGCACTGTTAGGCTGTACACACTTACCTGGCAGCAAATACCATTATTTTCAGTAGAGTAGAGATGTAAAGGATTGTGCTGAACAGAAATCTGTAAAGGTTAACAAAAAAAGTGGCTCTCTCACCTTTGTTTCCAGAAACTGTCTTGCTCAATCTATAATCGTCAGCTGCATTCTTTAGCTCCAGAGAAAAGAGAGCGATGATTTAAAAATAAGAAACGATGATTTGATTCGTAATGAGCTTTTTCTAAAGAGCAAACGGTAATGTGTTGAAATATGTATTCATAAACCGTAGAAATCATCTTGCATATATTTTGCACCTTCCCTCCCACGAGAGATCCCTAGGCCCTGTTGCTAAGTGAATGAATGAATCATATCACCAATCTTTGGGACACAGGGCCTAAATTCTCTCCACTAGGAAAGATCCTGCTTGTTATGTATTGAAGTTCTCACCCTGGCCTCCAGGAGTATCGTGTAGATAGTTTTCACTCAGGGCCACGTCAGTTATTTTAGGGGGGAAGCCCTGGGTTGTTGTTGCTAAAATGTTGACAGTCGGCTGCCTATAAAAGCAGGCCGGCTGAGCTGTTTGCTGTTCAGTTCTGTCCCAGCTTGCAAATAAAGAGCTGCTTTGGAAGAATCGCTGTGTCGTCTGATATGTTCGCCCACAACCTAACACTGCTGACTGTGATAAACAATCAAAAGGGAGAAGATAGGTTTCCCCCCATTTTTTAAGCTAACTACATATTCCATCCACATAAGTGTAGCAGGGTCCCAGTCTTGTTTTTCAACAAAAATAAAAAATAAGTAGTTTTGATCAGAGGGAATTAGGCTACGCACACATTAGTGGTTTAAAATGCAGCCCATTTTGCATTCCAAGGCACACTGCTGTACACACCAGCAGAGATGTCTTCACCCAAGCTTATTGCCTGTTTACATTCTCTGTGCATGCATGCCATACCCTCCAACATTTCTCTGATGAAAATAGGAACGTCCTATCATCATCATGATAATATTTTTATTATTTATACCCCACCCATCTGACTGGTTTGCCCCAGCCACTCTGGGTGGCTTCCAACATATTTAAAAACATAATAAAATGTCAAACATTTTTAAAAAACACTTCCCTAGACAGGGCTGCCTTCAGATTGTAGCCTTATGAGGCTTTGCCCTTGGGTGGGAAAAATATTGCGCCCGGGAAAGGGAAGTGGGAGTCAACAGACACTCAAGGAATAGTTTTGGAGAAAAGGCTTTATTTCTACCATCCATGAACTGGTAGAAGGAGCAAGTGTGATAACTCACAAAAAGCATGCACGAGTTTACAGTCATGTGCACAGAGCATATATACCCATTCCAGTTCCCTCCTCCTTTCTCCGCCTTCTTCCAGAGTCCTGCCCCATGAGTTCCTCTGAGCATGAACAGAAAGCTGTCTTGGGACTATTGTGGACTCTTGGCACCCTTCCCAGGAAAGGGGAATGAAAGCTGTTCAGCATGTCCAAAGATGTTGCAACTAGAATGAGATAAGATTCGTTTCTCAGGCCTGAGTATTCTTGGCATTGACAGAGTCTATTCATTAGCTTTTAAAAGTAACATTTTGCCTATGCACAGCATCTTGTGAGAATAAGCAGAGAAGAGCAGAGAAAAGCTGTTTTGGAATTTTTAGAAGACAAGAGGTGGCAGAAAGACATATCTAAATTTGTTTGGCAGGGCAAAAAGCCAAGAATAAAATTTAAGACATTAACAGATGCAAAAGATAGAGGAGGCTTTGCCCTGCCAGACTTAAGACTTTACTATGAATCAGCAGCGTTTTGCTGGTTGAAAGATTGGCTGCTTCTTGAGAACACAGACATTTTGGATCTTGAAGGATTTGACAATAGATTTGGTTGGCATGCATATATATGGTATGACAAGGTAAAATCGCATAAAGGCTTTAAGAACCATATGGTCAGGAAAGCATTGTATAATGTCTGGACACGGTATAAAGATTTGCTTGAAAGCAAAACCCCCAGGTGGCTGTCACCTATGGAAGCTAAAGAGGTGAAAAAATTGAACATGGGTTTAAACTGGCCTAAATATTTTGAAATTATAGAACAGGATGGTGAAAAAGTGAAATTGAAAAGTTTTGAGGAACTGAAGGATAAAGTGAGAGATTGGTTACATTATCGACAGATAAACGAAGTATTTAAACAGGACAGAAAGAAAGGCTTCCAAGTGGAGAGGTCAAAATTAGAAACAGAATTGTTAGAACCCAATACTAAAAACTTGTCAAGAATGTATAATTTGCTGTTGAAGTGGAATACTCAAGACGAAGTGGTGAAATCTAGTATGATTAAATGGGCACAGGATATTGGACATGACATTGAGCTTGCTGACTGGGAGCAGTTATGGACCACCGGTGTTAAATTTACGGCATGTAATGCCTTAAGAGAAAACATTATGAAAATGATCTATAGGTGGTACATGACTCCTGCTAAGTTAGCGAAGATCTATCATTTGCCCAATAACAAATGTTGGAAATGTAATGAAACGGAGGGAACCTTCTATCACCTTTGGTGGACCTGCCCGAAGATTAAGGTTTTCTGGGAAATGATCTACAATGAAATTAAGAAAGTTCTTAAGAGAACCTTTTCCAAGAAACCAGAAGCTTTTCTCTTGGGCATGGTGGGCCAAACGGTGTTAAGGAAGGATAAGACATTCTTTATGTACGCCACAACAGCAGCAAGAATTCTTCTAGCAAAGTATTGGAAGACACAAGAACTACCCACGTTGGAAGAATGGCAGACGAAGGTGATTGACTATATGGGACTGGCAGAGATGACTGGCAGAATTCGAGACCGGGGGAAGGAGGCGGTGGAAGAAGATTGGAACAAATTTAAAGTATACCTTAAAAACTGTTGTAATTTGGATGGAAACTAAGGGTCAGGGAAATAAGAGACAAAGAACTACAGCTGTTTCTAATAAGTTAAAGAAATTAAATTTATGAAATAGGTAAAATATTGTTATGATTAAAGGGTTGCTGGAAAATTTGGAATAAGGATGCAGAAAAGGGGTGGTACGGGGAGGTCCATTTTATGTTCATTTATGTTTGTTTATGTTTTTGTTTACGTCTTTGTTGTGTTTGTTTTATATGTGAAAATTAATAAAAATTTATTTTTTTAAAAAAAGGAATTTTTAGAAGACAAAAGGAATTTTGGACAGTTTTGAGGCCTGGGGTGATTTCACAGACAGGATTTGGGTATCCTGTCCCTTCAAGATGTCTTCTAAAGATTGTAATTTACATATCTCCTTGGCTCGGGGGTTGCATAACTCCCAACATTTCTCCGATGAAATTAGGGACATCCTACGGAAAAGTGGGACATTCCGGGATCAAATCAGAAACCAGGATGGCTTCTTTAAAATTGGGAGTGTCCCTGGAAAATAGAGACACTTGGAAGGTCTGGCATGGCCCCAACTCCTATTCATGAAGCTGTCATCTGCACATGTGCAATGGCTATCTCAAACATACAGTGGTACCTCTGGTTAAGAACTTAATTCGTTCCGGAGGTCCATTCTTAACCTGAGGTACCACTTTAGCTAATGGGGCCTTCTGCTGCCACCGCACGATTTGTGTTCTCATCCTGAAGTTCTTAACCTGTGGTACTACTTCCGGGTTAGCGGAGTCTGTAACCTGAAGCGTTTGTAACCCGAAGTGTTTGTAAACAGAGGTACCACTGTACACACCTCGGCTTAGTTGCAGATTGTCTTCAAGTGGAGGCTGATATGAAGGGAAATGCATCAAACACCTGGAGTGCTCAAGAAGCTATGGAATCGAGACCATGAGACGCGGGACACAGACAGGTGGATCCTGCACACCGTCCCTCCCTGTTGTCTGGGAGGGGGGCTGTAGAGGATGGGATGGAGGTAGCATTTTTGGTGGCAAAACGTCCTGGGCTGGCCCTGTACAGGATAGATATGGACTCAGGCTAATGTCATTTGAACACAGTTTCAATAACCAGCAGGCCATGAACATGTTTTACCTTTAAAACACCCCCCCCCCAAGAATTATGAGCTCTGTAGTTTATCCCCAGAAACCCTTAACAAATTCCCAGAAACCCTTAACAAATGGAAAAGTCAAGCTTTTATTGAAAGTACTAAGGTGGGCAAATTTGAACACAGCACCCCTGCCTTACATCTCTGATCTCGTGTATCGAAGTTCTGACACGATGTATTTAGTATTTGCCGTGTAAACAACAAGCAACAGGAAAATACTATTTCTATTAAGCATTTGGCCAATTGTCATGCCCTTATCTTTCTGTTGGCTTATATTCTTTTCTGTTGTAGTGCACCAATGAAGTCAGTATATCCTTGCTGTCACGGTGCGCTGGAAATCCCACAGGGACTAATTAGACATTGCTGATATGCCATAAAAATGCAGAGGATTATTGTCAATTCCTGTTTTTGCTTGTGTGAGTTTAACAAGACACCTTGGATTAAGCATGCCCCCTAAAATGTAGACTTGGCCTCTGACATTTCCAACTACCTGATAACATACCCACGCCATATTATAACTGAGCCTTACCATTCTGTGATTTGATATAAAGATCCATACTAGGTGAATAAGTTTGCTCTGAGAAATGAGTTTATTCTGGATTTTTCCCCCCAGGATCTCCAGAGCTTTCTATTTCCTTAAACGCCTGCTATCAGTTAACCCTGTTTTATCTAGTTAATGCTACTCCTTTATGAAATGCCTCCTCTTCAACATATTCTGTCATTAGAGGACTGTGATACCACACTATAATAAATTAATAATAATAATTTTTTATTAATATCCCGCCCATCTGGCTGGGCTTCTCCAGCCACTCTGGGCGGCTTCCAACTGAATATTAAAATACAGTAATACATCAAACATTAAAAGCTTCCCTAAACAGGGCTGCCTTCAGATGTCTTCTAAAAGCTTGGTAGTTGTTGTTCTCTTTGACATCTGGTGGGAGGGCGTTCCACAGGGCAGGGGCTACTACCAAGAAGGCCTTCTGCCTGGTTCTCTGTAACTTGGCTTCTCGCAGTGAGGGAACCACCAGAAGGCCCTTGGCACTGGACCTCAGTGTCCGGGTAGAACGATGGGGGTGGAGACGCTCCTTCAGATATACTGGACCAAGGCCATTTAGGGCTTTAAAGGTCAGCACCAACACTTTGAATTGTGCTCGGAAACGTACTGGGAGCCAATGTAAGTCTTTCAGGACCGGGGTTATGTGGTTTCGGCGGCCATTCCCAGTCACCAGTCTAGCTGCTGCATTCTGGATTAGTTGCAGTTTCCGGGTCACCTTCAAAGGTAGCCCCACATAGAGCGCATTTTAGTAGTCCAAGCAGGAGATAACCAGAGCATGCACCACTCTGGTGAGACAGCCCACGGGCAGATAGGGTCTCACCCTGCGTACCAGATGGAGCTGGTAAACAGCTGCCCTGGACACAGAATTGACCTGTGCCTCCATGGACAGCTGTGAGTCCAAAATGACTCCCAGGCTGCACACCTGATCCTTTTAGAAGATGCCTTCTAAAAGTCAGATAGTTGTTTATTTTCTTGACATCTAATGGGAGGGTGTTCCACAGGGCGGGTGCCACTACTGAGAAGGCCCTCTTCTGCTTCCCTGTAACCTCACTTCTTGAAGGGAGGGAACTGCCAGAAGGCCCTCAGTGCTGGACCTTGGGGTCCAGGCTGAATGATGGGGGTGGAGATCCTCCAGGTATACTAACACCATGGATTGGAGCTTGGCAGAGGAGATTCAACACAGCCGCTACACTGGTGGGTCGAATGTCCTCTGCCAAATGCTTGGCAGTGAGTTGGCATCACATCAATGGTGACCGATCCCTACCTGCCCTCTGTGGAAAAATATTCTGCCCATGAAAGGAAAGGGATGTCATTCAGACGTCGTTGTCGTCCTTGTCATTTTATTAGATCTATGTAGCAAAAATGGCACCATCTGTACTCAAGGTGCCAGCCAGTTCAGGGAAACTGCAGGGTTTGCAGAAGGAGCGAGGGAACACTACAGGGAGGGAGGAACAGAATAGATACGGGGGAACTCAAACTTTATACCCACAGGGTGCCCTTGAGACAGTGGAGAACTACGGATGCTCACCAGTCACAAAATGATGGCAGAGAGGCAGTTGGGCAGCTAGGCATTATGGAGACCACTTTCTACTGACCTCTAATCCTGTTTTACAAATTGCTAAATTGTTTGCCACAACATCTAAATTGTTTGCCCAAAATCTTCCTGATGCAGAGTTTGTGACTGGCAAATAAGAAGGTAGTGGCACTGAGGCCCACCTGAAAGTACCCCCAAAGCCCACTGTATGCTAAAAGAAGGCAGGGCTGTCTGGCTGTCACACTCCCAACATTTTAGTAAAATAAGCAAATGCACTTCTGAAATGTGAGAATGAGCATTGTAGCCTACCTAGGACTTTCATTAGTGTAAATATTCACGTTGGAAATGACTGAATGTGTGAGAATCCTAAATTTGCTTTGCTAACTGAAAAAGTCAAGGCAAAAAACCCCCACCGACAACTTTAAAAACTTGCAATTAAAATCGAGTAAACTTATCTCAGCCTTAATTAAAGGCTGCTCCATAATAAGCCCAGCCTTTGAAAGTATTCAAACAAATGAAGTTAAAGATGGTCAGTTATTGTAGCTTATATAGCCACACATTTTTCCTTAATAGTGCATCTGGAGAGCAGCTAGTGCCTTGTGAATAATAAGCTATTCAGAGAAAAGAAAAATCTGTCCTTGCCATGTTTTTCTCTTTCTGTTTTTCAGTTCTTGATCACTAGGGGTATTTGCATAACAAGAGGAGGATGAACTTTGTTGCTGAAGGGATTACATTAAGTCTGTCCTTCACTGGCATATCAAAGAAACATTCTTCTTTCACTTGCACAGGTGTAAATTGGTATCATCTAAGGTGAGAGCTGAAAGCATGTGTCATCTAGTCACTGTAAATCAGTTATTTCCTTAATTGCAGGCTGAAAAGACCAATTGTTAATTGGATTTTGATCTGAGCTGTGAAATAACTAAAGGTTGTTTCTCCATTCAAGTGAATGAGAGACAGTGGGTGACTGAACCTCCTTGGTGCATTGATAGACCGGAGTGCTCTCTTAAATAATGAGGTTTGCCAGTTGCAACACACAATCCATTGACTGCTGAGACTGATCAGTTTACACATTTTAAAATTGATTTAATTGATTAAATCAATTGATTAATTGATTGATAAGTGACTATTTTGAAATATAAGCTCTGCACACGACAAGCAGCATCTTAAAAAGAGCACTTCAGCTGGAATCTTTGAACTTAAGAGAATGGCTGGAGCAGTGCCAGGAAACATTTGCTACCCAATTAAGGCATTTGTTCCATGGATACTCTTAATTGGAATTCACACTTCTCTCAACCCATTATGACAAAATCCCAATGCAATTGCTTATTTTCACAACGCAAGCCATCTTGGCATGAAGCGTGTATCGCCTGTGTGTTTTTCTTCTTCTTACAAAGATGTACTTACAAAGCTTGCTGCGCCACAAGGTATTTTGCACTCACCTGAACCCTTGCAGGGAAAGAGGCAGGGCACAATGGGAAGGGGCGGGGCAACCAGGCTGCTTAAACCACACCCCTTTTCCAACAGAAGCAGCATGGGGGGGTCAGTATCCAGCACCCCCTTCTCTGCTTCTCTTGAACTCTTTGACTCTAACCCTTCAGTGGTGTCCAAACTTTTTTCAAAGAGGGCCAGATTTGATGACGAGAAGGGCCATGGGGGCCGACCAAAATTGTTAACCTTTTTTTAGGATTGAAGCTGCTGAGGTTTTTCAGGGGCCGGATTAAACCAACCGGCGGGCCGGATTAGGCCCCCAAAATGGACTTTGGACATGCCTGGTAGGCTCTCAGATGAGAGCAGTGGAGTAGCGTGGGTTGTCAGCACCTGGGGCAAGGCAAGTAATTTGCGCCCCCTAACCCGTGGATTTGCGCCCCCTAACCCGTGGATTTGCCCTAACCCCAGATGTTGCGCCTGGTGCGGCCGGCCCCCCTTGCATCCCCCACGCTACGCCACTGGATGAGAGATCTGTTGTTCAAGCAGTCTGATCTTGTGCTCTTATGTTCTGAGATGATGAAATATATATTAGTGAAATTATTCACCAGGCAGTTCGAAAATGGGTTTCTGTTTCATGGCAAAATTTCCTTTTATTTCATTCCTAGAAAAGTGTGTCAGAGTTGGGTAGGCTAGGGAGATATTCACTAAGAGAATCTTGCAGTAATTACATAAGCCTTCAAATTATTATGCTAACCACAGTCAGTGAAATTCCACAGAAAGTATTATACTTCTACTTTATCAATACAAATGTATGAAGTCCAATAAATATTCTTTAAAATCTACAGGTTGAGGTCAGCATTATATTATGATAAGCATTATATTAAGTGATGCAAAACCCAAGTTTGGTCATTCACACAACCTATAGAACAAGTCGCCCTTACTCTTACACCCTTGGAAAATAGATAATACTGTAATTCTATGCTCTTAGGCCCTTTGTCCAGTATTGTTAATAATCCTTTCACGAGTACATTTCTAGAGCTTTCTGGGGAAGGTTACGAAGAAGAAATTATGAGTAATTCTTCCGCTACAAAGAAATATGTCCAAAAGAGCACAAAAATTATAACATTGCTTCCTTACTAATATAAGTCTCACATTAATTCAATTGCCAATGTTATTATTCTGGTAATTAATTGCATGTTTGAATCTCATAGGCTGGAATTAATTGTTCTAGTGCTCTGAGGCTCCAAAGATGAATCATAAATGAATGTACAATCTGGATAGGACTGTATGATCCTTAATAGCTCCTGGAACTATCATTTCTGAACAATATATTTCACAACAAGCTGTCTTTTCAGAAACAGATTTGTTTGAGAGAGAGAAAAGCCACAAAGTCATGAAGGCCTTCTTCTACGGCATTTTCCCCGCCTTACAGAAAAAAGTATCCTCAGCTATCTGATAATCTACAGAGTTTGCTGAATTGTTACTTTTGCATTCTTAAACCTATAGACCTGTTACAGCAGCCTTTGTCTTTCCTTCCCTCTTCCTGCAGGAGTTTATCTACAGAAAAACCGATGTCCAAGCCTAGAGATGGGCTTAAGCTGCAGCTGTGCAGGTTGCAACTTGCTCTTCTACAAGCCTCAGCCAAGTCTGGAAGGAGTGGGAGAGCCACTCAGCTCTTTTCCCTATCCCGAGGGAAGCACCAGCCATCGGTTATTAATAGATAACTTGCATTGGCCTCCGTGTCCCTTTTGCACCTGTCAGATCTGTGCAAAGCTTCATGATGCAAAGACAAAGTTGTACATTTAAATGAACTGAACAAGATACTGAAAGAAGCAGCAAGGGTGTTCAGTGCAAGGAACATTGTCCATATGAAAATAGGCATAAACAATTAGACTTTGTAGCTTAAAACGAGAGGGAGGAGAGGGAGTATAAGCAAGAAATGCACGAAGTCATAAATGGGTATCAATCGTGTATGAACTTAGAACATGATCATTTCAAGTAATCCAGTGATTCTGACGGTCGGTATGAACAGAAAGGAGACAGTTTTTCATCTAATGAACAATTAATTTATGGAATTCATTTCCGCAGGATGTTTCTGACGGAAATGAGCATAAGTGGCTGTTAAAGGCTTAATTAAATTTGTGGAGATAATGCCTATTAGCCATGATAGCTTAGGGTTATATTTGCATGTACATTAAAATTATCTCCTTTAAATACATGTTTGAAGTAAATCTCTCTGTGTCGTCCCCCCATCTGCAAAAAAAAGGAAGAAGTCGTCTCAGGATAGTCTAGGAACACAGTCTGGAAGGCAGTTTCTTGATGAGCAATGGGTGATGGCAAAAGACCCAATAGACAAAGTGTGTATCACCATCTGGATGTCTAGAAAGAGAGAAAACACAAAGCCATGTTCAAACATAACACTAAGCCAAACCATGGCTCAGCTCTTGGCAGAAGGGACCAAAGGGAAAAGCAAAGTGGCCTTTATTTTTTATATCGGCACCCACATGAACCGGGTCTACTTAAGTGATTAGCTGCACACAGCTTAGTTTAGTGTGGGTTCAAGGTTTTAGGACAATTCCTTTAATTTTATTTAGAGCTTTTGTACTGAAGTTCTAAACAAATGTAAGCAGCTAAAAGACACTGCATATTTGTATATTTGTTTTTGAAGTTTTGAGTGTTTGCTGTAAGCTGCTTTGGCCACAGCTCATTGTGCAAAAGTGGCATATAACACAATCCATCAATCAGTGCTCAGCACAATAGCTCACTGAAACACAAAGTAGTCAGATATGAGAAGGGATCAAGGCTTCTATAAAGTATAAGCTGCACCTTAGGCGGTCCTGCTTTCTTCCTTTCAACAACGTAATGAATGGTCTGTCATGTCATGGTTGCCACTGGTCAATGTCAATGTCAATGACAAATTCCAGCATCGCCTGAGCTCTGCGAGTACAGCTTTCTCCTGATTGAAGTGCAGAGTGTTTGAGGACCTGGACATTCACGGGGAAACCAAAATGCTTGTTTACAAAGCTATTGTACTACCAACCCTACTGTATGTTTGTGAAACATGGACCACTTATAAACACCATCTCCAACTCCTCCATCAACGTCTCTGAAAATGTTTACACATCACTTGGGAAGACAAGCGAACTCATGCCAGTGTACTGGAAGAAGCAAAGATCACCAGTGTTGAAGCAATGATTCTTCAACATCAACTTTGTTGGACTGGTCATGTTGTGCAGATGCCTGATGATTGTCTTCCAAAGCAACTACTCTATTCTGAACTGAAAAATGGAAAGCGTCAACAAAAGAAGTTTAAAGACTCTCTCCAGACAAATCTTTAAAAATGTAGTATTAAACACTGACAACTGGGAAACACTGGCCTGCGAGTGCTCCAACCGGAGAGCAGCCTTTACCAAACGTGTTGTGGGCGTTGAAGATGCTTGAACTCAGGACAAAGGGTGAAATGTGCTAAGAGGAAGGCATGTTTGGAAAACCCTCACCATGATCAACTTCCACCCAGAAACCTATGTCCCCACTGCGGAAGGATGCATGGATCCAGAATTGGCCTCCACTGTCACTTATGGACTCACTGTTAAGACCGTGTTCATGGACAATCATACTTGGCTACAAGTGATTGCCAAAGGAGAAGAAGCCACTGGTAAACAATTGGGAGTCAGAAATCTTTGCTGACCTTTTTCCAGGTGTGTCAATGTGACTAAAATATGGGGGGAGGCAGGGAAGCCTTGCCCAGCATAATTGATCACATGATGTGACACACACACCATTTGAATGGCAATGCCCATCAATTTTGGGCACCCAGCCCCCTCAAATATTTTATTGGGGGCCCAAAAGGACCTTGGCCCCTAGGAGTTGACTCGTATACCCCAGACCTACACCATCTTTAAAGATATCAGTGCTCCACTAATTGTTATTTTTTTACAGGAACATGGAGTTGTGTGTGTGTGTGTGTGTGTGTGTGTGTGTGTGTGGAGAGGAACCAGTGCCTGAAACTTCCAGTGAGGCTAGACGTGGCAGATTAAAATGACATCATCTCATATGTTCTGCTCTGTTGCAAATATTATATTCGTTAATGGAGGAGTGAGTGAGTCCAGGGGTTGTACAACTGCGGCGTCAAGATGACGGGGGTGTCCTTGAGGCAAACGAGGGTTTGCGTGCGAAAGAGAAGCACACAAAAGATGGGCAATATAGAAGGGTGTGAGATGTAACATAAGCAGTCAAATACAACATTTCCTGTTTGCCTAGAGTGGACATGCAGGGGAATGTTCGTCCAGCCAGTTGAACTTCCTGTTGTACCTGCTCTGGAGCATCCGTCCTTTGCATGTGACCAGGTAGGTCTGGAGCATCCTTCGTGTGACCAGGTAGGTGGGCATGACCCTTACAGACCCCACAAAAGGTCCAGTCACTCAGCCACCTTCCTCTTTTGATGCCTTTTCTTCTCTTCTCAGCCAGCAGCATGTGGGATGAGTTCCCATATGGGATGAACTCAAACCCTCTTCTGTAACTCTAAGCTAAAGCCTGCCTCCGGGATCCAAGTGTGAACTGAAAGGATAGCTGTCAACCTTCCCTTTTTTTGCAGGAAATTCCCTTATTTCAGCGCCGTTTCCTGCTGCTTCCTGCTGCTATCCTGGATTGTTAGATATCCTGTAGACTGTCTCCGGGACAGGTGAGGCTACTGATCCCTTATTTTCAAGGCTGCCAATCCCTTATTTTCAAATCTGAAAGTTGACAGCTATGACTGAAAAGTGAGTAAATTTATTACTTTTAAAGGAAGACTGTTGTGTCTTTATTCTTTGAGGAGGGAATCAAAGGGGTCTTACCAGGAATCATAGAACTTAAGAGATTCTAACGAATCTGCAACCAGCTTCCTGCTACTTAAAAGGGGGGACGTACTCTGCTCTATGAATAAACTCACTAGTTGGAAGAGTGGCAGATAAAGATGATGGACTTTGCAGAACTGGCGAAGCTGACAGGAAAAATCTGAAACCAGCATGCTCAAGTATTCCAAAAGGACTGGAGTAAATTTATAGGATACAGTGGTGCCTCACAAGACAAAATTAATTCGTTCTGCGAGTTTCTTCGTCTTGCGGATTTTTTTGTCTTGCGAAGCACGGCTATTAACAGTACTTAGCGGCTTAGCGGGAGCTTGCGCAGCCGGCAGCGGGGAGAAGCGCTCTTCTCCCCGCCGCCCGCCTGCAGACCAGGTCCGGGGACAGCGGGACGATGCGCTGCGCCTCCCCGCTGTCCCCGGAGCTTGCGGGGCAGGCAGCGGGGAGAAGCGCTCTTCTCCCCGCCGCCCGCCTTCGTCTTGCGAAGCAAGCCCACAGGGAAATTCGTCTTGCGGAACGACTCAAAAAACGGAAAACTCTTTCGTCTTGCGAGGCGTTCGTCTTGCGAGGTACCACTGTACCTGAAAGATTATTGTAAGCAATTAACATCACTAGCAGCGTTGTCTGAAGACTTGTAATGAGAAATTTTCTATCTATATTTATTTGAATTTTGAGCTATTTTCTAATCAGTGCAATTAGAACTGGAAAACCTACAAAATGCACTGATGCAAAGGTTAATTTTGAAAGCCATGAGGCGGGAGGGAAGGAAGTGGGTAGGCTCTAAAGAGCCAAAGCCGTAAAGTGGTGATGTGTAGAATATTAAATGGAAAAACAGTGAGGCGAAATGATCCTTTTTTTGTGGGGGGAGAGCGACAAGCGAGGGACTTCGCTTCACGTGGGAGCGGGGGGGGGGGGCCCGCAGGGAGATCCTTCGGAGTGACGAAAGAAAGGGGAATCCTCGCCGGCTGAGGGAGCGAAGGGGAATCCTGTGGCGAGGGAGGAGGGGCTGGGCCGCCGCCGCCCCCTCAGAAGATCCCTCGCTCCACTCGCGCCTGGCGCAACGAGGCTGAGGCGGCTCCGGGCGCCAGAGAGAGAGAGAGAAGCGGCTCCAAGTCGCTCCGCTCGCTCCCACCCAGCCGCTCGTCTCCTCCCCGCTTTCCCGCCCTCTCTCCGCCGGGCCGGGGGGGGGGGGGGAAGCGTGCTCTCTCCGCGTTCCCCTCATGGCTACGAGCCGCGCCATGCAGCCTCCCCGGGCGCTGCTCTAAGCCATGCCGCCGCCGCCGCTGGCGCTGCTCCTCCCGGCGCTGCTGGCCGCCTTGGCGCCTCCGTGCCCAGGCTGGTCCGCTCCGGAGCCCGAGCTGGCGCTGCCGCCCGTCAACGCCTCTTCTTCTTCTTCGGCGCCCTTGGCGGGCTCCTCAGGAGGGCGGGAAGCGGCCGCTGAGGGGGACGCGCGCCCCACCGCCACGGCGGCCCCTTCGCCCCACCGCCGCCCCCCGGCGCCTCAGCAGCAGCCGCCGCCGCCTCCGCCTCGCGAAGACCCTCCGTGCAACATCAGCGTGCAGCGCCAGATGCTGAGCTCGCTGCTGGTGCGCTGGAGCCCGCTGGGCTTCCAGTGCGACCTGGTGCTCTTCTCCACCAGCGGCCCCGGCGGGCGCGCCTTCTTCTCGGCCGCCTTCCACCGCGTGGGGCCGCCGCCGCTGCTCATCGAGCACGTCGGGCTGGCGGCCGGCGGCGTCCAGCAGGATCTGCGCCTGTGCGTGGGCTGCAGCTGGGCCCGGGGCAGGCGCGTCGGGCGCCTCCGCTCGGGGGTCGCCAACCCGGCGCCCGCAGCAGCAGCCTCTTCCGCGCTCTCCTCCTCCTCCCTGCCCTCTCCGGAGCAGCAAGGCGACCGGCTGCATTTCTGCTGCCTCGATTTCAGCCTGGAAGAGCTGAAGGGGGACCCCGGCTGGAGGATGAACCGAAAGCCCATCGAGTCCACCTTGGTGGCTTGCTTCATGACGCTCGTCATCATCGTGTGGAGCGTGGCCGCCCTCATCTGGCCGGTGCCCATCATCGCCGGGTTCCTGCCCAACGGCATGGAGCAGAGGAGGAGCGCCGCTGCCGCCGCCGCCGGCTCGGGAAGCACATCTGGAGCAGCTGCAGCCGCCGCCGCCGCCAAATGACCCCCGTCCAGTACCGGATGAAACCCCGAAGAGGCCCATCGGCGATCGAAATCTTGCCGCCCTCCCAGTGGGATAACACTGAACTCAGAAAGCTGGATTTGTCATTTTCCTTCCAAGATCAACTCAATCTCGGGGCCCCTAAAAGGCGTGGGGGCCTATTTCTTAATCCAGCACTGCCCCACCCCTGCCTCCCTTTTGCTTCTTCCTCCTCCTCGCTTCCTGGTCGAATCCATTGTCATGGATGCCGCCCGTCCCCTCTAGTGGGATAACACTGAACTCAGAAAGCTTGATTTGTCATTTTCCTTCGAGATCAAATCAATCTTATTTTGATCTCAGGGCCCCTAAAAGGCGTGGGGGCCCTAGGCGTGGGGGCCTAACTCTAGCTATTTTGTAATATGGCACCACTGCCCCATCCCTGCCTCCTTTTCGCTTCTTCCTCGCTTCCTGATCTAATTTGGGTCGGATCCATTGCCGTGGACGGGCCTCTGATTTGGGCACTGACCTTGCTATGCTTTTTGGGGGTAGTGTTGAAAAGGAATATATTTTGTAGATCACTGCAAAGCCATCTGTGCTGAAGAGAGTGGACTTGGGTGGAAATCTTGTAGCTGGGATCTTTTGGGGGACCACCCCCCTCCCCTGCTCGCTTAAGGGAGTTTATAGATCTATTTCTGGTGTGCTCAAAGTCATATCTTTTTTTTTTAGAAAAATGACCAAAACCTGTGTATTGGCTTTATATATTTAAAACTCTTTTAAGTCAGTATTTTAGTAAAGACCACACACACACAAACCCAGTGCACTTTGCAAGTAGCTGTGTCAGAGTACTTATTTGTATATGAATACACTTTTGTCTCTGCAAGATTTTATTTACCAAAAGAGGGGACTTTTTTGGGGCAGGGTTGAAACTTGCTAATACAATATATATTGTTCCTGGAGAACCGGGAGTTGAAACACTCTTTTACAATGTGTGTGTTTCTTATTAGAGAATGTGTGGTTACTATTGTAATTCTGTTGGGTTCTGAATACAGATATTTTCTTTGTCGAAGCGTTTTAAGACTTTGGTCTGTTTTTCTCAGAGTGGTTGACTTCACAAATCTCAGCAAGGAAATCAGATCTAGGGGTACGAACAAAGGCTTAAGACATGTTTTCACACCCACCCAATATAATTAAACCCTCGGTTCTTCTGTAATGACAAGTCACAACATTTGAACTCACTTTAACTTCTTTAAATTTATTTACAAGTTCATGGAGTGGCTCAAAGGATTGAAAAATCTCTAGTTTCTGGCAGGGACTCACCTATCTTTTATGCTAGTATCAGTAATAATGCAGTGCAAAAAATAGCAGGGCAAATTAAATAGTGATACACATTGACCTGTGATTGACCCCAAAACACAGCCTAATACCAGATTTAATTTCAAAGTGAGTTTTGCTGCATTCTGTGAAAACTCATTGGCAGTTAACCTCTTTGCTCCACCAAACGCCAACAGGACCAGGGCTGTGAGAGACCTCTGTAGTGGCTACCCAGTGAGGACATCCTAACGCTCTTCAACAGCCAGGCGATTCAGCTGCAGAGGGGCATTTGCTGGAGAAGAAGAGGACTTAGAAACTTGCTTTCCATTCATGCTGGTATCACCATCTATTTTAATTGTTATTTGAATATATACTGTGAGCCACCTTGAGAACTGTTTTTTTTTTTTTTTTTTTTTTTGAGAAATGGAATTTAACTTTTTAAAATAGTGTTTATTTAGTTTAAGAGGACAGTCTTTCACATACTATCCTGTCCTTGGTTTGCCCTGGCACTTTGATAGTGCCATATGCTAATAAGGGATTGCAAGATCGATCCCAAAGCACCTTCTAATAGCACAGCTACGTAAGCTGCGAATAGAAACTCCTGGTAGAGAACTGAAGTGTTTTCCCACCCCAGAAAAGATCTTTGCAAGTAGCAGTGAAGGATGGATTCTAACCCCACTCAAAAAACATGCTTTTTTGAATTCAGAAACAGCCAAAATTATATGGGTGCGCCTATATAAACACCTCCATATGCATTACAGTGATAATCTGATTTCTATCTGAACTGATATATGTACAAGAAAGATGTACAGATACATCAAGCTTCAACAGTTTTGTGTGACTTGACTACATATTGACGACAGCTGGACTGGGATGTTTCTTGTTGTTTAGTTGTGTCTGACTCTTCGTGACACCATGGACCAGAGCACACCAGGCACTCCTATCTTCCACTGCCTCCCGCAGTTTGGTCAAACTCGTGTTAATAGCTTCAAGAACACTGTCTAACCATCTCATCCTCTGTCGTCTCCTTCTCCTTGTGCCCTCATTCTTTCCCAACAGCAGGGTCTTTTCCAAGGAGTCTTCTCTTCTCATGAGGTGGCCAAAGTATTGGAGCCTCAGCTTCAGGATCTGTCCTTCCAGTGAGCACTCAGGGCTGATTTCCTTAAGAATGGATGGGTTTGATCTTCTTGCTGTCCATGGGACTCTGAGTCAAGATTCTCCTCCAGCACCAGAATTCAAAAGCATCAGTTCTTCGGCGATCAGCCTTCTTTATGGTCCAGCTCTCACTTCCATACATCACTACTGGGAAAACCATAGCTTTAACTATACAGACAACCTACTCTTCAAACCTGGCAGATCCATTAGTCTGTTGATAGTAAGGGAGGCATGTGTTCTTAATTAATCAGATTATAATCTGTCAAGTGTTAGAGCTATTTGCATCCTTCTACCAGAACGTAAGAAAAGCAAGCGATTTGCCTATTTCACCTTCTATAATTGAGTTGATTGATCAGCATCCAAAAATTAAAATGGTAGGGTCCCAGGAAATGGCATTTGCTTCAGACGAAATAGACAGATCTCCTCCTGGAAGCTTCTAAATTCCGAATGCAAATTATAAACTTGTGTAGTTTTAGGGTACAGTCCAATGAAGTAAAAACATTGCAGGGAAACTGGACTGTGCTTTTTGAATTTCAAAGGAACAGCACTGTTGTCACCTACGATTATCTTCCACCTTTCATGGGTAAAACTAACAGCCTGATTTGTTGCATGTTGGAAATTCCATTTAATTTGGTGAACTGCCCACAGAAATGTGCTTAGGCTGGAGTGCTAATTACGCTTTGAAATGAAAAACAACCAAATGCCACAATACTTCTGAGTACGTATAAATCCATAGTGTCAGGTTGTATGTAAGTAAACAGTGTTTTGTAGAAGTTATGAACGCGATGTGAGGCTCAAACCCATGACCCCAAAATTAAGAATCTCACACTCTACCAATGGAGGAAGAGCCAGATCAGTTTGCCGCATCCTGGAAAACCTTGCAAAAAGTGACTTTGTAATCTGGATTTAGAACACTGAAGATCTGCTCAAAACCCACTTGAGTTGATAAAAGTTCCTAAAGCATGATTGTGCAGATCAAGCTTTATGCCTGTATGAAAATCACTTTCCTTAAATGGCCCTTCGTTAAAATGCCAGCTTAATTAGGTACTTGCTGAACCATGACCTCCAAATCCATTGCCTTTAACTTCTCTGTGAAGTTAAATTATATTTTGCTCAGTATAAAACAGGATTCCCTGGGAAAGCCGGCGTGTCAGCTTACTGAGGGACGATTTGGTGTTGCTAAGCGATATGAAGTTAGAGAGATACAAAACGAGAATGATAAAGACGATAATAAGCAACAGAAAACAGAAGAACTGTCATTCTTTGCCTTTTTCAAAAGAAAGCATGCTGGAGGGAAAAGGGCATAAACAGCAAAAAGAAGTGAGAAGTGGGCAGAAAAGATCTGGCGATAAATGTCCTTTCCATCGTCTAACAACAAAACAATACCCTCATTGCCAGGGGAGGAGAACTCAGTGAAGCCGGCTGATTAGCACTGAAGCTGCTTTAAACTTCATCCTTTCCATTTCTTATTTTTTATTTATTTTTACTGAAGTGTGGCAAATTGCGCTGTTTCAAGAAGAGCACTTTACAATCTCACAAATGGTTGTGTGGGCAAAAATATATGGAAATCTCTTGTGATTTTAGGCTTCATTTGCAACTGTTTTCTCAGAATAAAGCCTGCCATCTATCTACAGTGGTACCTCAGGTTACATACGCTTCAGGTTACAGACTCCGCTAACCCAGAAATAGTGCTTCAGGTTAAGAACTTTGCTTCAGGATGAGAACAGAAATCGTGCAGCGGCGGCACGGCAGCAGCAGGAGGCCCCATTAGCTAAAGTGGTGCTTCAGGTTAAGAACAGTTTCAGGTTAAGAACGGACCTCTGGAACGAATTAAGTACTTAACCCGAGGTACCACTGTACTTCCATTCCTTTATTCAGTTCCCACAGTACAGAAGCAGAGGATCACCTCTTTTCTACTGGGTGCAGTAAGTCTAAGCAGGTGTAACGAAGTACAGAATCAGGCACAACCCATGAGAAGCAGCCAAGAGTGGGGATCAACACGGCAGTGCGGTGTAGTGGTCAGGGAGCTGAAATAGGTCCTGGGAGTCCTGGGTTCAGATCTCAGCCATGAAGCTGACCGAGTGGCCTTGGGTCAGTCAGTCTTGTCTACCTCGCAAGGCTGTTTTGAGGGCCTCCAACTTTTTTGGACTACAATTCCCATCACCCCTGACTACTGGTCCTGCTAGCTAGGGATGATGGGACTTGTAGTCCAAAAACGGCTGGAGACCCAAGTTTGGCAAACAGTGATTTAGAGGAAAAGTGGAATATTAATGAAAAGAGAGGTAGGGGATTTTCCATGTAAGGTGGGAACATTTTTGTGTTGTTTTTTTGAAGAAGTGGGCCCTGCCCCTTTCAATGATTATGTCCTGGCTTATTAAGGTTTGAACAGATGGAAGGCAAAACCAGAAGAACACAAAGCTTATTAAATAAGAGGAAATTGGCTGTATTTATTATAGTGGTTGCCAGCAGGTTCAGTCATGAGTCACGGTCCCATTAAGGTTTATATTGCACACAGCAAAAAGAGAGAACTGTATCTACTTGAAAAGCCTTGTGGACTGAAATGTCCTTGTTGTGGAGGAAATGTCTCGAAGCAGAAGAAGTAAATCAAGACCAAAGAACTACAGCGGTGACAACGAACAAGCAAAGCTAATAACTACAGTCCCAAGGGAATACCGCATGTGAAAATGTTCAAAAGTATTTTTTTCTATAAAGCAGCTCCCTGAAAAGGAGGTAAGTTAGAGAGTCATAATATGCCAACATCACATTGTCCGCACAATTCTTTTAAGGTGGTGTTGAACAGACCAAGGCAGGGGTCAGCAAACTTACCGCGCCTTGGGCCGCTGTCTCCAGCGCCGATCGCGTGGCGGGCCAGAGGGCGGAGGAGCGCATGCTCATATGCGTGCACACACGCTATTTCCAGCACACTTCTGGGTCGGAGGAGCACCAGAAATAGCTTGTGCGCATGTGTATGGGCTTCCTCCGACCCGGATGTGCACTGGAAAGTGCTTGCACATGCACACAAGCTATTTCCGGTGCTCCTCCGACCTGAAAATGGGCAGCTGCACAGCGCAGCGCCGGTAAGAGCGGGCAGCGGGGGTCGCCGCAGGCCGGATAAACGAGTCCCTCGGGCCTTATCCGGCCCGCGGACCTTAGTATGGGTACCCCGGACCAAGGGATCCATGAAATTATTTTTACTCGGGTCCAAGAGCTTGCAGAACAGGCTTTCTTTAAGTGGCACTAGGAAACATCAAGACATAATGAATAAAACCTTTGCTAGGGCTGCCATATTTCTGGATTTTCCCAGACACAGCCAAGAAATGTGCTTGAAAATGATGTCCAGATGGATTTTCGCTGAATTGGCAAAATGTCCAGGAAAACCCGGACATATGGCAAGTAGGGTGTTCCATATATATATATATATATATATATTTGCTTTCGTAGATTTTCACGGGTACAGGAATGCAGGTTTTGGTGTCCTCGGGTGTCTTCCCGTGTAAAAGTTGGGGTGTCTAGGCGACGTTTCGACGAGGTCTCACTCGTCATCTTCAGGCTGGTGCTTTCGGCTTCTTGTTACTGGAACAGAGCAGGATCTCAGTGTTTGAGTTCCTATAAATACTGTTGAGGAGGTGTGGTGTATAGCCTCCAATGTTCTGGGCAGAGAGGAAGTTCCCAGGCTAGTGTGCCTTTTCTTCTTTTGTTCCTTAATTGCTTGAGGGATATCTTGAGTGATTTCTTGAGTGATATCCTGAGTACCACTTAGGTGGGTCATTAGGTGTGGATTAGTTGCTAAAGCTTTTGTGTCTTGACCTCTTGAACTTTGTGAAGAGTTTTTCTGAGAAGATGGCTGTACTGCTTTGTTGTGCTCTGGCTTGGCTTCGTGTATAGGGGCGAGCTGTGGTTTTGTGGCCTGTGCCAGCCAGATCTGTGTAGGGATTGCAGGGGGGTGCAGCATCCGGAGGTGCCATCGTGGTTTGGCTACTGGATGGTGTCTGTAATTTATCTGTGGAGAGGGTCTGGGTTTGGGTCTGGTGTGGTTGATTGGTGATGGCGTTCTGTGTGCCTCTGGATCTGGTGTCAGTTTTTGTGGGGAGGGCTAATTTCCAGATGTCTGGCAAGCGGGATGTGTCGTCACGCTTGTTCATGTTGTGAGGGTGTTTCTCTATCTCGATGGCTTCCATGATTATTCTCTTGTGGTGATGTTCCATGTTAGAGAGCAATTTGGAATCTGCAAAATTAATTTCGTGTCCTGTTTCTTTCATGTGTTGGAAAAGAGAGGAAGTTTTTTCTTCTTTTTTGACGGCATTCTTGTGTTCTGCGATACGTGCATTTATTCGTCTGTTTGTTTGTCCAATGTACGTGGCTGGGCAGACTTTGCAGGGTATTTCATAGACCCTACAGAATGGCCTGTGCCAGCCAGAAAAAAAAAAAAAAGAAGAGAATAAGAGAATAATCATGGAAGCCATCGAGATAGAGAAACACCCTCACAACATGAACAAGCGTGACGACACATCCCGCTTGCCAGACATCTGGAAATTAGCCCTCCCCACAAAAACTGACACCAGATCCAGAGGCACACAGAACGCCATCACCAATCAACCACACCAGACCCAAACCCAGACCCTCTCCACAGATAAATTACAGACACCATCCAGTAGCCAAACCACGATGGCACCTCCGGATGCTGCACCCCCCTGCAATCCCTACACAGATCTGGCTGGCACAGGCCACAAAACCACAGCTCGCCCCTATACACGAAGCCAAGCCAGAGCACAACAAAGCAGTACAGCCATCTTCTCAGAAAAACTCTTCACAAAGTTCAAGAGGTCAAGACACAAAGGCTTTAGCAACTAATCCACACCTAATGACCCACCTAAGTGGTACTCAGGATATCACTCAAGAAATCACTCAAGATATCCCTCAAGCAATTAAGGAACAAAAGAAGAAAAGGCACACTAGCCTGGGAACTTCCTCTCTGCCCAGAACATTGGAGGCTATACACCACACCTCCTCAACAGTATTTATAGGAACTCAAACACTGAGATCCTGCTCTGTTCCAGTAACAAGAAGCCGAAAGCACCAGCCTGAAGATGACGAGTGAGACCTCGTCGAAACGTCGCCTAGACACCCCAACTTTTACACGGGAAGACACCCGAGGACACCAAAACCTGCATATATATATATATATATACACTTTTAAAATCCCAGAAAAAGCAGATGTTCCCCAGGAAAACTCAACAACTTTTACCTGGATTTTCACTTCTGGGAATATTTGTTTTTGTTTATTCGTATAGTCGTGTCCGACTCTTCGTGACCCCATGGACCAGAGCACGCCAGGCACTCCTGTCTTCCACTGCCTCCCGCAGTTTGGTCAAACTCATGCTGGTAGCTTCGAGAACACTGTCCAACCATCTCATCTTCTGTCGTCCCCTTCTCCTTGTGCCCTCCATCTTTTCCAACATCAGGGTCTTTTCCAGGGAGTCTTCTCTTCTCATGAGGTGGCCAAAGTCTTGGAGCCTCAGCTTCAGATCTGTCCTTCCAGTGAGCACTCAGGGCTGATTTTCTTAAGAATGGAGAGGTTTGATCTTCTTGCAGTCCATGGGACTCTCAAGAGTCTCCTCCAGCACCGTAATTCAAAAGCATCAATTCTTCGGCGATCAGCCTTCTTTATGGTCCAGCTCTCACTTCCATACATCACTACTGGGAAAACTTCTGGGAATATGGCAACCCTAAAAAAACACCACCACTACTACTAACTTATGTATGTGCCCAAAACAACAGAGTCCATCTTTTGTAGATGAGTTAGATTTAACAAGATCCTTTTGTTTTCTTTTTACTTCATTGGTTGAAGTCTAGCGCAAGGAGTGGTGTTCATATGAAAAATGAAAGAGAATATTCAAGAAAACTTTAAAAGAGTCTTAGTTCAGAATTGTCTCCTGTACTGCCCATGCCAGCTGGGGATAAAGGTTTGTTTTAGAGCAGAGCTTTCCAAACTGTGTGTCGTGACACATGAGTGTCCCCCCACATTTCTCCCAGGGCTGGAAATGGGTTCTTTTAGCCTCCGGTTTGCTAGTAAAACTGATTTACTGTGTCGTGAAATGATGCATGTCTAAAAACTATCTCACCAACATGAAAAGTTTGAAAAGCTCTGCTTTAGAGAGTGAGTAGCCCATGTGTCTAGTTGAAGCCAGTTCTATTTAAATCTAGTTTATGGAATGGTAACAAATCTTTCCCCCTATTACAGGGAAATTTATTCTGCTCTGGGTCATTATTGTAGATAGATAGATAGATAGATAGATAGATAGATAGATAGATGATAAATGATAGATAGATAGATAGATAGATATTTTACCTATACCCGGGGATCTCAGGGCAGTTCAAAGAATAAAATCAAAATATAAAACCACAAATTATATAATAAAAATGAAAACAACAATCCAATAGCACCCCCTTACCTCACTCTTCTTCAGATGTAGAGGAACTACAGCATACTGGCGTTAGAAAGCATATTCATATTTCCCAGGGAAACCAGTTGTCTAAACCTCACTTTTTACATATAAACACAAATATTTGTGCTTCTTAAATTTTCCCCTTGCCACCAGTTCACTCAGAATGCTCTTGTTCCTTAGGCATGAGATGGACACCAACACAAGTAAAATGATGCGGTTTTAACTAAAGATTTATTAATAGGGAATATTGAAGCATTGGACGCGGGTGGCGCTGTGGTCTAAACCACAGAGCCTAGGACTTGCCGATCGGAAGGTCAGCGGTTCGAATCCCCACGACGGGGTGAGCTCCCGTTGCTCAGTCCCAGCTCCTGCCCACCTAGCAGTTCGAAAGCACGTCAAAGTGCAAGTAGATAAATAGGTACCGCTCCGGCGGGAAGGTAAATGGTGTTTCTGTGCGCTGCTCTGGTTTGCCAGAAGTGGCTTAGTCATACTGGCCATGTGACCCGGAAGCTGTCTGCGGACAAACGCCGGCTCCCTCGGCCTATGGAGTGAGATGAGCGCGCAACCCCAGAGTCGTCCGCAACTGGACCTAACTGTCAGGGTACCTTTACTGTTACTGAAGCATAGCTTTGAGGAAGAAACCAGAGGCATATACTTCACTGTTGAACTATCTCAAGTGCCCTGCTACATCCAACTTTGGGAGAACTATGGTTTGTTTAAACTATGGTTTGTGAACAAACTAGCATCATAAACTATGGCTTGATCCTGGCTTGTTTGAAGGGGGTAAATGAGTTTAATCTTACAGTTTACAGATAAAGTTTACAGATAATGTTACAGATTTAAAATTACAGATAACTTGGGAACTTTGCCACTGGGGTCTCTAAATTAGTTTAGAAACAGAAATTGATGTTTCCAATCAGTCTTCAGGGTTGGGGGCAGTGGGAGAAAGATACCCAAGTCTCACTGTTGCTCATGTTGTAGTGTTGCACTGTCACCAGCACACCAGGAGCCAGTGTGGAGTAGTGGTTAAGAGCGGTGGACTCGTACTCTGGTGAACCAGGTTCGCTTCCCCGCTCCTCCACATGCAGCTGCTGGGTGACCTTGGGCTAGTCACACTTCTTTGAAGTCTCTCAGCCTCACTCACCTCACAGAGTGTTTGTTGTGGGGGAGGAAGGGAAAGGAGAATGTTAGCCGCTTTGAGACTCCTTAGGGTAGTGATAAAGCGGGATATCAAATCCAAACTCTTCTTCTATGTGAAAATGGACCATTATGTGAAGATCATAGATGGGAACCTGTGGCCTGCCAGATGTTGCTGGATTACCCTTGACAACTGGCCATGCTGGTAAACTGGGGGGCCAATGGAAATTGAAGACCAAAAACATCTGGAAGACCTCGCTGCAGACTTTTTTTTAACAGTTAGAACAGAGGCAGAAAGTTTAGTCAGTTTGCTGATGTTTCAAGTACAGCAATAGCCATTAAATCAAGCCCTTTGTATCTTTTACATCTGACTAGCAAAATGATTGTAGAGAGCCCTTCATCTTAGTTAAATGCCCACTTCTTCCATTAATCAGAGGTCCTTAGTAGGAGAAGGGCTGCAAAGGCAGTGGTTGTCTCATATTGTAGCAGTATATCTGCACTTTTATTTCTACACAGGCCTGGGAAAGTGCCATTATCCTTTATTCTCTCTCCCACGAAGGCAGCAATCTCTTGCACACTTACAGACCCTCCAAGCGTCCCAATTTTCCAGGGACAGTCCCAGATTTACAGAAACCGTCCCAGTTCCTGATTTGATCCTAGAATGTCCCGCTTTTCCTTAGGATGCCCCTATTTTCATCGGATAAATATTGGAGGGTATGGAGTTATGTGACCCCTGAGCCATCTGAAGGCAGCCCAGTATAGGGAAGTTTTTTTTGATGTTTAGTGTTTTACTATGGTTTTTTTATGTGTTAGAAGCTCCCCAGTCATCATCATCATCATCATCATCATCATCATCTCTATTTTCATTAGAGAAATATTGGAGGGTATTGCACTTGATTCAGTGTGACTTGTTTCCAGATAAGCATATGTAAGATTGGGCTGCCCGTGATACATCTTTCTAAAACAAGAAAATGAGATCCGGTCTAACAGAGCTTGAGCTTGTCAGTTTCTCTGTTCATTTGGTCTCCAGGATTTTGGCCAATCAGCCTAATGTTCAGGTTCAGTGACCCATCTTTACACCTACTTTTTATAATCCCTGGAAAGTGGGAACTGTTTACAGGCTGACACTTACCTTAAATGTCAAAGCGGTGATTGGACTGCCATGTGTGTATCAACAGGTGCTCAGATCAAATGTAAGGACTTGTGGGGCGGAATATTTTAAGATCAAATTATTAAAAGCTGATACCTGAATGCCAGGAATGAGCCAGCTTCCAGTGAAGGTTTGCAGCCAACTGCAGAAAGCAGCCAGGAAGAGAGAGGCTTAGATGTTAGTCAGGCAGGGGAGAGCCGGCAGCTGCAGACCTCAGCTCTTCCTGACCTGGACGGGCAGGCTGATGAGGCAGTAGCTGGGAGCAGGCTGGAACACAGCCAAAGCTCTTAGGAAGCACAAAAAGGCAAAAACAAAAAGTCTCAGAGACAGCCTCTCAGAACAGGAAGAGATTGGCCCTGATTCACTATGTCCAAAGAGACGGTGAATGGGAGGCCTGCTAGAAAGGAAGCAAAACAAGAGACGTAAGGGTTGTAAGTTCAATATCTTCTGTCAACACCGGAAGGAGTCTCCAGAAGGATCATCTTGAGTAATGGCTTTGTTAGAGCTGTCCAGAGCTATCTGTTTTTGAAATAAATCCACCTTTTAATTACCTCCGCTTACTGTGTTATCGGGACGCGGGTGGCGCTGTGGGTTAAACCACAGAGACTAGGACTTGCCGATCAGAAGGTCAGCGGTTCAGATCCCCGCAACGGGGTGAGCTCCCGTTGCTCGGTCCCTGCTCCTGCCAACCTAGCAGTTTGAAAGCACGTCAAAGTGCAAGTAGCTAAATAGGTACCGCTCCAGCGGGAAGGTAAATGGCCTTTCCGTACGCTGCTCTGGTTTGCCAGAAGCGGCTTAGTCATGCTGGCCACATGACCCGGAAGCTGTACACCGGCTCCCTCGGCCAGTAAAGCGAGATGAGCGCCGCAACCCCAGAGTCGGTCACGACTAGACCTAATGGTCAGGGGTACCTTTACCTTTACCATGTTATCAAGTTGGGAACCTGGACTCCTGACACTGAATAAGTTGTTTTAGATATTTTTCTGAATCCTAAAGCATGCATGGATTGAGAAAAGTAGCCACATTTACTAATAAACCTGCACACCAGGTGGCATTCTGAGCCATTGTTGAAAAAGTGTCACTGGGAATGCGCATCCCATTAATAACAACAAACCGAGGATGTTGCTACAGATTGCAAATGTTAATTTGACCGACTTGTCTTTGTTGTTTGTGGAGTCCATCTGCACATTTCTGTACCCAGAACAATGCTTGTGGAGGATATGTCATACCACTTAAATTTACATGTCCAGGTTTGTGGGCAATGAAAGAATATGTCCAATATATTCCATTGTCTTATGTAAAACACCGTAACACAGTCTTCATCAACTTGGTTCTGTGTGGAATCACAGAAAATTTTGGGATTAGCAATGCAGTGGAAAGAGGGATGGGAACATCAGAATTGCTTTCCATACTATTTTGATAATTTCTCAATTATCCCTTGCAACATGGCTGCTTTGAGTTAGCTGTAGCAGGTTTATTTCCTTTATTTAATATCTTAAAAAAATCTCTTAGTGGGGTAAGCTCTCTTTAGAACCAAAGTGAAACAAAACCAATAAAAAAACAGCGGGATTAAAGTGTATAAAAGAATATGAAGTGGTAGCAGGGGATTCAAACACACCAAACGGGGTCCTATCTAATGGATCAGGGAAAGCCTGGGTAAAAAGTCTTTCCAATGCATCTGATGCAGTGAATGGTTGTTGTTCCTTATAGTGTAGAGGGGAGTTAATTCCATAATGCAGGGGCAATAGCAGAACATGCCCATTCTTGGGTTATTGCCTTATGGTGTTCTGTAGAGTGCCATGAGTAGAATTTCCCCAGGTGATCTAAGTGGTCTTATGTGGGCCTATACAGGGACAGGTAACCTGGTTTGGTCACCCTCTGTAGTTAGAGCAGGAACAAGGAACTCCCAGATGTTGCTGCACTACACTGTCCTTGACTACCAGCCATGCTGGAATGGCACAGGGTCCTCATCACTGATCAAGAGGGAAGCAAGGTTATTATTGTTGCCAGTGGTGTAGCGTGGGTTGCCAGAGCCCATGCTATGCTTCTGATTGTTGCTCTGCCCACTTCCCTTGCAGAGGATGCTAGGTTAAGTGTTGCAGAGGTGGCCCCAACAGCGAACACTTTGTGTAGGGCCACGCAAACCCTTTGATGCGTTGGCATTGTGGAACTGGCAACATGACGGCTTGCTTTATACAAAAACAGGAGCGGGGATTCATTTCAGTACTAGGTGAGTACTGTACAATATTTGGTAACTCTTGGGCTTGCTTGCTGATACTGCATAGCTGTCAACTTACAGTTTTGAAAATAAGGGACCAGCAGCCGTGAAAATAAGGGACCAGCAGCCTCACCTGTTCCAGGCACTCCAGTCTTCCTGTCCTCCTGCAGTCTGGTCAAACTCATGCTGGTAGCTTCGAGAACACTGTCCAACCAACTTTGTAACCAGAGGTTCAACTGAATAGAATCTGAATCACATGCACCACAAGGCCTATGCAGCCTCAACTTAAGATGGCTCCCCGGCCTGGCTTTGCACTGCAAAGTTTGCAGCAGCACGTGCAACAAAATGGCGTCCAGCATTCAAAAAAACCCTCAGCTTGCATTAACTAGCCACACACAAGGCATGCAAGCTCCACCCCCCAGTCGTTCCTAGACTTCTTATTGGGTGAGCAACACAGCCAAGCAACACAGTTGGAGCCTCCCTCCTCCCTGGCCAGCAGGGAGGGAGGGAGAGGAGCTGCTTCCTTTGAAATTTAAGGGACATCATTTAAGGGACATCTATCAATAAGGGACAGCAGCGGGACATGGCGCTGGAATAAGGGACTGCCCCTTCAAAGAAAGGACACTTGACAGCGATGTGATACTGACCCCTCCTTTGTGTTCCCAAGGGCCCAGCACAGAAGGCAGGATCAAGGAGGTGATATGTGACCCCATCTCCATAATGAGAAATGTTTGCGTGTAAGTTCTTGAATGGGGCTAGAGACTAGAGTCACCCATCATTCTAGTATCATTGTTGCTCACAATTACACTTAAATTCCCCAAATTATATGGAGCCATTTCACATGCAACTGTTCCTAATCCAAACCACACTTTAGGGTGGGGAATGACACTTCATTGAAGTTAAAATATGCACACCACAAGCCTGTAGCTTTTCTGTGTCTCTCACCCACCGACCCAGAAATTTGCAGTGATTTTAGGCAATGCTCAGTTCTATTAATTTCATTTTTATTGTAGATATCCCCAGATTAGTATTCAGATCATAAACATGAATATATGCACTTCAAGAACCGTTTGAATAGCCAGTGGACAATATTTGTACTCATATTACACTTTGTATTTGTAGCAAACATCAATTTAATTGAGATTTACTTTCTGCCTACAGATCAGGAAAATCGAGTTTTGAAAGAGCAAATATAATTGGGTTATAGTTTTAATTTCAACTTACCAATGACCATAACTTTCCAACTGTAAATTCAGTTAATAAGGTGTGCATTGTGTATATTTACAATTGGAAATGAATGATGGGGCTCCATTACTCTTCAATGTTATTTACACCATTATAGGACGATTGCTTCCCCTAACTAAAGCTGCTGTCATTTCCCCAACCACTTGATGCATAACTTTAAAGAGCATTGATGAATGCCCTAAGCATTCATTTTTCTCACACACATCAGAGGACCCATGGATGGGATGGGATGGGGGGGGGAGTCAGGAGATTCAGAGCAATCTCGATATATGGAATTTCTATGATATTTTGATGTAACATTATTCTTTTTCTCTTGTGTTCTTGTTCTTCCTTTTCTTTCTTTATTTTTAAAATCAAATAAAAAAAATATTTTAAAGAAGAGACTGGCAAGAGGAATGCTAGAGGTTTATTTCATTCACAAATACTCCAAAAAGCCAAAGAACAATCCCAAAGCTTTATTACTATTTTGTGGATTAAATAATAACAACATGTTTTACAGATGGATACTGTTATTTACAAAAGTACAGGCTTTTATAATGTGCTTCTGGGGCCTCTGGGGATAAACATGGGTAATCTTTGTTTCTAAAATGTATATTAGAATGTGATGATTATGAAAATAATAAAATTAAGGGCAGGGAGAATGTGAGTTATCTTGCTGTGGGTTTTTTTCCTTTCTTTTAAGGTAAGAGGGGCAGGAGTTGCACAAGTAGGGATTGCTCTCCTTCAGCAATGTTGCCTGCAAATCATCATGCATATCGCTCTTTGTCAAACTTATCTCCATGGTAACAGATCTATGTTCACTGAACACCATAAAATATGGCATTTTCAGGTATTTTCCCCACAGAGTTTTTGATGAGGGCTGCACTTACTTCTGTTCGGAATAACTCAAATTTCTGGCGAGACAGGAAAGGTATAAAGTTGTGAAGAGGCTGCTACAAGGACTGTTCAACATGTGTCGGTAACATTTCTGTAATTACGCGTTTTAAAGCACACTCCCAATTGCCTTAATTTTGAACAGCAGGCCTCTAAACATCGCTTTCTTCTTCTCCCTTAAGAAATTCCTCCCTTTCCCTGAAATTTGAAAGAGTCTTGGTTACGTAAAGACATGCCAAGACAAAGAACGAAGCAACAGAAAACAGCAAAACTCTTTCAAACCCGTATCATGGAAATACAAATTAGCTATGTTTAGTAAATAATTTGCCAAATGTACACTTTGCTCAGATTTGTGGTCCTCAAGCAATTGCAACCAGTTCCATTGCTATTAGCTGCTCTGACGCCTGCGAAGTAAAACTCTGCCAATAGCATTAGAGGCAGAGTAAGATGAGGAGCATTGTTGTTCGGAAAATAATGACCAACAGGAGAAATTAAGAGTACTGTTATTCCCAGCATGCATTTCAATAGTGCTTATTTCCCAGAGTGCAATGTGTAAAGCGCTGCTTGTTCCCCAATTAGACAATTGGACTTTGCAGGGTATGATTATAGAGAGACTCATACTGTAATCAACATTCAGCTCCAAGGCTACATTTTCTTCCTACTTTACAGCAAACATTAATATGTGACTACTTTTATTTTGCAGAACAATTTGAAAGCTGCATCATAGGGAGTCTTTATCTGCCAATGAACTTTTTTTAAGGACACACATGACTGTTACAGTAAGAGAGTCTCTATCTATGCTTCTAAAGCTCTCTTATGGCACAGTATCTTGTAATTCAGCTAGCTATAATTTCCTCCTCAATAGAAGCACCCTCTAAAAGCCGAGAGTGGGGGTGAGAGAACGTTCTGTTCTGCCATGAAATGGGCTTTTTTCCCTCCTTTGAAACATGCAAATTTCCACTTGAATGCCATACTTTCTAAAATCCCATATTTTGGAAATCCAGTTTGATGTTCAGGCAAAAATGCTTAGATGCCAGATCTTATAAAGAACCGTTCTGTACTGAAGAGAATTCTCTGGACATCAGCAATCCAAAGGGAAAAGTACGAAGCTATCAAAATATGAGAATACAGTGGTACCTCGGGCTACAGACGCTTCAGGTTACATACGCTTCAGGTTACAGACTCCACTAACCCAGAAATAGTGCTTCAGGTTAAGAACTTTGCTTCAGGATGAGAACAGAAATCGTGTAGCAGCGGCGCAGCGGCAGCAGGAGGCCCCTTTAGCTAAAGTGGTGCTTCAGGTTAAGAACAGTTTCAGGTTAAGTACGGACCTCCGGAACGAATTAAGTACTTAACCCAAGGTACCACTGTAGCAGAAAAACGTTCATAACAAAAAGATGACAGGAAAATTTAGAAACTAGATTTAAGGGACAAAAACCCTCCGAGTTCAGTGCTACCCTTCCAACTGCTGAGGAGAACATTATATATAGGCTACCTACAGGTCAGCTTACTCAGTCCAGGCCACTGGACCACCACGTGCAGAGGAAGAAATCTGTTTCAGACAGACTACTGTGGGAAACTCCAGCAAGCAAGTTAAACCACAGGTGTCCATATTACATGCTTCTGGCCACCATATCTGCTTACTCCATTTTTAAATTACAAGCTCAAATTTTATTTATTCTATTAGTCGCCTTAAGAAACTGAAAGGTAGGATATATGCTACATTTAAATCAATAGTCCTTCTAGGGGCTGATGAAGCTCGCCCCCCTGGGAAAGTAGCCCCTCTAGAAGGAAAACTCTGATCCTCAACCTCTGGGAGCCAGTGTGGTGTAGTGGTTAAGAGCGATAGGCTCGTAATCTGGTGAACCGGGTTTGATTCCCTGCTCCTCCACATGTAGCTGCTGGGTGACCTTGGGCTAGTCACACTTCTCTGAAGTCTCTCAGCCCCACTCACCTCACAGAGTGCTTGTTGTTGGGGGAGTGTGATGTACTCAGTGGAAAGGGATCCAAAAGACAGCAGTCTGATTGGTCCTAGAACAATAGGATTCAGAATGCCGCAGTCTGATTGGTCCTAGAATAGGATCCATAATGCAGAAGTCTGATTAGTCCACAGGAGCCACCCAATCCAGCTCCAGGTGGAAGGGAATCCGCAACCTGATGGGCCTACAGGAGAATCTCGGAATTAGCCAATCACGTGGGGCCCATTGTGTAAATAATGTATATATGGCAGATGTTCTGGGGGAACTTCCATTCCTCCTCACCACTATGAGCTGAATAAAGAGCATGAAATCCACTCTCAACTCCGAGGATATTTCAGGGAGGAAGGGAAAGGAGAATGCTAGCCGCTTTGAGACTCCTTCGGGTAGTGATAAAGCAGGATATCAAATCCAAACTCTTCTTGCCTTGTGGGATATCTTCAGGAGAAGAAAAGGCTAAGAAGTACAGAAACCTGGAGTAGAAACCCTAAGACAGTTGGATGGTGCCTTGAACGTCTCCTTCAAGCAACTCCTGCAGCCAAGCTTGATTGCCCTCAGCAAGGCCAAGAATGGGGTCTTTGGTTATCTGGGCAGCCCAGAACCTCCTTACACATTGCCCAGGCTTGCCCCTGGGGAGGTCACTTTGGTGCTGCTAATGCCATGGTTTAACTTCACCCTCGGAGACACACTCCATTGTCTCTCAAGACAGACATATTCCATAAATACTCTAAATATGGGAGCCTTTTGAGTCAGTTACAGACTTGGCAGTGTGGAGAAAAAGGACCCCTGGACAGTTACTGTAAGTCCAGTCAAAGACGACTATGGGGTTGCAGCGCTCATCTTGCTTCAGGCCGAGGGAGCTGGCATTTTCCCCACAGACAGCTTTCCAGGTCGTGTGGCCAGCATGACTAAACTACTTCTGGCATAACGGGACACCGTGATGGAAACCGGAGTGCACAGAAACGCCGTTTACCTTCCCGCCACAGTGGTACTAATTTATCTACTTGCACTGGTGTGCTTCTGAACTGCTAGGTTGGCAGGAGCTGGGATGGAGCAACGGGAGCTCACCCCTTTGCACAGATTTGAACCGCCGACCTTCTGATCAGCAAGCCCAAGAGCTTTAGACCACAGCACCACATGTCCTATTTCACATTTGAATACAATTTAGATGAAGTCTGATCCTTTTACTCTTCCCCACATAGATTCCAAACACCTACAGTATAGGCATGCGAGTTTTGTGGCATTCAGTAACGTGTCTCTTCTCTGGCTCAGGTCTGGAATAGCAACTTTTGCTCTGGTTTCCTAGACAACCTGCCTTTAGCAGGAGCCAAATCATCCTTTGTGCTCTGGAATAGTGTGCAAACGCATTTAACACCATCAACTCTCTAGATGCACTTTGCGAGGCAACAGAGATGGGAACTGCAATTTAAAGTCTGGGGGAGCCAGATCGTTTGAATTAAAACTTATGCTTTAAAACAGCCTTTCCCAACAAAGGAGCCCTTCTGATGTCTTGGTCTACAATTGCCAGAAACTCTCTGCTGCCTGGAATGGAAAGGATTTGTTGTCCGGGACATCAAGAGGGTGCTAGGCTGGGGAAGCATCTTTTAAAGCGATTTCCACATTTGTCATAGTTCAGAGGCTGCTTTGAATATACAGTCATATCTCATGTTACGGATGCTTCAGGTTACGTGTTTTCGGGTTGCGGATTGAGGGAGACCTGGAAGTACCGGAACGGGTTTTGCTGCTCACGCATGCGCAGAAGCACTAAATTGTGCTTCACACATGCGCAGAAGTGCCAAATCGCACCTGCACAGACGCGGTGCTTCAGGATGTGAATGCTGTGGGTTGTGGACATGCCTCCATCACGGATTACGTCCGCAACCTGAGGTTCCACTGTGTTCGCAAGTGTGTCACTGCTAGTGGAGGGAGATTAGCGCTTGTGAATGAAGAAGAAGAAGAGTTTGGATTTGATAGCCCGCTTTATCACTACCCGAAGGAGTCTCAAAGCGGCCTAACATTCTCCTTTCTCTTCCTCCCCCACAACAAACACTCTGTGAGGTGAGTGGGGCTGAGAGACTTCAGAGAAGTGTGACTGACCCAAGGTCACCCAGCAGCTGCATGTGGAGGAGCGGGGAAGCGAACCTGGTTCACCAGATTACAAGTCTACCGCTCTTAACCACTACACCACATTGGTTTGAAATAAGAATTAAAATGGGGTCCCTTCAAGGGGTTCAGCTTCTCTGAACCTTCAGAGAGAGCGTACCTTTTAAGGCTCAAACCGATCAGGAAATGAACAGAGACCAGACCAGGATATACAAAAGCAAAGCAGCTATAAGCCTGATCTTTATTAAAGCTGTTGCAACAGGGTGCTCCTGCTACATGGAGAGAGGAGGACGACACAGGACAAAGGTGTGCAAGCCCTTATATAGACTCTGAAATTGCCCACCCTGTAGCTCAAGACCACCCTGAGAAACATCATACATACATCACAGAAGGGGTGTAAATCTGGGTGTGTTGTTTCTTCCCGTCTGCCAGGTTACCTGATTGGATTACCTGGGCATCCTGGCCACTCTTTTGTTACTCAATTCCTGAATCCAGGTCACAGGCCACAGGCTCACACCTTATTCATATCCTAAATGTGCCCTTAAGACAGGATTTGTGAAAGAGACAATGGGGAGATTTCCCATTTCCTTCTGCCTTGCAGAGAAATATTTGAGGTCATTTTGGGAGAGAGAAAATGGTTTCAGGACTTTTCTGTGGGTTCCAGACATGTGGTTTACATATTTGTATGTGTTTGCTTGGTACATTTATGAACATCTATTATATATATATATAAGACCTTAAAATTATTATAACAGGCTGCATTCACAAAGTAATTTATTCTGTTTCCATGAATGTTTATTTCTGCATTGTATTTCAGCTTTCACGTGATGTAAAAAGCTACTTCCAGTCGAATATAGCGCATATTTAACACTCACTTCTGTTTCATTTGATTGTAAAAAAAATCCATTTGAAGCCCCATTAGAATCAATTTGATTCCCTCCCCCTCTTTCTTTTTTCCTTTCTCCTCCTGTGAAGAGGCTGCATTTTAATGTTTTAATGTTGTATTTTAATCTTGTTTTTTAAGTTGTATTTTAATCAACTTGTTTTTATTATTGATTGTTAGCTGCCTTGAGCCCGGTCTTGGCTGGGGAGGGCGGGGTATAAATAAAATTTATTATTATTATTATTTATTATCATTAACCCAGAAAATCGTGGGAGTAAACTGATGAAATTTGGGGCATGCGCTGATGTGTGATGTCATCCAGTTACATTCATTGTCGTGTCACACTATGCCAACTGGTGTGAATGAAATTTTAATGCGACCTGCCAGTATATTGGTCAAAAAGCCACAATTTCAAAACACAACAGGTATTGGCCATGTGAAAACAGCATTAGAAAACAAGACAGAAGCACTAGCATTATATGTTGGGATACTGCCAGGGAGATAACGTCCATCTGGTGTGCACCAGCCTAGGAATGTGGCAATCTATTTCTAAGGCTTCGTGTCGCTAATTGCTGATACTGCGTGACTGCGTGACTACGGGAGGTCGATGGATCGTCCGGCAGCCGGCTTGGGGGCTCAGATGGACGTTATCTCCCTGGCAGTATCCCAACATTATAGTCAGGAAAACTAAAGCAATATTCCCCACATCTGAATGCGCTCCAAGGTTGTTCAGATTTACAGCGTAATCCTACACTTGTTTACTCAGAGATAAGCCCTATCGGGTTCAATGGACTTACTCTCAGGTAGGGGTGTGTATAGTATGGAAGCCTTAGCCCTGATTTATTTCCATCTCCCTATTTATGAATGCTTGAATCTGAACAAACACAGACAGACAGGAGCTCCAATTCCTGAGAGGAAATTTGACCCTGAAATTTGACCAGTGGTGATGGCCACTGGTCCCATCACCTCCTGGCAAATAGAAGGGGAAGAAATGGAGGCAGTGAGAGATTTTACTTTCTTGGGCTCCATGATCACTGCAGATGGTGACAGCAGCCACGAAATTAAAAGACGCCTGCTTCTTGGAAGAAGGGCAATGACAGGCCTAGACAGCATCTTGAGAAGTAGAGACATCACCTTGCCAACAAAGGTCCGTATAAGTTAAAGCCATGGTTTTCCCAGTAGTGATGTATGGAAGTGAGAGCTGGACCATAAAGAAGGCTGATCGCCGAAGAATTGATGCTTTTGAATTATGGTGCTGGAGGAGACTCTTGAGAGTCCCATGGACTGCAAGAAGATCAAACGCATCCATTCTTAAGGAAATCAGCCCTGAGTGCTCACTGGAAGGACAGATCGTGAAGCTGAGGCTCCAGTACTTTGGCCACCTCATGAGAAGAGAAGACTCCCTGGAGAAGACACTGATGCTGGGAAAGATGGAGGGCACAAGGAGAAGGGGGCGACAGAGGACGAGATGGTTGGATAGTGTTTTCGAAGTTACCAGCATGAGTTTGACCAAACTGCGGGAGGTAGTGGAGGACAGAGGTGCCTGGCGTGCTCTGGTCCATGGGGTCACGAAGAGTCGGACACGACTAAACGACTAAACAACAACAACAACAAATTTCCTTTATTCCATATTTTGTTAACTGCTCTAAGACTAGCACGTAATGGGGCGGTATATAAATCCAATCAACAAAACTAAACAAAACAAAACAACAAAACATAAAACAAAACAAAACAGTAGTAATAAAAAATATCCTAGCCCAACACTCTGTCTGCTACACCACACACTAACTTTGTGTGTCCACTTTGCAATGAAATACCGTATACGATCCAGAACAAATTTGCACAAAGTAGAACTAAGTGATTAAAGACAGATGAGGGATTTTTATGTTAGCTTTAAAAAAATGTGTTTTTTAAAAACAATTTAAGCAAGAAATATACTTTGGTGACATACAAGAATATCAAAATAAAGAAAATTGAACTGAATCAAGAATCTACTCTCACAATTATCTTTAGGTCGCACTATACCAATGTTTTTATCATGTATTAACCCCAATTTGTCCCCCAAATGCTGGCTCCGTACAAAAAAGAAAGATACATGTTTCCACTCCCAGTGGCAACTTTTGGGGAGATGGAGTTCCTAGGAATTCATTTAATAACAAAACAAGAATTGATACCAATCCTTTAATTAGTGTTACTGGGGACATGGGATGAGCCAAATGAAGATGCTTCCGATAAGGAATTGATTCTATATTTGTTGTTTCCTGAGATTTATAAGTAAAACAAATATCTAAAAAAATATGACTACCCCCTAACACCAATAATAATCTTCTCATTTTCAGGGATTGTGAATGAGACAACCCAAATCTGTAGTTTGTGTGGGGGTGTATGTTACATTTAAATTCTGCATTCTGGTCAGTGATCAAAATAAACTGATTCATTAATTCAAATTTAATTCTCATCCAACTGTATTGTTTTTTCATGTTCTTCTTCTTGTATGTCACTGGTGTAGATGTTATTGGATTAAAGGAATTTAACGATAGCTGATATGGCTGTATGTACGTCTTCCAAGCTTTCCACATGACTCATCTTGGTTATATGCCAGCCTTTAGTGGGTTGGCAGGAGTTTTGGCACTCCTTGTAAAAGAAAGATCTATTCAGGGATAAACATGCCTTCAAGGTATTTGTTTAAAAGAGAGAGAACATTCTGGAATTCCAACATAATCAATCAGCAATCAATGTTCCCACTTAGGTAATCCTGGAACGGGGATGAAGGGAACATTTCACAATCATTTTAGAGCACGCCAATCAACTACTCAAACGTCTGTCAGGAGAGAAAAAATCTATTTTTGATAATAATTTTTATTAGTTTTCAGTCACAACATCCAATAAAAGCGTCATTACAACAATGCCAATTAAAATACAATTCCAAATACAAATCATTCCAATACCAAATTATATAATTTAGGTGCTGGTTTGATGATTTACTTTATTTCTGCGTTCCAAAATCTTATTAATTTCAATTACCTTCCTGTCATAATATTAATCCCTTATACACCAGCTGCAATATTTTTACTTCTATTTGTGTTAACACATTAAGTAATTTATAAACACTGCAAGAGAAGATCTCATACTGTATCATTATTCTTCCTGTGTGGACTTTTATTTCGTTCTTGATATTTCTTCTTGTCCTTGTCAGTCTCTTCCCCCCAGGATTTTTTTTTGCTGAAAATCGTCATGCCTTGAGCAGAGCTGATATCCCAATATTTGGGGCGGAGGGAATCTAGACTGACTGCAGAGACAATGTAAAGGGGAGGACTTGACATCCCTCGTGCCCATGGGGGACAGTTTTTGAAGAAGCCACATGACGTGTTTTATTCTTCTTTTTTAAGAACTACAGTTCTTTATGCAGGATGGATATACAATATTTGCTTGGGGAAAGAGGTGGTCCTTTGGAATGATAAAAGCTTGTTTATTTACGAAAGGATGGCAGCTTGCACCACAGAACAGCTATGGTGGTCTATTTCCACCTGGTTTTTCACTTGTGGGGTGCCTCAGGGTTCCATCCTCCCCCCATGCTTTTTAATATCTATATGCTGGGAGAGATCATCCGGGGGTTTGGGCTGGGTGTTCATCAGTATGCGGATGATACCCAGCTCTACCTCTCTTTCAAATCAGAACCAGTGAAGGTGCTAAATGTCATGTGTGAGTGTCTGGAGGTGGTTGGAGGATGGATGGTGGCTAACAGATTGAGGTTGAATCCTGACAAGACAGAAGTCCTTTTCTGGGGGACAGGCGGTTGGTGGGGGTGGAGGACTCTCTGGTCCTGAATGGGTTAACTGTGCCCCTGAAGTACCAGGTGCGTAGCCTGGGAGTCATTCTGGACTCACAGCTGTCCATGGAGGTGCAGGTTAATTCTGTCTCCAGGGCAGCTGTCTACCAGCTGCATCTGGTATGCAGGCTGAGACCCTACCTGCCTGCAGACTGTCTCGCCAGAGTGGTGCATGCTCTGGTTATCTCCCGCTTGGACTACTGCAATGCGCTCTATGTGGGGCTACCTTTGAAGGTGACCTGGAAACTACAACTAATCCAGAATGCGGCAGCTAGACTGGTGACTGGGAATGGCTGCCAAGACCATATAACACCGGTCCTGAAAGACCTACATTGGCTCCCAGTATGTTTCCTAACACAATTCAAAGTGTTGGTGCTGACCTTTAAAGCCCTAAATGGCCTCAGCCAGGTATACCTGAAGGAGCATCTCCACCTCCATCGTTCTGCCCGGACACTGAGGTCCAGCTCCAAGGGCCTTCTGGCGGTTCCCTCACTGTGAGAAGTGAGGTTACAGGGAACCAGGCAGAGGGCCTTCTCGGTAGTGACGCCCACCATGTGGAATGCCATCCCATCAGATGTCAAAGAAATAAACAACTATCTGACTTTTAGAAGACAGCTCTGTTTAGGGAAGTTTTTAATGTTTTATGTTTTATTGTGTTTTTAATCTTCTGTTGGGAGCTGCCCAGAGTGCCTAGGGAAACCCAGCCAGATGGGCAGGGTATAAGTAATAAATTATTATTGTATATTATTATTATCAGCTATTGCGACAGATATGAGTTTCTGCTTCTTCTTTAAATGCCTTCTGGGTTGAACATTTCTGGAGAAGGTAGCAGAGATAAAACGCTCTTCCTGCGGCAACATGAAGTGGCTCTCTGGTTAGATATTAGATGACATTACTAGCAAATCCAGAGCAAATTACCACCTCCAGAGCTCTGCAACCAATAATGGAGGGAGGATTAGACTTGCATTAGGATAATCCTTGGTGGACTGTAGCTGGGTGTTTCCGTAGCTTTAAAAATGTGTCTGCACTGTTGAAATGGGAATAAACATTTTAAAAGTGTTTTAAAAGGTAAGAAGCACTTGGCTGGTTAGGAAGCAACAGTCCTGATTCCAAACCTGTTTGCGTGGTTTGTGTGTTCATAAGAATATCGTGGTTGCTGAGGGGGTGGTGGTAGAGGAAGGGAAAGCGGGCATTTGCCCATTCACATGGTTCTTTGTTATCTACCAGTCTCATGAAGCTGGTGGCAGGCATTTGCTTCATTATTGTCGGACTGGTGGTTGCTCAATAAAGTGTCTGTGTACACAACAGACTGAGAGACGGAGGAATGTATATACAGTGGTACCTCGGGTTACATATGCTTCAGGTTACATACGCTTCAGGTTACAGACTCTGCTAACCCAGAAATAGTGCTTCAGGTTAAGAACTTTGCTTCAAGTTGAGAACAGATATCGTGCTCCGGCGGTGCGGCGGCAGCTGGAGGCCCCATTAGCTAAAGTGGTGCTTCAGGTTAAGAACAGTTTCAGGTTAAGTACGGACCTCCGGAACGAATTAAGTACTTAACCCAAGGTACCACTGTATGTGAAAGATTGCAAAAGAGCCTGAGGGTCATAAACATCCGTTCAATCAGCATTTAAAGGAAAATCTCTCCAATTCTCCAACAAAAGCAGCTCTCCAGCTGAATGCCAGCAACTTCGAGTAGGAATATTTTGAGGTCAAAAACCCCCGCAGCGTTCCGTCGGACTACAACTTCTGCATTTTACATCTGGCGGCTTGCAAAATAAGCAACATGCTTTGTGTTCTGAGCAAACCCTGCATCCGTTCAGGCCTCTTTCATCACATCCTCTCTTTAAGGCTTGCCTCATCATCTAACGAGCTTCTTACGTTACACACGGACAAGACCACGTTGTTGCATGCCATGCAATTAATCCAATGTAAATTAAGATCCCAAGCTTCTGAATTCACAATTATTATATTCTCAGCTTCCTGTACAAAAGGATGTCTTACAAGGATTGGGGCGGAGTAGGAAAATCAGTGCTCTTACTGCAAATTTAGAGTAGCAGAGAAGGGTGTGTCTCAGAATATACACCCCTGATTTGAAATAGTGGTTTCAGGAGGGTGAGAGATGGGCTAGAAGCCAGCACAGACAACTTGATGTATAGGACAAGCACACATATCTGCTAGAAATGTAAAGAAAAAGAAGGTACAGTACTTTTTATCATATGTGGTGATAAAAGCTTTCTGGGAGATGTTATGTTAACGAAATGAAAAAAAGGTTTAAAATAACTTTTGTTTAAAAACCAGAAGCTTTTTTATTAGGAATTACAGGTACCGACATTCCAAAGGACCAGAAAAGACTTTTTATGTACAGAACAACAGCCGCCCGGGTGTTGCTAGCCCAGAGATGAAAAGAAGATGAAGTCCCTACCAGAGAGGAATGGCAAACCAAGCTGATGGACTATGTCGAGATGACAAAGCTGACTGGAAAACTCAGGAACCAAGAGGACAAAAACTTTACAAAAGAATGGGAAAAAAATGTAAGTTATCTAAGAGAGGGTCTTCTCAGTAGTGGTACCTGCCCTGTGGAACACCCTCCCATCAGATGTCAAGGAAATAAACATCTATCTGACTTTGAGAAGACATCTGAAGGCAGCCCTGTTTAGGGAAGTTTTTAATGTTTGAAGTTTTTTCCTCTCTTTTTAATGTTCTGTTGAAAGCCGCCCAGAGTGGCTGGGGAAACGTAGCCAGATGGGCGGGGTAGAAATAATAAATTACAGTGGTACCTCGGGTTAAGTACTTAATTCGTTCCTCAGGTCCGTACTTAACCTGAAACTGTTCTTAACCTGAAGCACCACTTTAGCTAATGGGGCCTCCTGCTGCTGCCGCGTCGCTGGAGCATGATTTCTGTTCTCATCCTGAAGCAAAGTTCTTAACCTGAAGCACTATTTCTGGGTTAGCGGAGTCTGTAACCTGAAGCGTATGTAACCCGAGGTACCACTGTAAAGGCTTTCTTTGTTTAAATTGCTGTTATTTTTTACCTATGTCATTTTAAACTGTGATATTCATGCTGTATTCTTAGTTTTAGATTTTGATTTATGTGGAAATTGTTTCCCATTTGGTTGTGTATTTTTTGTTGTGGTTTATTTATTGTTTATGACTTTTGTAATTACGTAAATCTTGTTATGCTGTAAGCCGTCTTGAGCATTGTTTATTAACTGTGGAAAGGCGGCATACAAATAAAAAAATGAATGAATGATCTGTTCCAGAAGTCCGTTTGACTCCCAAACATAGCTGTCAACTTTTCCCTTTTCTTGTGAGGAATCCTATTCAGAATAAGGGAATTTCCCTTTAAAAAAGGGAAATGTTGATAGCTATACTCCCAAAACCGTTCGAAAACCAAGGCGTGGCTTCCAGTTTGGCTGCAGGAGCTTCCTGCACTCAAGTGGAAGCCGCATTGGACGTCCGCTTCCAAAAAACTTTAGAAAACTGGAACACTTACTTCCGGGTTTTCAGCGTTCAGGAGCTGATTTGTTCGACAGCTAAGCTGTTCGAGAACCAAAGTCTGACGGTAGCCACAGTCATTTTCTGTACAGCAGTTTGAAGTGCATAGCCCCTTTCTCCTTTACACCTGAACTCTCCTTTTATGCACTGAGCGCAGGAATCTGCTTTATATAAGGTGAGACCTATTAGTTAATCTCTTCAGTATTGTCTATCTGACAGCCGCTTACCTGGAGACGCCAGTGATTAACACTGGCACCCTTTGCATGCTAAGCATGCGCTCCACACCTGAGCTATATAGTCCTTCCACCCTGTGCTGTTGGCTTAGTGTGACAAGACTCCTGTCTCTGGGGAAGAATCAACGATTACATAAGCTAGCAGTGCATGTGTAGACAAGTTGCGCACAAACCAGTTCTACTCAACCTCTGTATATAAGGCTTGAGCCATCCCTTCTTGGGATTTTAACAGCAGGTAAAGGTTGCCTCCAAAACAGAAAAGCTTCTAACAGAAAAAGGAATAAACGATTTCAGTAAATGCGAACACTTCCTATAAGAGCCATAGCGAAAAACCTTGGGATTTTCAACTGCATTAGGGAACAATGGTAACAAGCATTGTTTGTAGCAATTTGTGCAGCTCAGCAGCACTCAAGTCTTGCAGATTTGAAGGTGCCATTCCTTTTATGTAATCCTCTTTAATGATGCCTCGTTCCTTGTCTCAGACATGGAGTCGGAAAAGAAAACGAGGGAAAAATAAATCTCCTCAGAAAGTTCCAAACCCCAACTAATGCCTAATAAAGGATCATCATCCGTCTACTTTAAAACCCAATCTATTATTAATTTAAGACTTTTGCTACTATTGGAGTTATATTTTTAAGTAAAAGCACAGAATAAGGCCTCAATCCAATACACACTTACTTGAGGAAAAAGCCGCATTAAACCCCTTTAACAGCAGCTTGTTGTGCAGGAATTTTGAAATGCTGACAAACATTTTAACAGCAGGGAGTTTTAAAAAAACACCATTATTATTGTTGTGCAGTGCCAGATCTACCATTCAACAAAGTGCAGCAGGGAGGATAGGGACATGAAGTAAGAAACTGGTGTCTCGCTGTGCTAGTCTGAAGCAGGGGTCAGCAACCTTTTTCAGCAGGGGGCCGGTCCACCGCCCCTCGGACCATATGAGGGGCCGGACTATATTTTTTTTTGGGGGGGGGGGAATGAACGAATTTCTATGCTCCACAGATAACCCAGAGATGCATTTTAAATAAAAGCACACATTCTACTCATGTAAAAACACCCTGATTCCTGGACCATTCGCGGGCCGGATTGAGAAGGCAAGTGGGCCGCATCCGGACCCCGGGCCTTAAGTTGCCTACCCCTGGTCTAAAGTGTTGGCCCTGGTTGGGAACCATTTGAGCTCCAGCCAAGAGAGTAAAATGCGTCTGATCAACAGCAGCGTTTTGGCGAAAGCAGAACAAACAGACATCACTGCTAAAGGGGGACTATTTAATGATACAAACGCAGAATGGTGCAATACAATAATAAACAATAAAGATGTTTGGCAGATGAAGATGATGGACTTTTTGAAGCTAGCTGACCTGACCGGAAGAGTCCGCGACCAGAATGAGGAGGAGTATCAGGAAGAATGGGCGAAATTTAATGACTATTTGGCTAAATATGTTAAGTGAAATTAATTGGAAAAAGCTTGCAATTACTAGTTAGGCTTAGGATTTAGATAAGGAATGCGATGAATTATTATGTTTAATACTGAACTGGGAAGAAAGAGTGATGTTAAGTGATTAAGTTAAGATTATAAGAACCTTGATTTGGAAAACCGTTAAAATGATTTGCATTGAAATTCAACTAGGGGGATAGGAGGAAGTCACTTAACAATGTTAAGAAGTTTAGTTTCAATAAGGCTATGATTTATGTTTGTCTGTTTATTTGTTAGTGTGTTTCTTAATTTTGTGAAAATCAATAATTTTTTTTGGAAAAACAACAACAATAAAGATGTTAGTTTTTGGGCTAAGTGCTGCCTGTATTCTTGAAATAAAAGCAGTGCTGGCCTGAAAGACGGTGCTGCAAAAGTGCTCTGTAGCCTTTTGAACTACGGAGATCTGCCATGAAGCCTTCAGACATCAAGCCGGACTTATCAGGCAGCTGCCTCAGGCGGCTGATTTTCGGTGTCAGGAAACAGCAGCAAGTGATTTGTCATTTAATTTATTAGCATTGTATTTTTATTGCCAGGGATAGCACTTGTGGGATTTTCTGCCTCAGGTACCAAAATAACTTGGCATGGCACTATGCATCTTGAGGGGCAGGGAAGCATTTGTCCGTTCGCCTCAGGCAGCAAAAAGTCTTGGGCTTGCTCTGAGGGCCCAGATCAGTTCAACAGTTGCCATCTGTAGCAGCAAGAGCACCCTATGGCACGGGTGAATAGCCTGGTTTAACCACAATTTGCACCATATAAATGTGTACTTCAAGTCACCAGGAATATGTTGCAGGGGTCAGTAACTTTTTTCAGCCGTGGGCCGGTCCACCGTCCCTCAGACCATGTGGTGGACCAGACTATATTTTGCAGGGGAAATGAACGAATTCCTATGCCCCACAAATAACCCAGAGATTCATTTTAAATAAAAGCACACATTCTACTCATGTGAAAACACGCTGATTCCTGGACCATCTGTGGGCCGGATTGAGAAGGCAATCGGGCCGGATCCGGCCCCTGGGCCTTAGGTTGCCTGCCCCTGCTCTAGTGCAACCAGAAACCATTTTTGCAAACACATATGCACTCAAGGTGTTTTCACAGAATCAGAGAAGGGGAACGGCAGGGCATCTGTTCCAAAATAAACAAAAATTCAGAACTAGAGCACTGCATCCCTAACAGACCCGTTGTTCAGCTTCTGTTGGAAAACCTCAGCAAAGACCCCAACCCACTAGAGATTGGTTTCACTTTTACTATTGTAACATTTCTCCTAATGTCCAACCTTCCTTTATTATACCATACCTTTAAAGCATATCACTTTAAAGACTCACAGTTCCTTCAGAGAATCCTGAGAACTGTAGTTGGTTAAAGATGCTGAGAGTTGTAAGGAGACCCCTAGTCCCCTCACACAGGCTTCCTCAACCTCGGCCCTCCAGATGTTTTGAGACTACAATTCCCATCATCCATGACCACTGGTCCTGCTAGCTAGGGATCATGGGAGTTGTAGGCCAAAAACATCTGGAGGGCCAAGGTTGAGGAAGCCTGCCATCACAGAACTACAATTCTCAGAGTTTCCTGGGAAAGGGGATTGCACCACTCTATAAACCAAGGGTCAGAAAACTTTTTTAGCAGGGGGCCGGTCCACTGTCCCTCAGACCTTGGGCGGGGGGACAGACTATATTTTGAAAATAATAATAATGAACGAATTCCTATGCCCCACAAATAACCCAGAGGTGCATTTTAAATAAAAGGACACATTCTACTCATGTAAAAACACGCTGATTCCTGGACCATCTATGGGCCAGATTTAGAAGGCAATTGGGCCGGATCCAGCCCCCGGGCCTTAAGTTTGCCTACCCAAGCTATAAACCTTGCTTGTGCTCTTCCCTTAACAGTTTTTAGCTAAACGTAGGAGACGAAAGACACAGATGAAGTAACCCTTACAGGGCAATTCTTTATGTGTCTACTCAGAAGCAAATTCCACTTTGTTCACTAAGACTTAAATCCAGGTGAATTACTGTAAGATTGCAGCCTTGGACACAATTCTATTAAAACATCAATCCAATTACAAATCTATTTACTGGAAGCAGATGCCATTAATTTCCATTGGGCTTTCTTTCTCAGGAAACAAGCTTAATACTGCAACAGGAACTCAGTCATTCATTGCTGTGGCTACCACTTCATCAAGCGCTAGTATTTTTGTACAGGAAATTATGCAGGACAATTCAATAAGGTGGTTATTTCTACATCATGGTGCTACCGGCCACACTTAGGGAGGTGGAACAAAGGTCAGACTATTGGTCTATCCAACTCCAGACTGTCAACAATGACACTGCCTACAAGGTCATTAAGGACTTTAGAGAGGAGTCTTTTCCAGCCCAAATGCAGGACATTTGGAGGGAAAAACACCCACAGGATAGAAAATTGACATTTTATTTGAGTGCGAACGATTCTGCAAGCCGAATAGACTCTGTATGGACTTCTAGAGACTTGTACAGTGGTACCTCGGGTTACATACGCTTCAGGTTACATACACTTCAGGTTACAGACTCCGCTAACCCAGAAATAGTGCTTCAGGTTAAGAACTTTGCTTCAGGATGAGAACAGAAATCATGCTCCGGCAGCGCGGCGGCAGCAGGAGGCCCCATTAGCTAAAGTGGTGCTTCAGGTTAAGAACAGTTTCAGGTTAAGAACGGACCTCCAGAATTAATTAAGTACTTAACCCAAGGTACCACTGTATACTAAGGTAAAGAAGGTAGAAATTATACCACAAATATTATCAGACCACAACTCTATAATAGTGGAGTTAAGGACAGGGAAAAGTTTCCCGATGAGATGGAGATGAAATGAAAATGTATTAAATGATCAAGAAATTTTAGAAAAGGGGGCAAAAAATTTAAAGGATTATTTTGAAATCAATTTAAACCATGAGACAGATTTAAAGGTGGTTTGGGATGCGAGTAAAGCGGTAGGGCTTTTTTTAATACAGCTAAGCGTGAACCAGAGAACGATAAGAGAGCAGGGGAAAAACAAGAAATTTTACAAGAAATAAAAAGAAAAGAAAAATAATAAATTCCCCTCGAAAAGAGACAGTGAAACAGGACATTAAGATACTGGAAACGCAACATTAAATGATAATAACCCAGTAAATAGTGTGGAAAATGAGATATATATGAGAATAGATGAATAAAATAATAAATTAAGATCATTTAGAGGATGCAGCAAAGGACCAAAATAAATGTAAAGAACCGCCGAAAGAGGGGGAAGGGAGTTGAAGATGCTAAAATTATGGTTGAATAATTGTTGTAATGTATATAAATGAAAATTTTAAATAAAATTATAGCTAGCTAGCTAGATGATAGATAGATAGAACAAATTCAGGGCATCCCTTCCCCTATTTAAAGGAAAGCCATAGGGGAGTAACCAAGTCATTAAACTGGTTTAAGTAATTTCATGTACAAAGCAATTAACCAAAATGGCATGGAATGGAACCATGGGAAAAGGCAAACATCCCATCTCGGAAACCTTCTAAGGCCATCTTCATATACACATAAACTTCATGGGATCTGCTTCCATACAGTGTGATTCCAAGCCACTGGAAAGTGTGTATGAATGAAACCACTGCTTGTTTTGTGGGACCAGTCCTGCAGCTCTTTCCCACCAGGTCAACGTCGTTCCAGCAGAAACGATGCCAGCCTAGTGTGACTTCTCCAAGTGGTTTCAGCCATGTGATTTAATTCACATAAATGGTCTCAGCAACATGGGGTCATAGAAAACGATGTCGTTCCCATGCCACACACACACCAGTGGAGAGGGCTCTCCAGAAAGCTTAAATCCAAGCACTTTGCAGCTGGAGGAAACTACTACGATTGTGAAGTCAACTGTTTGGACAATATCCTTTATAAAAACCAGGGGTGGGGGGGGCCTATTGCCCTCCAGATGTTGGTAGATTCCATCTCTCATTGGCCAGGTTGGCTAGAGCTTATGGGTGTTAGGGTATATCAACATCTAGATGGTCAAAGGTTTCTTGGCCCTGACATAAATCTTTATATTCCAAATTGCACTGATATGCTTCCGAGCCCGATTTTAATCAAGTTGCCGTGTTTCGCTTGCTCCCTTGAGAAATCATTACCCAGCCCAATACTTCCTACAATCTGTAATTGTTCCTGCATGTAAAAAGTTACCCTTTGCTCACTGTCGTCCTGCTGCCTGTAATTACAATATATTTCAACCTCCTGGGTCATTACTTTAGAACGATTTCCTGCATTCTGCTGCTTTAAGTCAAGTTTAATTGTCATTTTCCAGTGTTCATTAAAAGGTGAGAGATTTTATTCATCGACAATTTTCAGAAACGGTAAGCTAAAGGAAGTGATATTCTGTACCTCCCTTTAATGCTTAAAGAAGAGCCGGAATTATGTCCAGAGATCAAGAAGATTTGAGGTTTCCTCTTATTCAGGGATCGGCAAGGTTTACCTCGCCTGGGCCAGTTCACTCCAGCGGAGATCCCTCCATGGGCTGGCTCGCACACGCGGCTGCAATTTCTGGCGTCTGTGCCTGCGCAAATGCGAATTTCAGCGTCTGAGCATGTGCAGGCACGATTTCTGGCAGCACGGAAGTAAGTCCCCACACTGTGCTGCGCCGGTTTAGCGCAGCACACGGGGACTCTCTGAGCGGGCGGTTTGGTTCGGGGGTGGCTCGTGGGCTGGTTAAACGACCCCCATGGGCCGCTTTTGGCCCATGGGCCTTATGTTGCCTACCCCTGCTCTTATCCCTCCATTATTCAAAAATCTGCATTAACTTATCATCTAAAAACTGAGAGCCAGTGTGGTGTAGTGGTTAAGAGCGGTAGTCTCGTAATGTGGTGAACCGGGTTTGAGTCTCCGCTCCTCCACATGCAGCTGCTGGGTGACCTTGGGTTAGTCACACTTCTTTGAGTCTCTCAGCCTCACTTACCTCACAGAGTGTTTGTTGTGGGGGAGGAAGGGAAAGGAGATTGTTAGCTGCTTTGAGACTACTTAAAGGTAAAGGACCCCTGACAGTTAAGTCCAGTCGCGAACGACTCTGGGGTTGCAGCGCTCATCTCGCTTTATTGGCCGAGGGAGCCGATGTTTGACCGCAGACAGTTTTTCCGGGTCATGTGGAGAGCATGACTAAGCCACTTCTGGCGAAACCAGAGCAGTGCACAGAAACGCCGTTTACCTTCCCGCCAGAGTGGTACCTATTTATCTACTTCCACTTTGACATGCTTTCAAACTGCTAGGTTGGCAGGAGTTGGGACCGAGCAAGGGGAGCTCACCCTGTCGCGGGGATTCAAACCGCCAACCTTCCGATCGGCAAGCCCTAGGCTCAGTGGTTTAGACCACAGCGCCACCTGCATCCCTTAGGGTAGTGATAAAGCAGGATATCAAATCTAAACTCTTCTTCTTCTAAAAATACACCTGCCAGCCTAGACTTTAATTTCGCGACGCCACTAGCCTCCACTGACTGAGCAGCTCATTTAATAATGCTCCGTGCAGAAACCCAAGAGCCACTGTCTCATGCAGAGCTTCATCTTTCACCCGACACCATCTCATACTCAATGCTTTTCCACGGAAACAACTCACAAGTTCAGCTAGGAGTCACCAAATGATGACTTACCCAATGATTTACATGCCAAAGTTACTCCGTGGCAGAGCAAGCAGAAGACATTTCTTCCTTCACTGCTGGTCGAAGACAAAGGGAGCAGGGAGGAGAGGAACAGGAAAATAGATATGCTCCTTCCCTCCCAGTAGAGGAGGGGAAATGACATCACAGAGAGTCCTCTCTACCAATTACATTTCTATGAGCTGTGTCTTTGCCTATAAGCAATACAGCTCTATGGTTGTTGGTGCCTAAACTTACTAACTAGCAAGAATATGAATTGTTGGATTTTGACTACTATCTCTCATTGTTGGATTTTGTTGGATTTTGACTACTATCTTGGGCTTTGTCTGTCACTTAGGGAGATGCCTTAGACAGTGTCTAAGACATTAGTTCCTTAGACATTAGTTCACCTAGCTCAGTACTGATGATACTGAATGGCAATGGCTCTCCAAGGTTCAAGGTTGGGGACATTTATTTTTTTCTAAATACTTTTATTGGTTTTTTCACAATTTTTTACATTTTAACTACACCATTTCAAACATTAAAAGGTTCTTTTGAACCTTCGGACCTCCTTCCCTCCCTCCAGGGGTTCCATATTTAAGATTAAATTTACTGCATCTTTTACCATTGTCCATCTGTTATATATCCATAATTATCATAATCAATTCTACATTGCAAGTGTCATTACATCCTTGCCAATGATTTTAACTGTTTACAGTGGTCTTTTAAACAAATTAAGAATTCACTCCAGTCTTTTTAAAATACTTGATCTTCCTGGTTTCGGATCTTCCCCGTCAGTTTCACCATCTCTGCATACTCCATCAGTTTCGTCTGCCATTCTTCTTTTGTTGGTACTTCTCTTTCCTTCCATTTCTGGGCTAGTAGCATTCTCGCTGCCATTGTTGCATATATAAGAAGTCTTTTATCTTCTCTCGGTACCTCTTCACCTATTATACCTAACAAAAAGGCTTCTGTTTTTTTAACAAATGTGTTTTTAAACATTTTCTTTAATTCATTATATATCATCTCCCAGAAAGCCTTTACCAGTGTACATGTCCACCTTCCTTCCAACATAAATTTGAGCTCGTTTTGTACATTTTTGCAATTTTACTCGGTGTTAAGTACCAACAACACATCATTTTCATATAGTTTTCTTTCAACGAGCAGCATGCACTAAATTTTATTTCCCCTTTCCGTAACTTTTCCCAAGATGAAAGTTGAATATTGTACCCAAAATCCCTAGCCCAATGTATCATAACTGCTTTAGCTTCTTCATGAAGGTTGGGGACATTTTCTATCCAACCAGGAAATGCCAGGGAATGAACCCAAGACCTTCCTCATGCAAAACAGATGCTCTGTGGCAGTGAGTTATGCCTTCCCCTAAGGTCGCAGCAGAAGCAGAACTTCTAGAAATAGAACATGCCAATTTGCACATGTCTACTTGGGGGCACGCGGGTGGTGCTGTGGGATAAACCACAGAGCCTAGGACTTGCCAATCAGAAACTTGGCGGTTCGAATCCCCGCAACGGGGTGAGCTCCCGTTGCTCTGTCCCAGCTCCTGCCAACCTAGCAGTTCGAAAGCACGTCAAAGTGCAAGTAGATAAATAGGTACCGCTCCAGCGGGAAGGTAAACGGCGTTTCCGTGCGCTGCTCTGGTTCGCCAGAAACGGCTTAGTCATGCTGGCCACATGATCCGGAAGCTGTACGCCGGCTCCCTTGGCCAGTAAAGCAAGATGAGCACCACAACCCCAGAGTCGGTCACGACTGGACCTAACGGTCAGGGGTCCCTTTACCTTTACTTGGGGGCAAGAGTGGTAGGATGAGATGGCAAATTTCTGTTTTAGGCCTGTCAGAGAAGCACAGAGGAGGCAGGGCAGCATAAGGAACTTGCATTTTCTGCCTTCCGGCATCTCCGTCACATCTTAAGTCTCTTTCTCACGATATTGCTCAGTCAAAACTCAACAAAACCACATACTATTTGCTAGTACATCAGGTCAGGTTGGATAATGACTCACATGATATTCCACCACCCCCTTTCCTACTGTAAATCATGGTACAGTGGTACCTTGGGTTACATACGCTTCAGGTTACATACGCTTCAGGATACAGACTCTGCTAACCCAGAAATAGTACCTCGGGTTAAGAACTTTGCTTCAGGATGAGAACAGAAATTGTGCTCCGGCGGCGTGGCAGCAGCAGGAGGCCCCATTAGCTAAAGTGGTGCTTCAGGTTAAGAACAGTTTCAGGTTAAGAACAGACCTCCGGAACGAATTAAGTACTTAACCCGAGGTACCACTGTACATTCCATTTATTTCGGCAGTTTGTGTTTATTATAATGTAAACAACACGCCCCTTATTTTAGAAGCTTATAGGCAGCGAGAGAACTTTGGACTCTCTGCCTGATAAATGCGCATTCTTTGCTCCCATCACAACGGACCATATTCTTCCAGGATAGGAAAGGCTCTGGACATGACAGATGCTGCCACCAAGAAGGGCTTTTGAACCAGATGACCGCGGATGTCTCTTCCATACCTCCAAAATCCCCCTTACAACACTTCCATTAATCATGCACTCTGTCACCCAGTCGGTTACTGATGATGACTGTGCATGTTTTTTCGTTAGGTCAAAATTGCCTCATGACTTTTTTTTTGTGGCAAGTGGAAGGGGTGAAGGGAGAGCTAAAAACAGCTAGGAAAATGCAGGAGCGACAGAGAGAGGAAGAGAAAAGAGTGAGAAACAAGAGAGAGAGAGAGAGAGAGAGAGAGAGAGAGAGAGAGAGAGGAGCAAGAAGGAGAGGGCAAGGAAAGGAGGAAGAGGGGGCAAGTGAAAAGTCGAGCAACTATACTTAGGAAAATTCACACAGTATCCAGGGGCTTGGAAAGGGAGTAGGGAATAATAATAAAAAAGGTAAAGGAAAGGACCCCTGGATTAAGTCTAGTCAAAGGCGGTTATGGGGTTGCAGCGCTCATCTCGCTTTCAGGCCGAGGGAGCCAGTGTGTTTGTCCACAGACAGCTTTCTGCGTCACGTGGCCAGCATGACTAAACTGCTTCTGGTGCAACAGAACTCCAGGACGGAAACCAGAGCGCACGGAAACGCCGTTTACCTTCCCACCGCAGCGGTATCTATTTATCTACTTGCACTGGCATGCTTTTGAAACTGCTAGGTTGGCAGGAGCTGGGACAAAGCAACGAGAGCTCACTCCGTCGCGGGGATTCGAACCGGCAACCTTCTGACCGGCAAGCCCAAGAGGCTCAGAATGCACACTGCAACAAAGCGGGTTGACTTTAACAGTAACGGCAGATGAATTTTTTCATGGCGTGGCAGCTTAACCTGAGTATGTTAAAGGCACAAGCACAAAGGCAGTTTTAGAAAGCTGGCAAACATTAAAAAGCTGGCAAACCTACAGGGCATTTTCCTCACCACTGATCTCTGGGAAAGATTTTCTACCACTTTAGCCCAAACAGCAATGCTTGCGGTGTAGTCCTATTAATTTGTACAGGTTGGAGTGTAAATGTGTGACTCCCCAACCCTCTAAGACGGATAGACTTCTGCTTAAAGTCAATTGCTCTGAAAATTCTTTCAGTTTAAGATGCACACCTTGATCCTAAGGCCATGATTGGATGAAATTAGCCCAGAACTTTTCTTACACGTTTGTGGGATAGTGGGTTGCAGTTAAAGTGCAAGCAGAATCAGGATTCACAGGGACTCCGCCCTGAAAGCTTATTTTCCAAGCTCAGAGCCTGGAAGCAAGGATGTAAAAAAGAATGCCTCTGAGCACACACAGAGTGTCCTCTCACTTCTGAGGACAGCTTCGCATATTACGCAGCAGAACCACACCTTTGCCCCTCTCTCCCCTACATCCAGTGGACAATCCTATCTCCCTAGCACATACACAAATAACCACACATATGCATACAATGAATTTGGGGCACCAGTGATGATAGCAGAGAAGAGAATAGGCCTGACCCACAGGGCACTTCCACTTGCACAATCCCATTGAATTGAACGGGGTTCCTGTTGCATTGTGATCTATATGAATTAATGGGAAGTTGATGCCATCAGATACTCAAAATCTCTCAAGCCACAGGGATGCGGGGCAGGGGTAGTAGGAACCTGGAAACTACTGTTCACCAGGCATGCGCAGATGGAGGCCACACTTCTGAGATCCTCTTGGCTTTTTCACACACCCCATAAAAAGGTAAAGGGACTCCTGACTATTAGGTCCAGTCGTGGTCGACTCTGGGGTTGCAGTGCTCATCTCTTTATTGGCCAAGGGAGCTGGCATACAGCTTCCGGGTCATGTGGCCACCATGACTAAGCCGCTTCTGGTGAACCAGAGCAGCGCACAGAAACGCTGTTTACCTTCCCGCCGGAGCGGTACCTATTTATCTACTTGAACTTTGACGTGCTTTCGAACTGCTAGATGGGCAGGAGCAGGGACCGAGCAACAGGAGCTCACCCCGTCTCAGGGATTCGAACCGCCAACCTTCTGATCGGCAAGTCCTAGGCTCTGTGGTTTAACCCACAGCGCCACCCGCGTCTCTCACACCCCCCCATACTACTGCTTTTATTGGGAAGTGAATCCCACTTTCTTCAGGGGGCGGCATAATTCCAATAATTGTGTAGCAATTTCTACACAAACCAACCACATTCTACAAATATCAGTGCAGCCATGCAATCGCCCCACACTTTTCTTTGGCCAGTTGAACCCACTCCTACTTAGGAAGCAAATATTTCGAGGGCTGGAGCATTAACACCCAGATTTATTCATGAAAAGCTCACCAGCAGCCCCGATCTTCATGCCCCCCCTCCCATTGATAGAAAAGCAGGCAATTTGTTAAGAGCTAAGAGCCTGAGGGACGCGGTGGTGCTGTGGGTTAAACCACAGAGCCCAGGGCTTGCCGGAAGGTCGGCGGTTCGAATCCCCGCGATGGGGTGAGCTCCCATTGCTTGGTCCCTGCTCCTGCCAACCTAGCACTTCGAAAGCACGTCAAAGTGCAAGTAGATAAATAGGTAAAGGCGGGAAGGTAAACAGCGTTTCCGTGCGCTGCTCTGGTTTGACAAAAGCGGCTTAGTCATGCTGGCCACATGACCCAGAAGCTGTACGTCGGCTCCCTCGGCCAATAAAGCGAGATGAGCGCCGCAACCCCAGAGTCGGCCACGACTGGACCTAATGGTCAGGGGTCCCTTTAAAAAGAGCCTGAGATTAGCTCAGGGGGAGTCTGTTAATCTCAGGGTCCTGAGTTCGAGTCAAGAGATTTCTGCATCGCAGGGGGTTGGAACTCGGAGACAAAGGGGGTTCCCTTTCCAACTCGACCATTCCATGATCCCTGCATTACAGTTCGTAGGATTTTGGGCAATTAGAAGATCTCCTGGCTTCCCCAGACAGGGCGCGCCCAGGCACATCAGAAAGAGTAGGCGCATGAGCTGAGAATCTCACGGATCCTCTCCGACTAGGGTGCGCAAAGTGAGCACCCTCGAGGGGCACCCGACGCGGCAGCTCGTGGGTGGGAGACGCCGTCGAATCGGGACCTTCGACTTCCTCCCCGGGGCAGCCCAGACCTTTTCCCACAAGCGCGCGCACCGGGGAAGAGGAGGAGTCCCTTTTTGCACCTGGGGATGGGCGGCAGGGAAAGGGAGGAGCCGTCGCCTCCCTCCTCCTGACCCGAGGCAGAGCAGGAAGAGGAGGGCGTCGCCACCAGATCAGCCACCCCGGAGGAGTCTCCTCCACGGTCCGGCGACCAGGGAGGAGAGAAGCTACCCCCCCCGCTCCTTGCAGGATCGCAGGGGGCGCAGATGCGCGGAGATGGCTGCGGGTTTCTGGATCGCTTTCCTGCCTCTGGCCCGACTCCTGCTGCTGGCGGCTGTGACCCTGCAGCGCGCAGGTAAGCGGCGATCGGGCGCCTGCGCCCCACGCGTGTTTTGGGTGGGGTCCGCGTAAAGTGCGCCCGGCGGATCGGAAGCTGGGATTTCCCCCCCCCCCCCGGGTGGTAAGGCTTGTCCGGGTTGGAGAGGTAACCGGAGAGCCCCGTGGGTAGCGCGTGGGACTGGGGGTCGTGGGTTCGAACCCCGCGTTGGGCGAAAGAGTCCTGCGTCGCGCGGGGTTGGGCTAGATGCCCATCGGGGTCCCTTCCAACTCTGCGAGTCTCCGATCCCACGGAGAATGGACGTCGCGCCAGCCAGCGCGCCTTGGCAACTTCCTGGCGTGCGCGGCGCCTTCGCCACCCGTGAGCGCGGGACCCTGGAAAGTTTGAAAGCGAGTTTGTGAGCTCTTTCGTTTCGGAGTTTTCTTTCTTTCCATCTGAGGAAAGGGGCTGGGGCTGGTTTGGAGATGGCATTGAAACCTGAAAGGGGTGCGGAGGAAGTGAATGGGCATCTCTACTTATTCCCTCTACCAAGGAAAACTTGTCTCCTTTTGGTAGCTGGCGCAGTGGAACTGCGGAACTCGCTGCCACAAGAGCTAGCGACGGCCACCAGCTTGGGTGGTTTTAAAAGAGGAAAAGGCAGATCCATGGAGGACAGGCTGTATAAGTGGCTGTTAGCCTTGCTGACTGTGCTTTTGCCTCCATGGTAAGAGACAGTTATGCTTCAGTTGCAGAGGAGAATGCTCTTGGGCTCAGGGCCTGCTTGCCGGTTTCCCATATAAGCTGGTTGGTCACTGTTGGACTGGTTGGTCACTGTGAGTGCAGGATGCAGGACTAGATGGGCCCTTGGCCTGATCCTGCAGGGCTGTTCTTAAACTGCATATCCTGAAGCTGAAGTGGTTGGTGGCTGCTAGTGCGTTTGCTTGCTTGTTTTAATGCAACACTGCAATATTTTTCACTTCCACTGTCGTTGCTTTTGGTATATCTATGCTGCTTTGGGTCGACTTAGTAGTGCTGCAGATGTGATTATACCACAGTTCACGGCTCAATTGGGTAGATAATGCCAAGGTTTGATCCCCATATGGGACGGTTGTCTGTTTCTGCGTTGCAGGGGGTTGGACTAGATGATCCTCAGGATCTCTTCCAACTCTAGGGTTCTATGATTCTATGTATATACTTCCAGTGCTATCCCCGCATGTAGCAGCAAAACTGGACGCCTTTATCTGCCCCGCCTGCAGCGAAACATGTCTCTCCCATACCAGTCGCTGTAGCCACCGCAGGCGCCGTAACTCTCCAATGCAGTGTTTGAAACTTCCATTGTTCTAGGCGCATTTTGCGACAGGGAATTTCATTAGTGCTAGCAGTTTCTGAGCTCTGGGTGCCTAAGATTTCAGATTAAAACTGAGGAGTGGAAGGAAAGGAGGACCTTTTTCTGCCTCCCCACTTCCAGCTACTCTCTGAAGACTGGAGACGAGACCCTCTTAAGAATAATTAGGGGGGTGGGCAGGGGAAGGACTAGACCATGTGAAAAATGAATTTTAGCTGCAGTTCATTCATTTTCAGCTTTGTATTCTTGTTACAAAAAAAGGTGCACCTAGACATTGTTGCGCCCATAATTCAGGTTTAAGGTGCCTGACAGTGCCATTATCTGGAGGTGCATGACTGGGGATTATTAGATCTTGATTGTCTTCACACACTAGTACCCCATTGTGTAGAATTCTATCAGTTATATTTTAGCTGCACAATAGGAATGAATTTCAGGAACCAAAATGCTTTTTTATGTGCAGAAAAAGAGGTCGGAATAGGCCAATATGTATGTGGGCTGTCCCTGGATCAAGTGACTTTTCTTCTTTACGTTCTCAAAGCTCTTAATGTAGCTCAAGGTTGTCATCGGAACTAACCAGATGTTTAATCAATCACAGTCAGTCCATCATTTGAAAAATAAGGCTTTTGAGCTGTCTAACACGGGTGGCGCTGTGGTCTAAACCACAGAGCTTAGGGCTTGCCGATCGGAAGGTCGGTGGTTTGAAACCTCCGCAACGGGGTGAGCTCCTGTTGCTCAGTCCCAGCTCCTGCCAACCTAGCAGTTCAAAAGCACGCCAAAAAGTACACGTAGATAAATAGGTACCGCTCCGGCGGGAAGGTAAACGGCGTTTCCGTGTGCTGCTCTGATTTCTCCAGAAGCGGCTTAGTCATGCTGGCCACACAACCTGGAAAAAATTTCTGTGGACAAACGTCAGCTCCCTCGGCCAGTAAAGCAAGATGAGCGCCACAACCCCAGAGTCGTTCGCGACTGGACTTAATTGTCAGGGGTCCTTACCCCAAAATGGCAACACGACTTAGTTTAAGGAGAGCAATCCCTTTTATGAGAGGGTGGAGCACAGAGTTCTTCTTAGTTTGTGTGGAGTGACTCCATGCTTCGATGAATCTTCATGTTGGTTAAAGGTAAAAGTAAAGGGACCCCTGACCATTAGGTCCAGTCGTGGCCAACTCTGGGGTTGCAGTGATCATCTCGCTTTATTGGCCAAGGGAGCTGGTGTACATGTGGTTCTGATCAGCAAGTCCTAGGCTCTGTGGTTCTGGTGTCAGGATATCATTCTGATATTATTCTGCTGGCACAGTCAGGTTGTGACTGGGAACACTGTTGGTTGGCCATACTCTTCCAACAGTTTATCAGAAAGCAGCTTTTTAAGAAGTGTTGCAACACTGACCTGGAAAGTTGTTTGATCCGATCGCAACACTTCTGGTGTTGTCTGTGTAGCAGCTTTGATGCACTCACACTTGATATTTGTGTTGTCAGAGCTTTTCCCCCAAAGTTTTAATTATACACAACTTATGCAAATGTTGCCTCATTTGAGCGAGTTAATGATTTGTGAAGCTGTTCCAGACACCAACGGAAAAGTAGTACATCCAGTTTTTGTCCCAGCACACTTAAACATAATTTAATTCCCTGCTCCAGAATACAAGTGGTTTTTCCTTCTAAGCTCCTTCTAAGTCTTCCTTTTTTTGTTGTAAAAAAGAGCAATCTTCTTACAACATGCAACTGATGTTACTCATTCCACTAGGCCTGCCTCCCTGAGACAAGAGAGGCAGGAAATAGCAGTTATTAACTGGCTCCTTCTTAATGCTATATTTGCATCACTGACGGTTCGGATGCTATGCACAAAACATGATTGTTATCCTACACATTTCAAGTCACTTTTATTAGCTCATTGAGGAAATCCAGATTCTTGGTCCTTTAAGAGAATTGGGGCTTCAATAAATCCCCAAAGCCTTTTTACTGATAAGAATGGAATAGGCCCAGCTGGTTTACTGGATTTGGATGTCAACAAATCTAAACAAAGCTACTAAGCTGACCAACAAAAATTCCCTAGAAGTCTTATCTCTGAAGTTCCAATGCATCCTGTCCCTGTACTATAGCTGTAGAATTAGAAACAGGGGCGATGGTATGGGCAGGCTCTGTTCTAGAAAACAAAAAGGTGTGAATGAGTGCTATTATTTTGATCTAGGGAAGGGCTGTACTGTAGGAAGATTTGTGGCTTGTAGTCAGGCAACAGCATAGCTGAATGTTGACTAAATAGCACCCAGACAGCATTGGAAGATAACTCTGGAATTATTGTGCCTAAAAGAAAAAAAATCCCTGAAGGATGTGACTTATATTGCTGGAAGGTTTTGGATCTTATCCCTAATGGTGATTAAATAAGAACATGAAATCTTGACTGGATTACACCAAAGGTTCCACATCCTGCTTCCCATAGTTGCCTCTGGGCAGAAATGAAGGCTGTAGCCCCTTTTCCAATGTTTCTCTTCCAACAACTGGCATTCAGTTTCCAAACCTGAAGTTTCCACATAACCCTTGTGGTTGTATAGCCCCAACAAACAAACCTTCCATGGTTTTTGTCTAGTCCCCCTTTGGTGACCATTGTTGTGCCTTGACTTTAAATTAAAGGTAAAGGGAACCCTGACCAGTTGTGGCCGACTCTGGGGTTGCAGCGCTCATCTCGCTTTATTGGCCGAGGGAGCCAGCATACAGCTTCCGGGTCATGTGGCCAGCATGACTAAGCCGCTTCTGGCGAACCAGAGCAGCGCACGGAAACGCCGTTTACCTTCCTGCCGGAGCGGTACCTATTTATCTACTTGCACTTTGACGTGCTTTTGAACTGCTAGGTGGGCAGGAGCTGGGACCGAGCAACGGGAGCTCACCCCGTTGCAGGGATTCGAACCGCCGACCTTCTGATCGGCAAGTCCTAGGCTCTGTGGTTTAACCCACAGCGCCACCCGTGTCCCGCCTTGACTTTACTGCTAACCAATTTCAATGGACAACCCCCAAGCTCTAGTTATTTTATGACAGGGAGAAAAACCCCTCCACATGCTTTCTCCAAGACATGCAACATTTTATACACCTCTACCCTGTCACCATTTTTCTCAGCTAATTATCCCCAAATTTCCTCCTAGGGATAATTTTAGTTGCCCTTTCTCCCACCTTTTCCATATCCTTTTTAAAATGGGGCGACCAAAACAACACATGGATTTGCTTTCTATAATGGCATGATGACATTAGCACTTTTATTATTATTGGGCCCTTTTCTTCTTTTCCCACACAGAATTCATTTTTTTCCACAGCTTGCCACACACAGAGTTGCCATTTTCACACAGGGGCCCACCACAGCCCAGTCACTACCAGTTCAGACTCCATTAGTGTATATCTGAAGTTGGGGTTGTTGTTGTTTTGTCCCTATGTGCTTGTGTTGAACTGCACTTACTATTTTAATGCCAGTTCAGCCAGTTTGGAGAGGTCGTTTTGGAGCTCTTTTTAATACCTTGTTTTTTTTACCACCCTGAACAATATAGTACCATCGCCACACTTGAAATACCTTGAATGAAGGTGCCTCACCCTTTTGATCACATTTTTCTGCACCTTTTCCCAGCCCTTCAATATCTTTTTTGAAAACTGGAAAACCTATTGTGGCTTTGCTATTTATTTACAAACTCAGGTCTAGAGAAATACATTATGGATCTCTTGGAGACAGCAGCAACATTTTAGAAAACAGCATTATGCATATATATATATATATATGGATCCAGATTTGCACAGAGGGGAAAAAAAGGTATTTCAAAATCCTGTTGACCAAGCAGGGTGGATAAAAATCAATGATTAAAAAAAATTTGGATTATTTTATTTAAATTGGATTTTTAAAATAAAATCTTTCTAAAGATAGTTTTCTATTTAAGTTACATTATAGTCCAAAGGTTATTCATCAGGAAATATGGATTTAGGTTTTTCATGTGTGCTAAAACTCGGTCTGTTTTTGTTTTTTTAAAAAGAATTGTTTAACCACATCAGTTAACAAACATGGATACATATGCTATAATGTTATTGTTTTAGTTAAATAAATTGTTTAAATTGTTATCAAGGAAATGATTATTTTTCTCCTTCTGATAAAGTACAGCAGAAAAGTTGTCCAGATATAAACAGTTAACTTATTAAACCTCACAATAATTTCATAATTATCTGTCTATGCATTTCTAATAGTATAACCAAATCAGTAATTTTTGATAGAACTGTAAAAACTACTCTGAAAATTTATTATTCCAAAAATGAAACCTTCATCTGGTTGTAAATATTACGATTATACCAGCAAGAATGAGTCTTTCTGTAAATAATAATAATAATAATAATAATAATAATAATAATAATAAGTCTTACTGACTAGTGTTTTAAATCAATTTGATTTAAATAAAATCCACCCTTGTCCATAGCAACCACCATTCATGTCTTTGTAAACTCAAAGCTAGACCACTGTAAAGCTCTCTACAGGGAACTGAACTTTATAATGCTTAAACAACAACAGGAAGTTCAGATTGCCATGGTGTTACTCCAGATGTTAGAAGAAGAAGAAGAGTTTGGATTTGATATCCTGCCTTTCACTCCCTTTAAGGAGTCTCAAAGCGGCTAACATTCTCCTTTCCCTTCCTCCCCCACAACAAACACTCTGTGAGGTGAGTGGGGCTGAGAGACTTCAGAGAAGTGTGACTAGCCCAAGGTCACCCAGCAGCTGCAGGTGGAGGAGCGGAGACATGAACCCAGTTCCTCAGATTATGATACTACCACTCTTAACCACTACACCACACTGGCTCTCAGTGTGTTAGATATGTCATTGGGAGTACATCCCTCTGGTATCTACAGTGGTACCTCAGGTTACAGATGCTTCAGGTTACATACGATTCAGGTTACAGACTCCGCTAACCCAGAAATAGTACCTTGGGTTAAGAACATTGCTTCAGGATGAGAACAGAAATCGCGCGGCGGCAGCGGGAGGCCCCATTAGCTAAAGTGGTACCTCAGGTTAAGAACAGTTTCAGGTTAAGAACAGACCTCCCGAACCAATTAAGTTCTTAACCCGAGGTACCACTGTATTATTCTTGTTCCCTGTTGTTTTTCAATGTGCTTGTTTATATAGCTTGGACCCAACATTTGTTGCCATTCCTAAGACAGGAGAAGAGTTCTCTCTCTTAAGTGTACTTAGCTATGTGCCAAGGGATGAGAAGGTCGGTGTGGAGAGGCGTTCTTCATAATGCCTCTTTAATTGCAGAATATTATATCTAGGAGGCTTCATAAAGTCTGATGGCAAGCGTCTTCTTCAAGACGTGATTTTGATGACTGGTGCGAATGGCAAGATGTACCATGTGCAATTAATAAGGTTTAGTGTATTTTGTTTCTATTAGTTTGTTTTTGTTATCCACTCCAAACATTTGAGATGGGCTGAATTACAAATCAAATGAATAAAAGCATTCCTTAAACCCTTGCAGAACTGGACAGCAGCTCTGTGCATTTCTGAGAACTTCCCTGGACTTACCAGCCAGCTGCTCCAAATTCAAAATCATAGACATCACAAAGCTGGCTCCAAGCAGTTTATGTTTGGTGGAATCATAAATGCGGACTGACCTGATGATATCTGAAAGTGCCCAGAGCACTTCCATTCTATGTGGCATATTTCATAGAATCACAAAATTGTGGAGTTGGAAGAGACCCAAGTGTCATGTGGTCCAACCATTAGCTAAACCTGGAGATTAAGATTCCATAGATGTTTCTCTTGTGGCTTTGTCACTTTACACCTGCTCTGCAGAACCTTCTTCAGAAGCATGCTGCCTTTGAATGTGAACTGTTTAATAACTAGCACAATGGAGGCGACACCAGAAAAACCGAAACTGCCCTAAGATGTGATTAAGCGTTTCAGGTGACCACCTTTAGGAAGCTCCGCAGAGCTCTTTGGGTAACAGTATATTAGAAATTTTCAGCTCCTTTATTCTTTTTTTCCAAGGAGTTTTAGCAATGTAGAGGCAGTAATTGCTGTTGAATTGTTGGCTTTTACAATGGGAACATAAGAATCCGCCTTGTAATGAGACCAAGTAGCCTTGCTTTGACTTGCAGCTGCTCTCCAGGGTTTCAGAAAGAAACTTAGCTCTGATTGGAGATGCCAGGGCCTTCTCCTGATTTGCAACTACCCCAATAAATATTTTCCAAGTAAAACCGATGAAACAGGACCTTGGCTACTGGGAATACATGAGATACTTATATCATAGCACCCAAAATTAACACGGCACACTCCTTTGGGTCTTGTTTACTGAATGCAAAGTCAAACATGTGAAATCGGGTCCTAAGATATTTAGAACATCAGGACATTTTCTGGAAATACAGTGGATGCTTGGGTTGCGAACGTGATCTGTGTGGGATGCACGTTTGCAACCTGCAGTGTTCGCAACCCACAGCTGCACTTCTGTGCACACGCGGGTTGCGATTTGGCGCTTCTGCGCATGCGGGGCCGCCAAAATCTGGAAGTAACCTGTTCCGGTACTTCCAGGTTTCGGCGGTCCGTAACCCGAAAAACCGCAACCTGAAGCACCTGTAACCTGAGGTGTGACTGTACATCTGATTCAAAATTGTCTGGAGCACCAGTATTACTAATAAACTGACTGATAACAATTTCCTGGACAACCCACATCAATGGCTACAACTTGGTGGTAATGGCATTATAATGTTTTATTATGTAGCATTAGTCATCTGCTGATAAATATTCCCAGTGTTTTGTTTGAAAGGCTCTACTATTGATCACTGGCCAGGATAGAGTGACATAGAAGCATATTCAAAGTATTCAGGAAGGGACAGCTGTAGCCTGTAGCCCTGTACCCATTTACTTGCGAGGAAGCCATACTGAACTCAGCGGGACTTGCTTTTGAGTGGATTTGTGTAGGACTACACCATAAACGAAGTATAAAAAGTATGACGTCTTGTTTCTTCGTGTGCAATGCTCCATGTTTCTCTTGTTCCTCACCATCACCCCCCCATTGCCGTTGGCTTCTGTGTGTCTGGAGAAACAATGGAGTGCCACTCCGGGGGTGAAGTCCAGCCACTGTGTTAGTGTGACGAAAAAGTTTGTTTTGCTGGGCAGGTTGGTTCAACAAGTGTTTTATTTTTCCTTTTTCCCTGCCAGCAAACAGTTAATGAATGGCAGCCTCTGATTGGTCGGGGTTCCAGGAGGGGGAGTTGAAAAGGAGAGGATTTGGAGAGACAGTTGAGGAGATAGGGAGTGAGAGGAGAGAGAGTTGGTTCTGGGTAGAAACGTTCATTCTGAGGAATATATCACAAGCTAGAGAAAGGAATCTCTGAGCTTAGCGTGAAGGACAGTGTGTGGTGTCCTGTGAGAGTAATAGGCCAGGAATTATCGTATTTATTGCTCTATTAGATGCACCAGACCATAAGACGCACCTAGTTTTTAGGGGAGGAAAACAAGAAATAAGAAAGCAACACAAAGCATCCTGAGCCAAGAGGGAGCGCTCCTCCATCTTCGCTCAGGAGGCTTTTTTGGGGCTATCTCTGAAGCCAGGAGAGCAAGCGGGATCGATGTGCACCGATCCCTCTTTCCCTCTGTGAAAGCAAGCCTACTGGCTTTCCCCCCACCTCCCTTTAAAGGGAGCGTGGCTCTTGGGGGCTTTTCTGGGAGGCGGGGGAAGCCTACTGGCTTTCCTCCGACCTCCCGCAAAAGCCAGGGATAGCCGCGCGAAGCCTCCACAGGGCAGCGGGATGAAGGCTCCCGGGCCGGGAGAGGCTGCACGCAGCTATCCCATAAGCCAAGACAGTCAGCGGGATCAATCCTGCTCGCTATCCTGGCTTCTTGCTTAGCTGTGCAGCCTCTCCCGGGCAAGGGGAGCCTTCATCCCCTGCCCTGGAGATGCTGTGAACGGCTAAGGCTCCCCCAAAAGCCGCACTCCCTTTAAAGAGCGCGCGGAGTGTGTGTGTGGCTTTCGGGGGCTTTCCCCCGAGGGCTGCCCTTCTCCCTCCTTGGGGAAAAGCCCCGAAGAGCCACACACACGCTCCACGCGGCTCTTTAAAGGGAGCGCTGAGCAGAGCCTCCCGCCTGCATTCGCTCCATAACACACACACACATTTCCCCTTACTTTTTAGGAGGGGAAAAGTACATCTTATAGAGCGAAAAATACGGTAACTGGGAGGCTGAGGCTCAGCCAGGAGAAGTAGAAGCTGTAAAGAGACAGCCTACTTAGGCCTCATTCCAGTCAGGAGGGGAGAGATTCTTTTACGAAAAGAGAAGACTCCCAAACCAGTTAAAGAGGGGTGTGGAGACCCCTTGGGTCTGTTACTCGGAGTACCTCAGGAGTAGGGTTGTCAAAGGGGTGTGTAACTGACAGAAAATACCACCTTGTTTAAGAACCAAAGTAGCAGGCGGCAACAGCTGTGCAACAACTGAGAAAGAACTGAAGTGAAATAACATTATAATCTGAAGTATCCTATGTTTTACCCACTTTGTGTCATAAACTTCCTTTGTTAAATAAAATATTTATTGTTTATTTGCTCAAATCCTGCCTGAGACTCCAAATCATTAAGTTTTCCCTCACACAAGTCCCCCACTAGATAATCTGGGGTAGTTTGTGGGAATTTGTGGAAGTGGTGTTCCGTAAGGTGGGTGCACTATATTTAAGTGAGGGCAGGCCCAATGGCGTCAGGGGGAAAATGCCGTCACGCCATTGCAGTTATCAGCAGCAAAGTGACCTCCATGGGGCACAAGCCTGAGGAGCGTGCATGGAGAAGGTCCTGGGCTGCCTAGAAGACAAGATTCCCCTCTCGGCCTGACTGATGTCACATTTGGCACCAGCTTGTCTAAAGAAATTGCCAAAAGGAAGTGTACAAGGCACCAGCCAACCATCTTAGGGGCTCCACTCTGGATTTGTGTAGGGTTTACTCCTTAGTCCTTTCTTCTCCCTAAGATTGCCTGCAAGGCTGCTGAGGTTTAAGATCAGAGGCACCATTTACTCGTGTGGTCTTGCCTTGCAAATATCCAGGCATGCCGGCCACTAAAATCAGGCCTGTTCACTGGTACTGTGGGCTCTCAGGAAGAGCCACAGAGGCCTGTTCTTATCCTGTTTTGGGGGGGTTAGCCTAACTGATGCCATTTTGCTTCTGTAGAAAACTGCCTGCTTTAGAATTTAGGAGGGTGAGCCACAAATGTGTGAAGACCAGATAACGTTGCTAGGCAATTTTCAGGAAAACCTCCCTCTGCCAGGCAATTCTGCCCTTCAAGGTCTCCAGGCAGGGTGTCCTTTTTAGATCAGTGCAAGGAACCTCGAAAGAGGGAAAGGGAGGGGGGATACCTATAAAAAGTGTGAACAAAGGCTATTTGGGGCGGCTTCACCATCACACTGGTGAGTGTGGCTTGCCCGCTCTGTTTTACTCAGCTGAATAAAGGAGTGATTCTGGGAATCTCCTCTGCCTTTGGCATTTATTGGCTTTTCAGTGACCGAGGCAGCTTGGGCCCGGTTAGCGGACCCCAACAGTACCATGGACCTTACAGGAAGACCATGGGAAGAATTCACAGGAAAGTGCCTCCCTCAGCACTCTTGTAAGGCCTAAAGGGCACCTAAGCAATCTGGTCCAAGGTACACAATCTAGGAGAAATGCATGCTTAGCTAGTCCCTTTGAAAGACAGGCTTAGCTTTGTAGCTCAATGTTTGCAGAAGCTTCATTTACCAGTGTAAACATGTGTCCTTGGACTGACTGGTTCTGCGTCCAGCTGACAACTTCCTTGTTCTTTTGTCGTGCCCTTGCTAAGTGTTACGTGCTGGGTGTTGCGCAGCACTGAGCAGTGCCTTGCGGAAAATATTGGAATGATGTGTGTGTTTATGTGTGTGTGTGTGTCTGTGGTCTGAGTTTTTCATGTCTGTTATCTTGCCTCATTCTCTTGCCCTTGTTTCACTTCTCATTTCAGCCCGAGGTGTGCGTATATCTTTTTGGGACAAGTTAGCGTATATCTCTTTGGGACAAGTTAGACACGGTGTTAATTGTATCTTTGCATCTAGCCTGCTGATTTTTCAAAATGCAAATTGCACCAGCAGGTGTGGTTGGAAGGGTGAGAGCAGAGAGAGGGAATTTAATCCTTACTCTCCCCTGCTGTGGTCTGGAAGAAAATCCGCCTTGGGAAGGTGCTATTTGCCTTAAGAGGAAATGTCTCTTTGTGGCAAATTCTTCCCTCCCCCCACATCAAAGGCAAATACCAGGTTCAGAAGAAGGATTTCCCCCAGGAGCACAGCAGGGAAGGGCAATTGTTTTGAAACAGAGTATTTGTAAGGTTTGTGTATTTTACAGATTTGTAAGTCACTTTGGGGGGCGGGGGCGCTGTGGGTTAAACAACAGAGCCTAGGACTTGCTGATCTCGGTTGTTTGAATCCCCACGAAGGGGTGAGCTCCCGTTGCTCGGTCCCTGCTCCTGCCAACCTAGCAGTTCAAAAGCACGTCAAAGTGCAAGTACATAAATACATACCACTCCATCGGAAAGGTACACGGCATTTCCGTGCGCTGCTCTGGTTCGCCAGAAGCGGCTTAGTCATGCTGGCCACATGACCTGGAAGCTGTACGCCGGCTCCCTTGGCCTATAAAGTGAGATGAGCGCTGCAACCCCTAATGGTCAGGGGTCCCTTTACGTTTACCTTTAAGTCACTTTGAGACAGTTCTTGCACGAGAATCTATTTTTTAAAAAAAGGTAGTATTAATAATAATAATTAAATCCCCTTCCTGTGCCTGCTCTGATTCCATCAAATATCACACACACACATATCCTAAATGCACAGGCAATACATTTTGAAAAACCTGCAGCTTAGCTGCAAAGATGTAGTTTGTCCCTTTTAATGCTGATTTGTGCAAACTTTCTGTTTGCGGTGGTTTTCTTGTCACAATCTCCCCCATCCAAGTATATCTATTCTTGCTGGCCTGCAGATTTTGAGCTGCTGGGAATTAGGACACACATGTCGTCATGAAGTTCTCCAGACAAGGAGATAGGGAATGTAGAGGAAAGAGTGTTGTTAGTTGCTACGTTTATGTCTACATAATTCCTCCTACTTCTTAACTCCTCCTCCATGTTCATTAATTCCCAGTTGGCTTGGTGCTTTTTAGCCCTTTCTGACTGTCATGAGCACTACTGAATGCTATAAATTCTGCAATGTAGTCAGCAGCCAATGGGGTTCAGATCTGGTCAACAGGCTGCCTGTTACTTCTTAGTACCTACTGCTGCCATCATTGAGGACCGGCTACAGTTTGTAGCTCTTATTGGCAATTTGTGTATTCCTTCTCAGACACACGCCTCCTGACTAGTCTTATCTGTACCAGGCTCATACCAGAATGATAATTTGAGAGCATTTGCAGTTGTTTTGAAAATCTGCTACATATCCCCCGAATAAGAGTTCCTCTGTTGTGTTGAATGCGGAATGAAAATGAGTTTTTTTTTATACTAGTTCATGAAGACCAAATCTCATTAGCGAGTGTGCACATACACAAGATTTCACAATATTCTTCCCACATTTGGTATTGTGGAATAAACCGTGAAAGTGATTTTGGAGTGTGGCAACCACTTCCTTTGCATTTGAAAGAAGAGCTAGACTTATTTCCAAGAACAGGTCATTAACTTGCCTGCCTCCCTCTCATGTTTAGCAGTGTTCACACATCCACTGTTTTTGCTGGGCTTAATGTTATACTGATACCCCAAAACTGGGGTGCACGTTCCATTCCTTTTATGCTTAGCAGTAGTGGTAGAGCTTGTTTTACAAAAGTCGTGTCGTATCGCCTTGATCTCTCAATGTAAAAGCAAATTTAAAAATTTCTACAGTATATAAAATGGATGGACACTGGAGGCAGGGGTTAGGTGGAAGGTGACCTCTTCACTGCTAAATCCTGTGGATCCAAAAGGTCCAGCCATCCAAAAGCCTGTCCTGAAGGTTAGAGGGCTTTCTCCTGAATTGGGTGAGCTCTTGTGTGAAATATGGAGAGAAATATCTCTCAAAATCAGGCAAAGGCACATCATGTGCAGAACTTCAGTGAATATTGACTATATTGTTTTTCCCAGTTTTCATAATTTCATGGTTTGAATGCCTGATTGTACAGTGGTACCTTGGTTCTCAAACTTAAGCTGTTCCGGAACTCTGTTCCGAAACCAAAGCGTTCCAAAACCAAGACATGCTTTCCCATAGAAAGTAATGCAAAATGGATTAATCTGTTCCAGACTTTTAAAAACAACCCCTAAAAAAGCAATTTAACATGAATTATACTATCTAGCGAGACCATTGATCCAAAAATGAAAGCAACAATCAATGTATTGTACTATAAAATAAATAAGACAGTATTGTAGATGATAAAATTAAAATTTTTTTTTTCTTACCTGCACTGATGATAGTCATTGTTTGGATGGGGGGCTTTTATCCATTTCCGCAGTCACACAATCAATCAATCAATCAATCAGTAGCTGAACTGGGTTCCACACAGTCACAAAAACAAATTAACCAAAAAGCCTCAAAAACAAAAATGCGAAATAAATAGCAAAAACAAAAGAGCCAAACTTAATCTGTTCTGGAAGTCCATTTGACTTCCGAAATGTTCTAAAACCAAGGCAAAGCTTCTGATTGGTGCAGGCGCCCCGGAAACAATAGCCGACAGCCACATTGGATGTTCGGCTTCCGAAAAATGTTCGAAAACCGGAGCACTTACTTCTGGGTTTTCGGTGTTTGAGAACCAAGGTGCCACTGTACTAAAAAGAGATTTTATGCAGTTACCACCAGTATTCCCTTTTTATGGACCCAAGACAATTCAGACACAAAATGCCTCTTTTGACGCTTTATTCACACATATATTGATTATGATTCTACAATGCACTGCAGCTCTTATAAGCAATACTTCACATCAGTGCACACATCCCATTCTAATAATCTAACGCCTTGGGCAAAGAGTTGTGGTAATTTTTGAATGCAACATATATCCTACTAATTGGTTGGTCAGGCCAATTAGTAAGGGAGAATCTTGCCAAGCCAGAAGTTATTGTGGCCAGTTTAAATGTAGTCCCTGTTCAAGTGTGTGCATGTGTTTAACACTGGACTTCTTATATGATTTTTCTCAAAATTCATTGCCTGGGTGGGTCCCACCTTATATATACTAGAGCATGGGTAGGCAAACTAAGGCCCGTGGCCCGGATCTGGCCCAATCACCTTCTAAATCCGGCCTGCGGACAGTCGGGAATCAGCGTGTTTTTACATGAGCATCTTTTTATTTAAAATGCATCTCTGGATTATTTGTGGGGCATAGGAATTCGTTCATCCCCCCCCCCCCCATATAGTCTGGCCCCCCACAAGGTCTGAGTGGACCGGCCCCTTGCTGAAAAAGTTTGCTGACCCCTGTATTAGAGACCCAAGAGATCGCTTTCTGAAACCTTTGTTCTCGGAAGCATTCAGGCACACCCCGGCAGAAATGGTTCAGGTTCTTTTGAGTGACAATCATAGCTTCATAACACAGAGAGTGGCTCTCTGCTCTGCTGGAAAAAAAATCGTTAAAAAGGAGTTAAGATAAAATCGCTAGAAGTTGTTTTGCTGATTTGGAGGTTTAATCTGAAATTGAGCTAGATTTAAGCTTTCTGCTTGCCTCTGGTACCTTATTTCTCTCACATCATGGATGTGCTATATGGATATTATGGGTATATGTTCTGTATTATTTTATTAATACTGTGGCTAGAACATATCAGGGGGTTGGACTAGATGACCCTTGGGTCCCTTCCAGCTCTACAATTCTGTGATTCCAATGAATTTATGAACAACTTAAAAGGAACCTTACATATACCTTGTGCTTTTTATGAGGGTGAAAGAGGAGAGTGCAAAATATGGTCTGAAGCTCAATATCAAAAAAACGAAGATCATGGCCACTGGGCCCATCACCTCCTGGCAAATAGAAGGGGAAGAAATGGAGGCAGAGATTTTACTTTCTTGGGCTCCATGATCACTGCAGATGGTGACAGCAGTCACAAAATTAAAAGACCCCTGCTTCTTGGGAGAAAGGCGATGACAAACCTAGACAGCATCTTAAAAAGCAGAGACATCACCTTGCCAACAAAGGTCCGTATAGTAAAAGCTATGGTTTTCCCAGTAGTGATGTATGGAAGTGAGAGCTGGACCATAAATAAGGCTGATCGCCGAAGAATGGATGCTTTTGAATTATGGTGCTGGAGGAGACACTTGAGAGTCCCATGGACTGCAAGAAGATCAAACGTATCTATTCTTAATGAAATCAGCCCTGAGTGCTCACTGGAAGGACAGATCGTGAAGCTGAGGCTCCAATACTTTGGCCACCTCATGAGAAGAGAAGACTCCCTGGAGAAGACACTGATGCTGGGAAAGATGGAGGGCACAAGGAGAAGGGGACGACAGAGGACGAGATGGTTGGACAGTGTTCTCGAAGCTACAAACATGAGTCTGACCAAACTGCGGGAGGCAGTGGAAGACAGGGGGGCCTGGCGTGCTCTGGTCCATGGGGTCACGAAGAGTCGGACACGACTAAACGACTAAACAACAACAACATATACCTTGTGGCATGTTAGAGGCTTGTGATCAACTTGTGCCTGCCTAGTAAGCCATGTCTTCCTGCACAACTGAACTGTTGTGTTGTTTTTGCTGTATTATTTGTTTGCTTTCTTCATATCATTTCATCACAAGTCTTTAACATGCCTGCTATTTCTACTGCCTCTTTTTAACACTTGCAGTCAGCCTATTAATTCCACCATCAGCTGTTCAAAACGTTATGATTTAGCTTTTGCATCATTTAAGTTCCCCTCTTGTATATTAATATAATTCTCTATTCCGTTAAGCTATCTACGTTTCTGTCACGTATTAAAGCTCTTTCCCATAGCTGGTTTTCTTATCCAGTATTATTTATTCAGAGGCTCTATCAAAGAGCATATTTCTGGAGTTCTTTCTTTCAAGTTTTGCCCAAAGGTATAAGCCTGGGAGAAACTCCTTTGTTTTTAATGTACTATTGCTGCTTTGGGTTGGCATAATAGTTGTTGTATGTTACTGCTTTTGTGATACTTTGCTAGTTGAATATTGCTGTTGGAACTGTTTTATTCATTGGTTTGCCATTATGGATTTAGTATGGTATTGAACTATTTATTTTTTGCCTGTGTTTATGCAGCTTGTCTGTTGATTCGTGTTTTATTTATTGTCAGCCGCTTTTGGCTTCTTTTCAGAAGGAAAAACAAGGTACAAATATGAATTGAAGCAGGAGAAATGACGTGAAATTGTGCTTTTTAAAACAAATTTTACATATGGTGCGGGTAGAGAGAAAATGTTCTCTTTAATTCCTCCAAGTTGTTTGGCAGTGGCACCAGGGCAGACAAAACAATTCTTTGCACAGCACATTGTGAACTTACAAAATATGTTACCTGAAAATTCAGTGATGACTCTCTTTCCTCTGCAATTCCTCTAATTAAATTCACAGCCTCCAGCATCTTCTTAAAAACCGTATCGGTTGTATGATTCTCCTGTGTAATGTCTAAATTTGTCTGGCCCATTCACTACAAGGAATATTAAATAAGATAATTCTCACTGTACTTAACAGCCTCTGCAAATAGCTCCAGTTTGGAGGCAATCTTTAAATTTCCTTGCATGTGATGTTAGCAACAGCCTGGAAGTAATTCATAGTGAGAACACGGAATATGATAAGAAAGAAAGGAGACTGGCTAAGCAAAGCCTATTAAGGCAAGAACTGCCTGAATCTGGGCAAGGGGGGGTCTTAAATCAAAAGCAGCCGTGTCTGTCAACACCAGTTATTGCTAATGCAGGCCTGAACAAGAAGTAATGAACTCGCTGTTGCAGCAAGTTGAAATGAGTTGGGAATCTTGTACGGGGAATGATGAAGAATAAAATGAGCATCTCTGCCTAGAACCAGAATGCTTCTTGGCCATCCCTAAGGAGATGTGAATAAGTGGGTATGAGCCCTTCCCTGTTCCACATTTGAAGCACATAAACATCCCTCAAGGAATCCTTGGAACTGTGGTTTGTTAAGGGTGCTGGGGACTGTAGCTCTGGGAAGGGTAAACTACAGAGGTTGAATCCTGACAAGTACTGTTTTGGGGGAACACGGAGCAGGCAGGTGTGGAGGACTCCCTGGTCCTGAACGGAGTAACTGTGTCCCTGAAGGACCAGGTGCACAGCCTGGGAGTCATTTTGGACTCACTGCTGTCCATGGAGGCACAGGTCAATTGTGTGTCCAGGGCAGCTGTCTACCAGCTCCACCTGGTACGCAGGCTGAGACCCTACCTGCCTGCAGACTGTCGCCAGAGTGGTGCATGCTCTGGTTATCTCCTGCTTGGACTACTGCAGTGTGCTCTATGTGGGGCTACCTTTGAAGGTGACCCGGAAACTGCAGTTAATCCAGAATGTGGCAGCTAGACGGAGTGGCTGCCGAAACCACATAACTCCGGTCCTGAAAGACCTACATCGGCTCCCAGTACATTTCCGAGCACAAATCAAAGTGTTGGTGCTGACCTTTCAAGCCCTAAACGGCCTCGGCCCAGTATACTTGAAGGAGCATCTCCATCCCCATTGTTCAGCCCAGACCCTGAGGTCCACCTCTGAGGGCCTTCTGGCGGTTCCCTCACTGTGAGAAGTGAGGTTACAGGGAACCAGGCAGAGGGCCTTCTTGACAGTGGCGCCACCCTGCAGAATGCCCTCTCATCAGAGGTCAAGGAAATAAACAACTATCTGACTTTTACAAGACATCTGGAGGCAGCCCTGTTTAGGGAAGTTTTTAATGTTTGATGTTTTATTGCTTTATTATTATTGTTGTTGTTGTTGTTGTTGTTGTTCTGTTGGGAGCAGCCCACAGTGGCTGGGCAAACCCATCCAGATGGGTGGGGTATATATAATTAATAATAATAATAATTATTATTATTATTCCCAGCATTCTTTGGGGGAGGTGATGTGCTTTCAGTGTACACTCAGCCTGCATCGTGTGTGTGTGTGTGTGTGTGTGTGTGTACCTCGACGGAGCAAGAAAGCACAGTGGGAGTTGGGAGATTTTAGCTTGCCCTGCTTCACTTCATCGTCCGATGTGTCATCATGCTAAGACGAGGTTTTTACACGCAAAGAATTCCCCTTCTTATGAGCAAGTTTTGCATTTCTTGTAATCCTAACAAGGATACATGCAGAGAGACGCATAGGCTTAAGAAAGGAAAAAAGCAAGACATGAATCATTCCTATCACCGTGCTTGCGAACGGCACTGATAAATGAAATGTTATATATATATATTTCTTTCGCCATATCCTTCCTAAGCCATTTGACCCTCCTGAACGTTGAGTAAGTAATTATCTTTGCTTATGCAATGGGCCATAATGTTTAGTGAGCGGAGATCTTTGCTTACAGTTTTCAACTGTGTTTGCCTTACTTTGGGTAGATCTTTTGGCTTTTAAAGAGGTTTTGCTCATGCGACAGTGGAACTTTTTATTCCTTTTGCCTAAACAAAAAGCAATTGCTTACTGTGCTATTTCCTGACAGAATGGCTGGCCCAAATTTATTTTGATATCTTGCCCCCGCCTTGGACTCCACGAAGCAGTTCAGTGCGACTCCTCTGTCCAACATTATAGGGTCTTCTCATAGTCTGGTGTGCCAGTACACATGTGGTTCCCTTTTGACTCTTTAAGCAACAAATGAGCAATAGTTAAAGCAGCTACAAATATGTAGTAGTAGTAGTAGTAGTAATAATAATTTATGATTGTGGCGTTCGTACGGTGCGTTCGTACGGAGCAATAGTCTCACGGACTATTGACCCGTACACCACTAATCCGCTGCCACCAACCAGGTCCTCCCTGGTAAAATCACTTCAGCCTCAGTCAGCTGCTCAATTAATAAAGAAGAGTGCATTTTATTTCAGACACAAACAAACTTTTCCGGCATTCCAAACGTTGTTGCTCTTTACTTTCTTAGTCTTATTTTCCTCTCTCTATCTTCTATACCTCCCCTCACTCAAGAACCCACTGCTCTAACCGTTTCTCTATTTCCAACTGCCTGGCAACTGCTTCTCCCAACTGCCTTTGCCAACCCACTAAAACCAACCAACTACCCACCAACAACTCTGGACCATCTCCCACCATTTTCTTAATTTCGAGTCCCCAGAAATAGTGGACATCTTATACACGGAGGTGTGTTATACATGGAAAAATACAGTATTTAAATAGTCCAGAAAATGCCATACTTTTATTTTTTGAAGGCTTAAGACTAAAGTATTAAATAGTTAAAACACCCAGCAGGAAAATTGTATTTCCTTGGATTGGGGGAGGGTGGAATATGTGCATGTATAGCTGACTATCCTTTTATCAAAGGCGTAATAGCAAAAGAATCCATTGCTCCCTAATGTATTACGGCATAAGTTTTCATAACCAGTTGTCTGGTTCTTTGGATAAAGTGAACATTAATCTAGGAAAAGTTTATTCCAGTATAAATCTGCTTGTCTTGAAGTGTGTGTGTGGGGGGGGGGGGACGACGACAGGCATCTTTTTTTTTAGACAGGTTTTGCTGCAGCAGCCTAATATGGCTACCACTCCGGAACCAAAAACATAACCTGCATTTTTAACAATCGTTTCAGGTGCCTATGAAATCTCCCTTGAACGTCTTGACAACACCTCAGTTAGGATTAAACCTGCAGCGCAAGGAAAGTGTGCACTGGTTGTAGGAGTAAACAAGTCTTATTCCGAAAGGAAAATAACCTCTGGGCAGTGGCTTCGTTTCGATTTTGATTGTGAAAGGCCGCAGAATTATTGGGAATTGGTGATTGAGAGGGACATTGGTAAGTTGCACTATGCTATCCAGTTTTTATGAGCTTCTAAAAGTAATTTGGATATTTGTCAACCTGAGCTGCATGCTGAAAGCCTAAATGACAAGGGTAAATATTATTTATCTTCTACTTGTTACAGTACCACCCTCTTTGTTGCTAAATAAGGGCTTGGAGCTGTCAACTGAACTGAAATAACTTAACTGTATAAATCATTTTCCTTTTAACTGATTATTTAGCTGTTTTTATACAGGGGTAGGGACGCGGGTGGCGCTGTGGGTTAAACCACAGAGCCTAGGACTTGCTGATCAGAGGGTTGGCCTCGGGAGAAACCCGAATTACCACACTAGAATGTGACTGTTCACCACTGGTTCTGCTCAGTCCTCTGCTTTTAATGCTGAGACTGTGCTTCTGACCATGTGTTCCTCCTGAGGAGCCCAATGCTCTCTAAAAAATGTCCCATTAAGATCTAAGCAACTGTGGGCTTTTATCTCCGACACGCCAAAAAGGCCTGGCCAGTAAAATCCATACATTGTCAGAGAATCAGAATTGTAGGGCTGGAAGGGACCCGGTGGCTATCTAGTCCAACCCCTCAAATGCAAGAATCACAGGTAAATCACCCTGCCAGGTGGGTGTCCAAGCTCTGTTTAAAAACCTCTAGCGAAGGAGAGCCCACCAACTTCTAAGGTAGTCCATTCCAGTGTCAAACAGCTCTTGCCATCTAATATAATATAAGGAGATTTGACTGACTGACTGACTGACTGATTGATTGATTGATTGATTGATATGAAGCCCATTTTAAACAAGCTGCACTTAGAGCTGGAGGTGTTCTAATCAATTTAATTGACAGATCAATCAACTAAAAACATAGTTGATTAAACCATGGGCCAAGAGTTCTTAAGTGGACACGATGGTTTATATGAACCATTCTTGTTTTGGTTTTCTCCTGTGAAAAGCAACGGTCTGTAATTCCGCTTGCCACCCCTGGCCATGATCCATCACCCTCCGTCAAGGGTGGGTAGAGAAGCTTTAGCCTTTTCCAGCTTGGAGTTGGGGGGAAAGAGGAGGTCATCCCTGTGGCTGCATCACACTCAGAAGTTGAGCTCAAATGCAGGCGAAAATAGCCAACCTGAGGCTGCCAGATGGAGGCCAGGGCAAGCTGCGATGGCGCTTAGAGCATCTTGCAGCCCAGCACCAAAGCAAGACCAATCATTCTTCGGCTCCAAGAGAGGGGAGCTGAGCTGCATAGCACCAAGCAAACCCATTTCTCCTCTTCCTCTTCCCCAGCTGACAAATCTTGGAGTGGAGCAGTGGTGGGGGTGATTGTTACTGAACCCTATAGCAGTGCAGCAGAAAACCAGCAGAAAAAGGAAAGGGCGGGATTCTGGCTTGGCAAACAGGGCCAAACAAAAACAAAAAAGGAAGCAGCGTTTATTTTTTAAATTACATGTTCTTTTACATTTCCCACAGTAGCTCAAAAAGCCCCTTGGTACGCGTACATTTTGGCTCCCGGACAATGGAAAACCAGAAATGATTGTTCCGGTTTTCGAACATTCTTTGGAACCCGAACGTCTGACGCAACTTCATTGGCTTCTGATTGGCCTCAGGAGCTCCCTGCAGCCAATCAGAAGCCTTGCCTTGGTTTCCAAATGTTTTGGAAGTCGAACGGACTTCCGGAACGGATTCCGTTCGACTTCTGAGGTACCCCTGTATAAAGGTAAAGGGACCCCTGACCATCAGGTCCAGTCGTGACTGACTCTGGGGTTGCGGTGCTCATCTCGCTTTATTGGCCAAGGGAGCTGGCGTACAGCTTCCAAGTCATGTGGCCAGCATGACTAAGCAGCTTCTGGCGAACCAGAGCAGTGCATGGAAACTCCGTTTACCTTCCCGCCGGAGTGGTACCTATTTATCGACTTGCACTGCGTGCTTTCGAACTGCTAGGTTGGCAGGAGCAGGGACCGAGCAACAGGAGCTCACCCCAGCACGGGGATTCGAACCGCCAACCTTCTGATCAGCAAGTCCTAGGCTCTGTGGTTTAACCCACAGCACCACCCACATCCTCCACAGTGCCACTATAGATAGCTACTATGCATTATTTAAGCCTCCCCTCTGTCAAAGTCCAACTGATCTGAGTCTGTGACATTTATTTTCCTATATGATGTGAGCTCACAAAAAAATATAATAGCACCTACTTCTCAAGTGAGAATGAGAGTGAGTTCCCATCAATGAACCCTCTGCATTATTGCAGCATCAATGCCGTGCTAATAAAATACCATTTTTCATCACTTCACATTCAAAGCCTTCAACTGTCACACATTTCCCAGAAGTTCTGAACACCACAATAGTGATTTTGGTAAAGACACAACCATGGATTTCAGTCTTCAAATAATAAACTAGGCTGGGTGGTTGTTAAAGAAAAAGTAAAAAACATGAGTGCCTTGTTTGCTTAGAACAGGATTTCCCAAACTTGCGTCTCCAGCTCCTTTTGGAGTACAACTCCCATCACCCTTAGCTAGCAGGACCAGTGGTCCAGGATGATAGGAATTGTAGTCCAAAAACAGCTGGAGACCCAAGTCTGGGAAACCCTGGCTTAGAATGTGCATAGAGAATTACTAAAAGCTTTTAACATAAATGAAAGAGTAAAGGGATTATAGTTTAACTGGATGGTCTTGTGTGATGATCATTCTTACATTATGTGTGTCTGTGTGTTTCTAGATTGTATGAGGGGACCATGTCCCTTTGGAGATGTTCTGCTTCTGCCTTCTGGGTTCCTGCCCTTTAACAAGACCTTCATATGGGACGTTAAAGCCAGAAGGTTAGATGGGCTTGAACTGAAGTTCTCTCCGTTCTTAAGACAAATTCTGCCTGGAGAGACTTGCCCCGACCAGGTTCTTTACAACATCGGCACCCTTCTTAATACGAACAGAGTCAACATCGGAAACTTCTGTGGAAATGGTACTGTGTCACGAATCAAGGTCCAGGGGGGTGTTATTATGACCCTGACGCTTCCATGGAACTCTAATGTCCGTGTCTCTGGCTTTAAGCTTGAAGGCAGGTCTTCCATCCAAAGTGAGTATGATTTGCTTCTGTTGTCAGCAGAAAAATTAATGATATTTCAACACACTATCTTTAAGTGTGGTTCTGCAGGCTTGCTTTCTTCTAAGTGGGTTGGAGGGGGAACTTCCTGGAGCAGGTTTCTCTCAAAGACATTTCTGGTTTTGCAGTGGGTGAGGGAGATCAGAGAAGGCACTGAAGGACGGGGTTGGAAGAAGATAGCTTTTTAAGGAAAGGAGGGAGAATCCGGACCTTCATTTAGCATCCTAAGCCTACTTGCGAGCAATATGGAAGGGGCTAAATTACCGTATTTTTCGCCCTATAGGACACACTTTTTCCCCTCCAAAAATGAAGGGGAAATCTGGGTGCGTCCTATGGGGTGAATGCAGGCTTTCGCTGAAGCTTGGAGAGCAAGAGGGGTCGGTGCGCACCGACCCCTCTCGCTCTCCAGGCTTCGGGAACACATCTGCAGCCTAGGCAGCCCTGCGGGAGTTCCCTCAGGGCTCCCTATGCTGCGGATAGCAGCCTGCCGCCCGGTGCGAGGTACGCCCTGAAGCAGAGCGCCCCGCCGGGCAGACATCCGCAGCGTGTTGGAGCCCTGTGGGAGTTCCCCGCAGGGCTCCCCATGCTGTGGATAGCAGCGCGCCGGACAGACATCGGCCAGCCCCACAAGCACGGGGTACAGCAAGGAGGCGCAGTGCCGCCATCCCGCTGTTCCTCGACCTGGTTCGGTTTCCCCGACCTGCTTTTGGGGGGGAAATAAAGGGGGGGAAATCCCTTTATTCCCCCCCCCCCAAAACTAGGTGCATCCTATGGGACGGAGCGTCCTATGGGACGAAAAATGCGGTAATGCGCTGGGCTGTTTCTTAAACACAAGCGTACATTTGTATATTAAATAATGTGCTAACATAACACAAGAATGGTATTACATGTATCTATGGAAGATGTAGAGTAGCTAAAATCCTAAAGGCCTGTCCAGAAGAATGGATGTGGGAAGGCATGAAGGCACATGTTACTTCTCACACTTTTAAAGAGGTGTGTGTGTGTGTGTGACCTATGTGCTTAAAAAGTAACATGAGGAGTGGCCCTGGTATATACTTATTCTTTTTGTCATAACAGAAATTACCTGTTTCTTTCATGTTGCATGTTGTAGTTCTCTTTCACAACTATATAACATAAGGGGTTGTTTGAAAGGCCCCTGTGACAAAATTGCTCTTCATAAAAAAGCAACAACTTTACCTGTGTAATGTGAGTGTGCTTTCAAACAAGCTCCCTTGAACCAACTGAAAATAGTTTTAACCAAATTGATAGTGGACCAATTCCCCCATCTCTCTCTCTCTCTCTCTCTCTCTCTCTGTGTGTGTGTGTGTGTGTGTGTGTGTGTGTGTGTGTGTGTTCGTTCTCAACTGTATTGTTTGTTGACTGTGTATTGACCTATAATACTTCTGCCAAACTCCCATGGTTCAATATGCCCACCAGACCGTACAGAATGCTGCTTAGTAAGAATAAAGAGTAAGTTAGCTTATACCAGTCCACATACACATAGAGGGACCCCAGGGGCCAGGTTTAGGTTTGATGAGGCCCTGAGCTACTGAAGGTAATGGGGCCCTTTATATGTCCAGCTGTCCTTTGTCAACAACAAATTGTTCTGTTTTTGTGTGTGTTGAATATATGCTATACAGTATGGTAATTTATGAACCTGCACAACACAAGACACTGTTGCTGTATGTGGGTTTTATTTTATTTGTTTTTTATCTTACATTTTGGAAATGTACATCCAGTTTTTTCCCCTTTAATTTTTTGGAGGGCCCCCAAGAGAGTGGGGCCTATAGCTTGTTTAGCTTATATGTAAATCCGACAATGAGGGACCCCCGAAAAAACCACAGTGTCACTGTCTTCACTTGAGCCAGAACTTGCAAGCTAAGCCCATGAGAGAATACAACACACATATCGCCTTAGAAACTAAACCAGGCATTGGCAAACTCAGCCCTCCAGATGTTTTGGGGCTACAATTCCCATCATCCCTGACCACTGGTCCTGTTAGCTAGGGATCATGGGAGTTGTAGTTCCAAAACATCTGGAGGGCTGAGTTTGCCTGTGCCTGAACTAAACACATAAGCTCTCTTTTATGCTCATAGTGGTCATGTCTGTCTGTCTGTCTGGGTATACTTTCTCAGTCAAAGGTAATTGAAACTCTTTTTCTTGGGGGCCTAATTCTGGCACCAGCTTGGCCTTGAGCGTAGTTCTAACAAGGCAAGGGTCACTATCCTGAGGTTTCTGGTGACTGCTGGGTTGAGAAGAACGACTGCAATGCAGCCACTCTCTAGTTCAAACAAGTTTATAATTTTGAGGTTCGCCGGTGATTGTATATGTTCACAAATGCTTGTCTCCCTTTGTGTTTAAAATAGGATTGTGCATTGTTGAATCCACATTTCAAACCGAAGGAGAAGCAACCTTGATATCTGCCAACTACCCGGTGGGGTTACCAGAAAACGAACTCGTGGCCTGGCAATTTGTCATTCCATTCAACTTAAGAGCACGTATCTCTGTCCTCAACTACACCACCGCAAAATGTGAACGGAACTTTCAGACAGTCGAGTACCAATTACCCGGGCAGCACCCTCAAGAGCTGACACCCAAAGAGGGGCAGTCTGTTGTTCTTGCTGGTAATTTCAACCTTTCCATGCAAGGCTGTAAGCAATATCAGCAGAACGCTGGGGCCCACAATTTGCATTTTAAAGTTTTTGTTCAGCGCCCTGAAAATGAAGAGAGTAAGTAACCAATTCCCTCTTTTCCTTTTCTCTTTTCTCTTTTCTTTGGTTAATGGGTGTGTGTGTGTGTGTGTAAAAGAGAGAGTGAGACCACGTACCTCTGTGCACAGCAAAACTTAATGGGGCAAAATATGCACTATGGGTTAATAATACAGGTACCCTTTTTTCTTTTGGAAAAACACCACACTATATATACCTTGGATCTTGAACGCCTTGGCTCCCGAACAAATCGGCTCCCAAACGATCGATACCCGGAAGTGAGTGTTCGGGTTTTCAAATGATTTTCGGAAGCCGAATGTCTGGTCTGGCTTCTGATAGGCTGGAGGAGCTTCCTGCAGCCAATCAGGAGCCGCACTTTGGTTTCCGAACTTTTTGGAAGTTGAAGGGACTTCCGGAACGGATTCCGTTTGACTTCCAAGGTACAACTGTACTGGAAAAGATGGTCTCAAAAAATAAAAAAAGTAAAGCACTGCTTTCTGGTAATTTTCATGCTCATAAGTAGGAATGGAGTCGGAGCTGTACCTTATATTGGTTACAATTGGAAATTGGATTTAATAATAAATTCAGTTCCTGAATTTAGAAGGCCATTGTCAACATGACTTCCCTGTCAGAGATTAAGTTTAGACAGGGGCGTTGGACATCCATTCAGTATTTTGGGCTAAAGCCTATCCTCCTCCAGGAGGGGAGGGGTTGTGATCGGGAGATGATTCCCGCGTCATGCAGGGGGCGCTCCGCCCCCTGCTTCAACTCCAGGGCTGGCGCCACGCCCCTCCCCAGTTGGGCACCCAATAGGGAAGCTTGACGGGGGTGTGGCTTGCTGCTCCAAACGCAGCCGCGCCAGCGATCCCCACCATTGCACACACATTTTCTTCGAGTCACCCACCCTCCACTCCCTTCAGCTGTTCCTGAGACTTTGCTATGGACCTCTGGTTGGTCGCCCTGTTTAACCAGGGGGCCTGGTAGGAGTTTTTTCCAATTGGCTAAACTGGCCCAGCCTCTTGGTTTTTTTCCGCCTACCTCGTAGCAACCGTCACAACTTTCGTGGTATTTGGCGGTTAGGCATTGGAATGTGTTGTTGGTGTTTCGGGGGGCAAGGTGTGGCCATCGCCTTCCCCGACAATTTTGGGTATTCCGCTAAAGGAATCCGGCGGTCGTGGATCCTGTCCGATGCCAGTGTGGCGGGGGGCCATGGCACGACCCTCAGTGACATCAGGAAGAGAGCCTATAGTTGGATTACCATCAACAAGTTTCCCCTACTGGTGGTTAACCCCTCCTCAGACTCACCCCTCTACGAGTGGGTGGAGTCTAATGTTCCGTGGTCCAATGCCTAAGCCAATACCTTCTCACATGCTGTAATCAATAAAGTTGTGGCCTTTACCTTACCCATTAACCTTACATTCTGTGTCCACGTGTCTTTATTCCCCAAACGGGGATCGGGTCCTCGAATCACAACTAAAGTTTACTACGTTTGTCAGTAATACCATTATGAAGAACAGCACGTTAAAGCAAACTTTGGGGCCGTCTCCTCTTCAGTGGTTACAATGGGATTATTGCAAAGGAGATGGTCGCCAATGTCAGGAAACTGCTGTTGGAAGAAGGGGGGGAGAGTGAGTGGACATTTTTGTGGCTGTTGGTGGATTGAAGTCACTTAACTTTACAAAAGCACAAACTTAAAAGGAGGACCCACAATCGATGACACACTGATTGATAAAGTATTCCATTAATATGCCTTGACAGTTGCTTATATGGAGAATTCAGGTATTTCATACTTCTATACAAGAGAGGGGGTAACTTTCTTTACCTGTCTATGTAAATCAGAAATTGGTGAACAGCTTAATGGTTTCAAAACATGCCCCTAAGTAATTTAGATTCTTCTTTAGATCTTGCAAATCATGGAACAATAGCTGCACCATTTTCTTCTTTTTAAGAAAGGGACTAGGTATTGCAGTTCTTCTAAATGATCTCTGTTTTCTTGTTTTCAGATGTAACCTACATAGTTGACCTCAAGAAAGAGAGGGACTTAAATCTTACAATATTTTCGAAGCCAACTCAGCCTGGAAGTTTATGCTTGATCTGTATTAATCGTAGTAAAAAATGTGAGACGAATGTGACTTTAGTATCCGGTTCCAGTTACACTATCGCCTTACTGTGTAAAAATACAGAGAATGTGAGGGTAACGGCTGTGCAGTCTAAAGGTATGAACAAAATGTCTGGAATTTAGTTCCCTTAAAGTATGTGTTTGGTGGGGGGACATCTGACAAGATGTTTGGTGGGGGGACATCTGACAAGAATGTATTCCTATTTTTACTTGCCCTTCCAAATGCTGTTTGTTTTCGTCATCTGTCCTTTTGTTGCTCATTAGTCCTGACTAATTAGAAATAACATTTGAGTTTTTAGATGGGCAGATGGAGCTGAGGTAAATTGTCAGTTGATGGGACCACCATCGTACGTTCTGTGAATTCAAATTGCAGAAAGTCTCACTTTTCAGGAGAACAAAAGTCTAGCTCAGTCTCCACAGATGCCATTGCTTTTAAACTTACTCTTCTGTCTTCATTATTTTTAAAAGCGTGGGATTTTGACAAGGGCAGTGCTGCTATAAGTTGGGTGCCTATACAGCCTTGCAGTGGGCCTTATTTTATCACACTGCTTGTTTTGTTTTATCTATCTCTTAATGAGAGCTAAAATGCTTTTCTTTATTTTTTTAAATAGAGTGAAATGCTCCTTAAACGAAACAGTCTTACAGCCCTGTTGTTAACTATAACCACTGTCATTTTAGTTAGATACTGCTCTTGCTCTCGATGAGTGCAGGGCAGGGGGCACCATATTAAAACACAATAAATATATTCAGCAGTTGTTTTTTTAAAAAAGATAACATAGTAGTGTGACAACATAATAGCAACCTGTTCAGTAAAGGAAACTCATAACCTCAAAGCCTGGGGGAACAAATATATATTTATTATATGTATTTAATTTGTATCTCACTCCCCCTTGCTGATCACAGATCCATGACATTTTAATACTAAATAATAATAATAATAATAATAATAATAATAATAATAATAATAATATTATACACCACCCATCTGGCTGGGTCTCCTCAGCCACTCTGGGCAGCTCCCAACAGAATACTAAAAACACAATAAAACATCAAACATTAAAAACTTCCCTTAACAGGGCTGCCTTCAGATGTCTTCTAAAAGTTAGGTAGTTGTTTGTTTCCTTGACATCTAATGGGAGGGCGTTCCACAGAGCGTGCGCCACCACCGAGAAGGCCCTCTGCCTGGTTAAAAAATGACTTAACCCTTTATTTGTGTTATAAAATGAATAAAAAAAATTTGGGGGAAAAAGACAACCCTTTTTGCTGGGTTCCATTTTTTAAAAAAAAAAAATTCTTATAACGCTGTAACTATTTCACTGTTTTAATTCCCCCCCTTAAATTAGTGGAGTTGACTATTAAAAAAATAAATAAACTGAGATGACTCCAACCACAAATGTTAATGTGTGTTTGGCATCAGATTGTTGATCATGTGAAATGGATGTTCTCCATATTTTTCTTCTTCTTACCCATGTTTAGAGACCACAATCACCTCCATCGGCCACTTATCTGTCTCCTGTGTAGGTGGTGATGACCACATTCCTAGGTACCTGACCTCCTAGGGAAGGGAGACCTGGCCACCCCTCTTTTGTACGCCCCCTGCCATCCTCTAGCCCTAGCCTACAACAGCCCCTTGGTTGACCCGACTCTTAGCAAAATTCCTTGCTCCCCAGTAGGCCTTTTCCCTCGACTCCTCTCTCCCAGACTCTTCAAATTTCTGCATAGCTCTTTGATACCCCATATGTCTTCTATGGGTAGCCACCTGCCTGTTTCTCTGGCCCAGAGCCTATGGCTATAACCGTGTGCCTTTCTCATTGCAGTCTGTTGGAATTCCAAAGCCTGCCAGATGAGACCCTTCCATCTGCTTGTACCGCCGTTTCTTACTGGTCTCCCAATCCTGCTTGACACGTTTACCTGGAAACTCCAGGCCCCGGCAGACACCCTCATAGAAATCAGGTCTCCAGCCTCGAAACTTAAGCAACATATCCCAAACCAGAATCAATTATGCTCTGGGGGTTATAGTTACTCCATTAATGGCAGCGCCCCAGAAAAGGCGTTGCGACTCGGTGTCTTCTGCCCTGGTGGAGCCATTGAGAAAATTCAGATGAAAGACAACATCACTGTAATGCTTAGGACGTATGGCAGAAGGTGGATCAGTGAGACTCTGAAACCGAACCTCACATTGTTTTTTATGCCCGTTATTCAAGGTGAGTTTATTCTGTTTCGCTCCTTCTCTGCATTCAGAAAGGAAAGAAAGTTAAAATCTTGTATCAGCCCAGTGAAAGGTCCTATTCAGAACCGATGGCAAATATCCCGAGGTTGAAATGTGTTTATTCTTTTTTGAGGGGTGTAATATCTGAGATCTAGTAAAATTTGGATTATGGCAAGGAAGCCTAGGTGTTGTCATCTGAAAGGGTTATATGGTTAAGGATCCATGAGCAAAAGAGGGAGCTTTCGTGGGGTCAAAGTCATCCCTGTGAAAATGTTTAAAATCCCACCAAAATTCACTTCAGTTTGAGATTTCGGCAGACGTCGCCAGCATGGATTTTGAAGCATTGTCTGCAATGATTGTGCCTAGACATTTTGGAAAATAATAATAAAAAAATCAGATTGCCATGAAACAAAGAGGTGTGATTTGATAAAGAAAGAAGAAAAAATACAGACAAATAATTACTACATGCAGCAGCAAGGATAAAGATCTTCACTTGTGGACTAATAAATTATTGCATGTATTAATACGAATAGAAGTCATAAATATTGCAGCTGTTGAATAAGGGACTATTATTATGATTGGAATACAATTGGATTAAATAAGACTTTGGAAGCAGAAATAATTTTTTTTTATTAAACCTGTAATTCTAGCATGAGGGGGGGCCACCAAAATTATACAATTGGATATTTGATTAATTTATATTTGATTTGGTATTGTGATTTGATATGGATATAATGAGGCATAATTTGGATTTCTGTAATTGAAAACAAATAAAAATTAATGGGGGGCGCAGAGAGAAACGAATGGTCTGGGCGAGGGGCATGGGTTTATTTATCAAAGGAGAGTTTAGCATGTCTGCTTGCAGACAGGTTTTGTGGCAGGGCGAGTTTAGATCTTCCCCAGCATGTTTCGCCGCAGCTCTAGGATGGCTGAAATAGAGAAGCAGGGAGAATGGAACATGGAAGAGGAGAACAAGTTGGTTTTCTCCTGCTCTGGAGGGTAGGACTCAAACCGGTTGCTTCGAGTTACAGGAAAGGAGATTCCGACTAAACATTGGGGGAAACTTTCTGACAGTAAGAGCTGTTCAACAGTAGAACGGTCTCCCTCAGAAGGTAGTGGATTCTCCTACCTTGGAAGTTTTTAAGAAGAGGTTGGATGGCCATCTGTCATGGATGCTTTAGCTGAGATTCCTGTATTTCAAGGGACTGGTGTTCTGTACATAGTATGCTTAGTGCTAAGGTTTAGTCTTCTCCAGGGTGGATAAAAATCAATAATTTTTTTAAAAAATAAAAATAAAAAAATCGGATTTTTAAAAAATTTAAATCTGATTTATTTTATTTAAATTGGATTTTTAAAATTTAAATGAGATTTTAAAAATTAAATGCTTTTGGAGGAAAAACCTTTCTAAAGATAGTTTTCTATTTAAGTTGCATTATAGTCCAAAGGCTGTTCATCAGGAAATAAGGATTTGTTTTAAGTTTTTCATGTGTGCTAAAACTCTGTTGTTGTTTTAAATTGTTTAATCACATCAGTTAACAAACATGGATACATATGCTATAATGTTATTGTTTTAGTTAAATAAATTGTTTAAATTGTTATTAAGGGAATGATTATTTTTCTCCTTCCAACAAAGTACAGCAGAAAAGTTGTCCAAATAATTTCATAATTACCTGTCTTTGTACTTCTACTAGTATAACCAAATCAGTAATTTTTGATAGAACTGTAAAATCTACTCTGAAAATTTATTATTCCAAAAATGAAACCTTCAGCTGGTTGTAAATATTAAGATTATACCAGCAAGAATGAGTCTTTCCGTTAAAAAGTGATTTAAATCAAGTCTTACTGACAAGTGATTTAAATGGATTTGATTTAAATCAAATCCACCTTTGTCTTATCATAAGTTAAGTAATTGTAAGTTAGTTAAGTCTGCTGCAACTGGATTTTCTTATGGACTGTGCCAATCCTGAATGTATTGGATTTGTGACCTTTATGCTCAGTTGCCTTCAGTAGCAGTAAAGCTCTGCTGGATGAAATACAATTGCCTCTGGTCTACTTTTTGGGAAACTGCTATGTGTTTAAGCTTTTCCTCCACACGTATGACATAGGTCTACAATTCTATGACTCTATGAGAAGTGATTCAGTGGGATGTGAAACCAGGCAGATTCCTTTGTGCGGGGTGTGCACAATTTTTTTTTAGCACAGCTTAAATTGCAGGATCTGCATGTCTTAGAGATGGCTAAGCTTTCTTTCACAAAGGGTTTATTTTGTCTTGCACGGGGGAAGTAAAGGGCAGCAATGACTTCGCACATTTGTTTTTTTGTGCCCCCGCAGAAGAGTGTGTATTCAGCGTTACTCCAGATCCGAAAACCGAAGTTTACCTGCAGACCCCTAACTGGCTGGAAGGTCTGCCTCCTTTCACGTCTGTGTATTGGAACATCACCGTCCCGGCAAAACAAGTTGCGCAGCTGTCGTTCCCGAAGGACCGTATGGGTGTTACTTGTGTACAGAGCCGGGCGAACATCTATATTCAGGAACAGAGACCAAATGCGGAAGAAACCGTGCGCCGCGAAGATCAAAAACTACCTAAAACTCTCGATCTGAAGCATCATTTCTGGGTAAACATCACCAACTGTAAGCCGGCGACCAATCAACAACTGAGCATGCAGTTCAGGGTGAAGTTCGTTCAGAAAAAAGCAGGTGAGGTACCACATGTTGTGCGTTATTTCACAATAACCAAAGGGAGGTTCTGTCCTGCCAAGGGTCATCTTTCAGTTCTGTGTTCTTTTCTCATGAACCTACAGAGTTGGGGAAGAACTTTCTACCTGGTTTCAGTCACACAGGGGTTAATTTCCTGGGCTATAGACAGTACAGTGGTACCTTGGTTCTCAAACTTAATCCGTTCCAGAAGTCTGTTCCAAAACCAAAGCGTTCCAAAACCAAGGTGCGCTTTCCCATAGAAAGTAACGCAAATGGGTGAATCCGTTCCAGATTTTTAAGAACAACCTGAAAACAGCAATTTAACATGAATTTTACTATCTAACCAGACCATTGATCCATAAAATGAAAGCAATAATCAATGTACTGTACCAAAAAATAAACAAGACAGTGTTGTAGATGATAAAAATTAAAATTCATTTTTTTTCTTACTTGCACTGACGATAGTCATGGTTTGGATGAGGGGCTTTTATCCATTTCCGCAGTCACACAATCAATCAATCAATCAATCAATCAATAGCTGAACTGGGTTCCACACAGTCACAAAAACAAATGAACTGAAAAAGCCTCAAAAACAAAAACGTGAAATAAATAGCAAAAACGAAAGCGCCAAACTTAATCCGTTCTGGAACTCCGTTTGACTTCCAAAATGTTCGAAAACCAAGACGCAGTTTCTGATTGGTGCAGGCGCCCTGGAAACAATAGCCGACAACCACATTGGACGCTCGGCTTCCGAAAAACGTTTGGAAACCGGAACACTTACTTCCTGGTTTTTGGCGTTTCAGAACCAAGGCACTTGAGAACCAAGGTACCACTGTAGTTCCTAGCTGTCAACATGGGCTTACTTCTCTTACACACTTCTACCTATGTTGAGCATCTTTTCAGCTGCTTTCAGCAAGCTTGTATCCCCCAGACCACTGGACCATTTCCCCTGCCAGCCCACAAGGTGGTGGTGGGGTTTGCTTATAAGGATTTGAGAAGGAGATGTAAGAGTTGTGGGACTCTGTCAGCTGCCAGGGCCTCGCGCAACCTTCCTAGAACCCTTTAAGCGAGGAGAACCTGTTGGGTGTAAGGTGTAGGTGCAAGTTTACCTGTGCTTCATCTGTTACCATAAACTTAACTTTGTGTAAAATGGGATGGCGCTATCAGAGGACTCTGCTGTATTAGTAAAGAAACAGCGAATGGAATACGCTATAAACATGAAACACCAGATGGCGCCCAAGAGCAGGAAATTTTAGAACGCCGTTTTCCATAGAGATTTTTTTCTTTTGTTGACACGATCTCATTTCTGTCTTAGTTATGGTGTTTCCCTTGTGTTTATATCCATCCAAACAAAGACACACATGGTCCATATTTTCATGGCGCAACCATGGCAGAAATGTTCAGGGGTGCTTTTAGTGAAACTCCCCGTTGAAACATGGCAACTACTGGGAACATATAGAAGGGAATAACTTCGCTTTTTTAGTGTATAAATATTCATGGTGCTGAAGAGCAAATCTGGAACATATTTCCTGTCACAGCTGAACTTTTAAATGAGGCTAGATAGTCATAGCAGTTGAGAGATTATATTATCTAAACTTCTTTTTCTATTCTATTTGGGATGTCATACGTGGGAACATTTTTTAAAAGAGAGAACATCTTGTGCATGACTCTTTTGCAGTTGCGTAACTTCTTGCGATTTCCCACCACTTCTATTTCTCTCTTCCCCTTCCCACCATCCAGCTGTTAACTACTGGACTTTGCATTTGTTGAAATTCTCCTGATTTACAAGTTGCTGTGTATTTTCTCCCCCTGCCTTCCCCCAGTGTGTGTACTAAATTGCAATAAAAAGGTAAAGGGACCCCTGACCTTAGGTCCAGTCGTGGCCAACTCTGGGGTTGCGGTGCTCATCTCGCTTTATTGGCCGAGGGAGCTGGCGTACAGCTTCCGGGTCATGTGGCCAGCATGACTAAGCCACTTCTGGCGAACCAGAGCAGCGCACGGAAATGCCGTTTACCTTCCCGCTGGAGCAGTACCTATTTATCTACTTGCACTTTGACATGCTTTCGAACTGCTAGGTGGGCAGGAGTAGGGACCGAGCAACAGGAGCTCGCCCCATTGCGGGGATTCGAACCACCGACCTTCTGATCGGCAAGTCCTAGGCTCTGTGGTTTAACCCACAGTGCCACCCACGTCCCTGCTAAATTGCAATATATGGATTTTAGATTGTAAATCTCTCCCAAGTGTTAAATGCATGGCATGAAAGTTTAGTCAGGAGAGAACCCCGCAGCTTAACCCCTTCCCTTCCAGACCCCCTTCTATCTCTCTTCTTTTGTTCCTTTGGATTGTGTGTCTATGTGCACATGCTCATAAAAATCTGGAATGTTTCAGAAGCGAGCGAATGCAGTGACTCTGAATCAGGACAAGATGCGCCACCTCTCCGACTGTTTATCGCTGAATGTCTCACTTTAACTTTTTGCAGGTTTGGCAGTCATAATTGGCGTTGTGGTTGGCGGACTGGCACTGCTATCAACTATCGGGCTTGCCATATTCTGCACTAAGAGGAAGAAGTAGGTATCTCTTGTTCTCAGAGGTTTTCGGCGCAGATTAAAATGTCCCATTTTTTGCCAGAGGCAGACCAGTATTGCAGGCTCCAAACCAGGGAACCCTGAAAGTTATTCCTTTGTGAACTGGAGCCTTGAACGTGCTTCGATCTCTTCCTACTTAAGATGTGACCTGAGCTGTTAGAACTTGCTGTGCCGATGGCATCGGGGCAGAAATCGCAGCAGGAAATTTGTCGTCCTGGCACACACACTGGCTGCATGTTAACTGGCGCAAGAGCTCTATTTGCACACCTTAAGGCAGGAATGGGCCACCTGTGGCCTAACATAAAGTGCCCTCTGTAAGCAATCAGTTCAGACCCCTGGCAGCCTTCCCCAGAAGTCCGTTTTGTAGCAGGAGGTGACTAGCAATGATTTTTAAGGCTGAATTCTAACTGGTCCTCTTGAAGGACAAGTTCTCTCCCTGAGATTTATTTCTTAGTGCTTGAAATAGGGATATTGCCAAAACTGTTCCAACTTCTCTCTCCCAGTAATGCCTGCTTGTTATGAATCATTTCTTCTAAAAGTAAATTTTCCCCTCATTCCCTGGTTTAAGGCGACTACAATTTAATATAGACGGTTGGTTGAACTTGGTGGTTTCCACCACAGACTTCTTGACCTCTCTTCATACAAGTTTCCTTTTACCAACAAATGCCACCCCCCCCAAAGCACCCCCCTTGGCTGTCTCGGTCAGAATACAGTCAGGAAGGGAGAGACCCAAGTTTCCCAATTCTCTTCTGCTTATGGAAGTCACATCGTGATGAAGCAGTAGTGATTGTGTGATTCATGTCTGTAGTTTGCCCCCATTCAGAGGCACTTGGGCCAGTGTCACGAAGACTTTAGCCCGTATGAACTCTTAAGAGTTCTGAGTCACGTTTATTTTTGAGATGTGTATATCTTCCCATACTATGTGAACGGGGACACATGTAAAATGAAGTTACACCAGAGGAAACACTAAAATTAGGGTGTTATCTGACAGCAGCGTTTTTGCAGGGTGGCTATTTCACATGGTTCCCTGTGTGAAAATAAAGTGGGAAATTCAATGCTCCATCTTGAGATATGTTAGGCTGGTGGCCATGTAGCCCAAGGCCTTTTTAGCACAGCCCCCATAGCTGTAAAACTCCTTCCCTGTTAAGTTTGATTCCTTTCCTTATAGCTGTTTTTATTCCACGAAGCTTCAGATCAGAAGAATCTTTATTTGCATCAGTCACTAGCCATAGCAATAAAATAAAATAAAATAAAATGCACTAAAGATAAGGGTAAAGGCTTAGCTATGCAAAATGCATTCTAGAGGTTTACATCAATAATCAAATAACAGATCTTATCCTAATTGCACCTGCTAAACTGTTTGCAGTTTTTCCTGTCCCTTGCTTATCTTTATGTTCAATTCTTCTCCCTTTAGCTGTTTTTATTCCATGAAGCTTCTGGGCCAAATTGAGTGTTTTATACTTGCTGTTGTCTTTGTTAATATAGTCATACCTTGGATCCTGAATGCCTTGGTACTCAGAAATTTTGGCTCTTGAACGCCGCAAACCCGGAAGTGAGTGTTCCGGTTTGCAAATGTTCTTTGGAACCTGAACATCCGACAGGACTTCCGATTGGCTGCAGGAGCTCTTTTTGGGTGGCTGGGCAGAGAATGCAAGTTTATTTTTAACATTTCTTGCTTTGTTTCTCCCCCCCCCCCCAGAAAAAAACAGGAAAACCAGACTCCAGCCATAGGAGTGTATAACGGTAACGTCAACACCCAGTTGCCTGGAAAGCAGGGCATATTCAAAAAGAGGAAAAAGAACGAGTCTCATATCTATGCAGTTATTGATGACACCATGGTTTATGGACACTTGCTGGACGACTCTATGAAACCGGAAAATGCCGAAATAGGCGTGTACCAACCTTTTACTGGGCCAGTGAGCACTGCCCCTTCGCCACCTCCGATCAGGAAAATATCCAAAGTGCCCAGCACGGAGGAGTCCTCTTTCACGATACTGACTGACAGTGAGATCTATACCTTTGCACAACGCAAACCGGAAGAACTCCAGGCCAATGGTGACGTGAATTCGAGTGGTAATGGAGATGTCGGCAAGTCCTTGCTTGAGGAAAACGAACAGGAAAATTCAGAGCTCTAATGTTTATGCGACGGTTCAGATAAGAAACGAAATCTTGCACCCATTTTTCCGTGATTTACCTTTTTTAAAAAAAAAATGAAAACAAAATACTTTGGTTGCTGCAGCTCTGTTCCGGTTTTCGAATGAACGTGCTCAGACAATGTATTTCCGTAGCATGTTTTGCAGGGATACAAGTAGCTTTGAACATGGAAAAGGACAGCGAAGCTGTATTTTCAGTCGTCGTAATAGCAGACCTGTGTTTTTTAAAAGGCAAGAAGAGATGGCACATTGGAGCTTAAACTAAGCTGGAGAACTAGGTTGCCAAAAATATCTTCCTTCCTGTGTTTCTTGTGAAGATTTCAGCCATACTGCAGAATAAAAATGCGGGTCAGCAGAATGGCATAGTCTGAAGATGGTTTTTTCACACCGTAGCCTTGTCATAGGAATATGACTTTCATTATTCACGTGGATTCACTTCCTAGGATGTGACGAGGATTACACCAGTCCTTGAATGGACAATGCCTACGACAACTGAACAGCAAAAGTTATTGTGCTATTTGTGAAAAAGAATTCTACTTCTCTTTTCAATCAGTTGTATGGTGTGTGTATGTATATATAGTTCAGGACATTTCATTTTCTTTTTTCATCTATAATTTCGTTGTGATTGTCCTCCAGTGATGTTTTTAAAACCAAGACCAGTGTGTCGTCCAGGTTCTTTTTTATTTTTATTTAAATAAAAACAATTATTTAATTTTTATTCTTGCATATAACATAGCAGTTTCCACTTCGCCAGCAAATATGCAAATGATATAATATTGCCAAAGTTCCTGTGCAAAGAAACGATTAGTTCAGCACAAATGAGGCTGCTAATCTGCGCAACCCTTATGGTGCAAAAACGATAGACTTCAGTGTAAAAAATTCAAAATTATTTATGGGCTTGACCTTGATGGATGTTTGAACGATGTTATGCTCTGAAGACGCGTGAAAATATGCAACTTTTTATGCATATGTGCAACCAATGGCTAAGTCTTTGCCTTCAAATATATAAGAACAAGGAAGACAACAATGCCATTTTCATGGCCTGTACAATTCTGGTTTTGGGCAAAATAAATTGCCCCAAACCTATGTATTCAAGTGCCTGATTTTGTGGGTAGGTGAGCCGCTTTGTGGAACATAAATAATTTTTCCACACTGTGCTAGACTTCCAGAGAGGCGCCAGCTGGCTTAGTGTGAATTAACTCTTGCAAAGTGATGATTAAACAGAATGCAAGTTAGGAAAGGAAGGAAAGGCAAAGTTTGCATTTTTTTAAAATGACATAACACTATGTCACTTGATTGAATACGATTGCCGTACGCAGGCTTCACTCAGAAATATTCAGCAGTTAATACAATGTGGGGAAACGTTTCCACTGGGCTTTGTGGCAGCTACTTGGCATTAGCATTTCATCTTTGTACATAAGTGTTTGACTGTTGCGCAAGGCCTCTTGCGCAACTCCCATTTACCTCAGCAGTTCTTGAGCAAGGGCTGCTTCTGGCAGCGTGTGTCTGTGGGCGTGCGCGTGCATCATACGCAGAGTTTTAACTAGTCACAGAAAAAGGATAATAGTTAAAATCCAGAAGGCTGTTTGGTGATGCTGTGCGAGAGCAATGGGGCTTCCTAGGGCATCCTTCCCCAAAGAAGCTGCCTTAACAAGTTCAAGTTGCTCCTGAGACTCAGATGAAATATCAGCAGTGACTTCTCAGCTGGCAAAAACGAGCAGCGCCTTGCAGTTTTACAAAGAATTTTTCTGGATTCCTTCAGAGTAAAGCATTCAGCAAATTTTGTGCTGCCAAATAAATTAGTACCACCCAGTTCTTTTCACTCTGTCGTTTAAATGTGTATCAGTTGAAGCCAGTAACTCCAGTTTCCATCATTAGCATTTAATTTTCACATTAATAGTACTTCTAGTCTTGTGTATTGGCTCTCATCAGTTACCGTATTTTTCGCCCTATAGGACGCACTTTTCCCCCTCCAAAAATGAAGGGGAAATCTGTGTGCGTCCTATGGGGCGAATGCAGGCTTTCGCTGAAGCCTGGAGAGCGAGAGGGGTCGGTGCGCACTGACCCCTCTCACTCTCCAGGCTTCAGGAAGCTATCCGCTAGCTGTGGGAGACGCAGCTCTCCCACGGCTAGCGGAGAGCTTGCCGGCACCCAGAAGCTTGGGGCGTGCTTCGGGCTTTGCTCAGCTCTCGGGCTTCCCCCGCCCCAGCCCCGCACCTGGGGGGGAAATAATTTTCCCCCCTTTATTCCCCCCCCCCCAAAAACTAGGTGCGTCCTATGGGCCGGTGCGTCCTATGGGGCGAAAAATACAGTAAATTACACACAGTAGTCAGGATTTCTTTTTGCAGTTCATTCTGTGGTCTGTGTGAAATATCTTGGCCTCGTGTTCACTGTTGGGCACCTCCAGTTGCACGGTTGTGAAATGGATGAGGCTTGGGTCTCCGTAAACATCATTTTTGTATGCATTTTTATACGAATTTGTCCTGGAAGGTTGGGACAATTATATAAATGAGAAAGTATGTTATGACACTGGCTATTGTCTTGCTAAAGTTGCGTAAAACCTTGTTTCCCGGCAGTACGGCTATTTCCAAAATGATTCCCACCCCCCTCAGATAGAGTTGTATTTCTTGTAGCCTCTGTGAATGCAGAACACTATGCAATAAAACCTTCATGAGAATTACACGCTCAGACTGGAGTTGCATAATTATCCCCCAAGTTATTTGTTTTGATGCCACTATTTCTATATGCCGCTCAATAACTTATTCACTGTATAGTCCTCTTTTTTTTATAATGCTGCATTTGAAATGTTGTCTTACAAGATGCTGTCATTGTAAATATTTGTGGCACCTTTGTACCTGACTGAAATCCAGTGTTCCTGTTCCACAGTCTTAAAATGCTGTAATTTCTTAAATTCCAGGCTGTTTTTTTACATAATAAAAAAAGCATTTTCTGTGTTTAACAGAGAGGGACATGTTGATGCAAAGGGTCTTTTTTTACATGTGTGAGTTGTTCAAAACTGAAATAAAATGGTGTTTACAGTTAACCACTGCTTAGCTGCATCTTAAGTTACTACTGTACTTAACAGAAGGGCTTTTTGTGACCTTTTTTTGGTTTGCTGGTGGCCCCAGATTGGCAGGAATTGTGCTCAAAATGGCATCATTCTGGTGCTGCTTGATGTGTGTCTAATTGGTTATGAATCATTGGTGAAAAAACAGGAATGACAGCATACTGTTAACCCGTATCCTCCCTTCTGACAGGACCATTTCTCCTTACGGGCCAGCAGTGTTCGAAACTCCCATTGTTCTAGGCGCATTTTGTGACAAGGAAATTCATTAGTGCAAGCAGATTTTGAGCTCTGGGTGCCTAAGATTTCAGATTAAAAAACTGCAGAGTGGAAGGAAAGGAGGATCTGCTTCCCCACTTCCAGCTACTCTCTGAAGACTGGAGAAGAGACCCTCTTAAGAATATTAGGGGGAGTGGGCAGGGGAAGGACTAGACCATCTGAAAAATGAACACAATACAGTGGTACCTCGCAAGATGAATGCCTCGCAAGACGAAAAACTCGCAAGACGAAAGAGTTTTCCGTTTTTTGAGTCGCTTCGCAAGACGAATTTCCCTATGGGCTTGCTGCGCAAGACGAAAACGTCTTGCGAGTTCTTGCAAGTTTGTTTCCTTTTTCTTAAAGCCGCTAAGTTAATAGCGAGTTTGTTTCCTTTTTCTTAAAGCCGCTTTTTCTTAAAGCCGCTAAGTACCGTTAATAGCCGTGCTTCGCAAGACGAAAAATCCGCAAGACGAAGAAACTCGCAGAATGAATTAATTTCGTTTTGCGAGGCACCACTGTATTTTAGCTGTAGTTAATTAATTTCCAGCACTGTATTGTTCTTAAAAAGCACGCCTAGACATTCCGTTGTTGCGCCCATAACCTCTGTTTCAGGTGCCATTTAGCTCCTATCTTTCATAGCTCAGTTTCTAACAGTGGGAGCCAGATAGCTATACTTCCATCCCTTCCAGAATTCTGTTTTTATTTTCCAACTGACCATCCCATGGCTTCTAAGCAACCTCAGGCCTCATTCAATTTTTCCCCCAGGGTGTGTGTTCATGTTACCACCTTAGATTTGCATTTAAGACCCTTTTCCTAGTTCTGCTGATTCCTCTCTTGTTTCACAGTGGCCCTGTTATGTTTTCATCTGCTTGCCGATTCAATGTCAAATTCTTACCTGTACAGCAAACTGAAAAGTATCTATGAATATATTGGTCTTTCCTGAAAAGACGACCGTTCTTCTCCTTGACATCTGAGAGGAAATTAGTCAGTAAAGGTGAAGAAAACCTCATTGTTAGTAATTCAGGTGAGCAAGGATCCACCTTCAGTTGCAGGTGCTCCAGAATCTAGCAGTCATCCAGTGGGTGATAGTCAACTAGGTTTTACTCCAAAGTAGGCCCACTGAAATTAATAAACATGATTGAGGCCAGGGTGTACCAACTCAGAGGCACCATCTTGTGCCCAAGATTTGGGGGGCACATGTTTTGTGCGCATGATATCGCATCATTGGGCGATGCGCCCTCCTGATGATGTGATGTCATGAGTATGACATCACACAAGTGGTTTGCATCACTGGGAGGAAGCTTCCTCAGGACGAAACAGCCATTGAACTGCACTGTACTTTGCCCCTTCTGCCCGTTCAACATCAAGGGGGCCCAGTAAATATTGAGGGGTCTGAAGACCTCTCCACCCCAGGAGTTCACTGGTGTTCAAAGTCCAAGTGTGCATGTCATTCCATACCCAAACTCCATAGGTATTCTGTACCGTCTTGAGATATACTCCTGTTTGATGTATTTCCCCCACAAAGCAGGTTCCATCCGATTTGAAAATGGAAGCCTCAGCCAGGTATACCTGAAGGAGCGTCTCCACCCCCATCGTTCTGCCCGGATGCTGAGGTCCAGCTCTAAGGGCCTACTGGCGGTTCCCTCACTGCGAGAGGGCCTTCTTGGTAGTGGTGCCCGCCCTGTGGAACGCCCTCCCACCAGATGTCAAAGAGATAAACAACTACCTGACTTTTAGAAAACATCTGAAGGCAGCCCTGTTCAGAGAAGTTTTTAATGTGTGACATTTTGATGTATTTTTAATTTTTGTTGGAAGCCACCCAGAGTGGCTGGGGGGGCCCAGCCAGATGGATGGGGTACAAATAATAAATTCTTATTATTGAAATTTAGAGTTGGAAGGGACCTGAGGGTCATCTAGTCCAACCCCCAGCAATGCAGGAATTCTGCCAGCAGCCATCCCAGGTTGGCCTCAAACCACTAACCTTCTTGTTTGCAGCCAAGACACACTGAGCCTTAAACTGAGATGTGTACATTTCAGGCTACCGTTGTCCATGTGCAGACACAGGTTAGGTCTGGGGAAGAAAGACATTCCCGCCACTTCTCTGGTCTGTACAGCCAGTGCTTTTTTCCCTTAAAAAGAAATGTGTAGGGGCACTCTCATTTTCCTACTCCTGTTGAAATACTGCCCCTCAATGAGGCCAACCTTAGATTCACAAAATGTTTAGGGGTATGCGTACCCAAGTCCCCTCCCAGAAAAAAGCACCATGTACAGCAATGTACCCCTGAGGGTGAAAGAGGAGAGTGAAAAATATGGTCTGAAGCTCAACATAAAAAAAACCCGAAGATCATGGCCACTGGACCCATCACCTCCTGGCAAATAGAAGGGGAAGAAATGGAGGCAGTGAGAGATTTTACTTTCTTGGGCTCTATGATCACTGCAGATGGTGACAGCAGCCACGAAATTAAAAGACGCCTGCTTCTTGGGAGAAAAGCAATGACAAACCTAGACAGCATCTTAAAAAGCAGAGACATCACCTTGCCAACAAAGGCACTTATAGTTAAAGCTATGGTTTTCCCAGTAGTGATGTATGGAAGTGAGAGCTGGACCATAAAGAAGGCTGATCGCCAAAGAATTGATGCTTTTGAATTATGGTGCTGGAGGAGACTCTTGAGAGTCCCATGGACTGCAAGAAGATCAAACCTATCCATTCTGAAGGAAATCAGCCCTGAGTGCTCACTGGAAGGACAGATCCTGAAGCTGAGGCTCCAATACTTTGGCCACCTCATGAGAAGAGAAGACTCCCTGGAAAAGACCCTGATGTTGGGAAAGATGGAGGGCACAAGGAGAAGGGGACGACAGAGGACGAGATGGTTGGACAGTGTTCTCGAAGCTACCAGCATGAGTTTGACCAACCTGCGGGAGGCAGTGCAAGACAGGAGTGCCTGGCGTGCTCTGGTCCATGGGGTCACGAAGAATCGGACACGACTAAACGACTAAACAACAGCAACAACAACAGCAATGTAAGAATGCGACTTGTAACGCAGCAGAGGATAGTGACCTCGCTGTGTTTCAAGCTGCTCATGTGAATTTCAGTAGATCTACTCAAAGTAAAAGTTAGCTGACTACCACCGTAGGTAACCTGGAAACGCCTAGTGTGTTCTTTAAAAATCCAAGCACATTCCTTTGACTTCTGTGACACATTCTTCCTCATACTGCTCTGTCTGCACCTGCTTGCTTGTGATTTAAATAACCTTGATGAATCAGACCCCATTCAACATCAACAAATATTCTGATGAAGGAAAGGAATCACATTCCTTACCGGAGATTTGATGTATGCTTGTTCGGGCAAGATGCGTGGTCCACCGTGACAATCCTAAAAGGAATAATAAATGAAAGCTGATTTTACAGTTACTGCTAGCTGCTTTTTCTTTTTTAAAAAAAAGAGGTGGCAGTTCTTTTTTCCATCATATGCATCCTCTGTTCGCTGCTAACTCCCAGAATTACATGATTAATGCCCAATTAAGGACTTGAGGCCAGACATAGGATAGCTCATCTTCATTAATAGCTGTGTGAATAATGGCATTAATCATACATTTTTGTACACTTGTGGAAAACGAGCCTGTCTCTCCTCATACTCATCCTTGAAATTCAGACGCTGGAAATCACCACAAAGATTAACTCTGTCGGTGAAGGTGAGGATCGAGGTATTTATGTATTTTTATAAGTTTTTTAAATTAAATTTTTGTTTTACAATTTCAAATACTCATTTTTACACGCTTGAAATATCAACGACTTCCCTTCTTCTCTTTCCATGTTTCCTCATAAATCCCTACATATTTTACAAAAAATATAAAGGTAAAGGGACCCCTGACCATTAGGTCCAGTTGTGACTGACTCTGGGGTTCCGGTGCTCATCTCGCTTTACTGGCCGAGGGAGCCGGCATTTGTCTGCAGACAGCTTCCGGGTCATGTGGCCAGCATGACTAAGCCGCTTCCGGCAAACCAGAGCAGTGCACAGAAACGCTGTTTACCTTCCCACCGGAGCGGTACCTATTTATCTACTTGCACTTTGACGTGCTTTCGAACTGCTAGGTTGGCAGGAGCAGGGACCGAGCAACAGGAGCTCACCCTGTCGCAGGGATTCGAACCGCCAACCTTCTGATCGGCAAGTCCTAGGCTCTGTGGTTTAACCCACAGTGCCACCCACGTCCCCACAAAAAAATATACCATTCAGTAATCCATTATTGCATCCATCAAAGACTATTTACACTCTTGAATTTATCTTTATGCTGCCAACGTTTTCAACTGTACACAATTATTTCCCATGTATTCAATAAACGCTTTCCAATTTTCTCTACCAAGGCAGTGGTAGACATGGCTCAGTTAAGACCTGGATTATTAGATTTGGTATATATCTGATTGCACAGAATACGTCCGGTATTGATTTGTTTTAAAGCAGCAGATACAATTGATGGGCTTCAGCACACAAGACAGGAAGTTAGTCATCTTTCATTGAAAATATTCCCCCCACCTATTTTGACAGAACAGTGAAGGTGTTTTGGGGCCATTTTCCTCCTGCAACAGATAGTAACTTTAGGAGACAAGAACTATGGCAGGAGAGAAAGAATTGCTACCCCTCACTAGATGCCATGACCCGCATCCTTTTAGACATTCCCCACAGCTGGTTTTCTTTTCTTTTCTTTTTTAAATGAGACCTCTTAAAATGCAACCACTCGTGTAAAGTTTGGCCCTTGCAGCTTGATGTATGTTTTTGTTGTTTAATCATTTAGTCGTGTCCGACTCTTCGTGACCCCATGGACCAGAGCATGCCAGGCACTCCTGTCTTCCACTGCCTCCCGCAGTTTCGTCAAACTCATGCTGGTAGCTTCCAGAACACTGTCCAACCATCTCATCCTCTGTCATCCCCTTCTCCTTGTGCCCTCCATCTTTCCCAACATCAGGATGTTGCTGCATGGATAAAGTTCTGGAGCCTACTGAAATAAAAAAAAAAAGGTCTTATATATATAATAAATTTTCATAAATGTACCAAGCAAACACATACATAAATATATAAACCACCATCTCTGAAGCAGAACAGGAAAATGGCCCTGAAAACCATTTTGACTCCCAAACTGACCAAATGATTTCTCTGCAAGGTCAAGGAAAATTGAAAAGCCTCCCCATTGTCTTTTCCTTCACAAATCCTGCCTTAAGGGTATGTCTGTGTATGAATAGGGTGAGACTGTGACCTGGCTCAGGAACTAAGTATTTATCATTACAAAAGACTGGCCAGGCTCCCCAGGGTATCCAATCAAGTAAGCATTAAAAGGTAACCTGCCAGACAGGAGGTAAACAACGCACTCAGATTTCTGTTGTAGACCTCCCTTTCTGTGATGTAGGTATGATGTGTCTGCGAGGGTGGTCTTGAGCTACACCCCTTCTGTGATGTATGTATGATGTGTCTGGGGGGGGTCTTGGACTCCAGGCGGGCAATTTAAAATGTCTATATAACCTTGGTTCGGGGTCCTCCTCCTTCTCCTGCGTGTGAAGGGAGACCCTGTTGCAACAGTTCAATAAAGATCAGACTTACTAGCTGCTTTGGTTCTCAATATTCTCTGGTTGGCCTCTGTTATTTTCTCCGACCAATGGAGAACCTGCAAAGGACTCTATAAGGGCACTTGTGTCCCCCATAAGGGAATAAGGGCAGATTTTCGTTTATTACACTACATACTAAGGGTGAGTTGTCCTTGGTTTGGCTGGCACGGCCGGTTTACTCCCAAAAGTTTACTCTTAGAAGTTCACTCCCAAATGCCTCCACCAAGTGTCTCCAGCAACCAAGCAGCAACTGGACTGTGTGTCTTTTATGAACAAAAGGGAGCTTTTATGAGCCAAGGGTTTTAACAAAACCCCAGTGTCTCTTACAGACCCCCAGGTCCCCCTAGTGTAGGCATGTACGAAGTCTGTTTCGGGGGCCTTATCTGGCCCGCCAGTCGGTTTAATCCGGCTCCCATGGCGGTTTATTCCCTGGGGTAAAATCCTAAAAAAACCCTCAACAACTTTGATCCTAAAAAACAACTTTGGGTGGCCCTTTGGTCGGTCCCCACAGCCCTTCACTTCATCAAATCTGGCCCTCTTTGAAAACAGTTTGGACACCACTGCCCTAGTGCCTCAAGAGGACCTTAAAAAAAATAAATCAAAATTCTTAAGAAGACACTGCCTGCAGCTTGCAAACTTCAGATTGACTGGAACTGGCTGCAAATTGTAACATAGACATTGGATATTTGTGGGGACAGGATGAGATCCTGTCATCCTCCACTCTCCTCTCCCAATTCCCCTCGGTCTCCAGGGCTCGCTCCTGTGAAAACGCCAGGGCCACAGGAATAAGATACTGTGTTTGTGGGTTCATGGGTGTTTTGAAAGCAAGTGTTCTGTTGCTATCCTCATGCTGCAAATATTACAAACTGCTGGCCTCTGTTTCCAAAACCAAGCCTATTCATAGGACAACCTCCGCTTACTTCTCTGTTCTGTCTGTGGTTGGGACAACAGTGACTCCTTGTGGAAAAGCTCAGCAGTTAATAGGATTTTTAGATTTTTCTGCATGCATATTGTGCTGGCTTTCAAGGACAGTGGAACCACGGTTGTCGAACGCTTTGGAGGCCGAACAATTCAGAACCTGAACGCTGACAACCTGAAAGTAAATGCTTCCATTTTCAAATGATTTTTGGAAACCGAACGGCTTCCGAGGCGCTTTTTTCATTTTCCCCCATTGACTTTGCAGCCAGCCCATGGATCCTCTGTTTTTGAACTTTTCGGAAGCCGAACGGTCTTCTGGAACGGATTAAGTTTGAAAACTGAGGTTCCACTGTATTAACTTTATTAATAGGAGCTGATCCAAAATGTAAGCATTGTAAACACTCTGGGCTTTTGCCGCAGTGCAGGTGAACTGTTGCAGAAGCGAATGTGTGTTGAGCTTTAGTCCTTTACACTGTATTTTCATTCTTTTATGTTAGAGAAGAAACTGGCCTGTGAACACACAGGTCCCTTTTGGGGGGCTGATAGCAGCAGAGAAGGCAGCATGGTTATCATGTATGTACATGGGGAATCCTCCAGTAGCTTGCCTATCGGCTCCATAGGTCTGATCACTAGTTAGGGCAGGAGGGGAATCTCACTACCTCCAGTGCCTGATTGCTCCCTCCTGATACTTGCAAATCACAGAATCGCAGAATTGTGAAGTTGGATGGGACCACAAGGGTCATCTAGTCCAACCCCCTGTCATGCAGGAATCTTTTGCCCACAGTTGAGAGCACTGAGCATTTGTTCGGCAGCCTATGTGCTCTGTTGGAGTATTTAAGGAATTTCTATGCATTCCAACAATACCAGAGCTGCCTTCTAGTTTTTATGTTATCAGTAGGGCAGGTTTATGCACAAAAAGCTATTTGTAGTCATCATGGATCATTAAATTTTTTTTTGAAATTTTTTTATTGGTTTTACAAAGTACAAATAAACACAAATTAGTAAAAAACATACCTATATAAAGAGATTCTCCGAATCTCGAGACTCCCCCCCCCCCATTTCCTCCATGGGGTCTCATTTTTAGAATCTACAACTGCATATTCATACGTACTCCAAATTTTATATCGAACCATACTATCCATAATATTTTTTTATACTACAAGTGAGTCAAAAATCCTGCTCTTGTTTCCATCTGCTTACAGTGGTCTCCTAGGTAACTTAATTTTTTTCTCATTCTTTTGTAAAGTGTTTATCCTCCTAGCACAAATAATCACGGACGTGCCATGAAAAGGACATTTGGAGAGGGGGCAAATCAGAGCCTTGTGGCACTCTTAAAGATGAACAAACTTAACAAAAGGTAATGCAGCTCTGTTAGCCTTTGGCAAGATCCCAGAACTTTAAACGGATTACCCCAACGCATGCAGTCGTAGAAAGCTTTTTTGTCCTGTTTCGGTGAGCAGTCGCCGCAAAACATCCACATAACCCACCACACACCATGTATTGCTTTATCATGTTTATAAGCAATGATGTTATAGCTGGAATGTTTCCTAAACCCTGACATTTAAAAACTGCCTACAAGTTGTAGAATGAGACATGCCTGCCAAGACAAGAGTCACTTAAGTCACCTCTTTAGCTGTTTGCTCAAATGTTAGTCATCCCAAGGCTATTTGTAATAAGCGTCCGTGGAGAATGGTGTGATCATCCCAGTTTGGCTCCTTTGCACCCACAAACTCTCCAAATTGGAGAGTGTCCCAGCGTCTGGACACAGCATTGGAAGGACAAACTGTTTTTAACGCCCACCCCTTTCTTATTCTGATTCAAACTTCACCGAACCTGGTGCAAACACTGTACCAAATCCTGAAGCCTAAGAGAACGCAGCTGAAGAAGAATTAATTTGCAGTCATTCTTCTGCTTAAACAGTTGGGTGTGCGTAAAGTAAATCTAGGCCAAAGAACTCCACCCTTTTACAAAACAGAAGATGAGCTGTGAGTTAAATATTTTAACGAAACATAAAAATAACCAGATGTGGAATCTGTGGATGGAGCTTGAAACTTTATACAGTAATGTATTGTTTATTAGGCACAACTCTCAGCATTTGATAAAACGCGACAATGACAAATAAAATGTCAATTTGTTCCCTTTTTATGGCACCCAAAATCTGCCACCTGAGAGTACTGCCTATGTCTGCCATAGTGGTAGGGCCAGCCCCAGAGGTTTACTTGATATGAAATATACCATAAAGGACTTAACTGTACAACAGGATGAATGAAAAATGGAATTCAAATGTTATTTAAATGAATGTAACTAGAACTCTTGCTTTTTTAAAAACAACAACCCACAACCCTGCCAATATATTCTGTAAATGCTTCCTGTTCCTTCAAAGCTACATTGTCAAGGAAATAAACAACAATCTGACTTTTAGAAGACATCTGAAGGCAGCCCTGTCTCGGGAAGTTTTTAATGTTTGATGTTTTATTATGCTTTTATTTTGCTGAAAGCCTCCCAGAGTGGCTGGGGCAACCCAGTCAGGTACAAGTATATTATTATTATTATTATTATTATTATTATTATTATTATTACTACTGAAGCACTACCGGCGCTGCAGCAAGTAAACACTGGTGGAATCATGCTGCAAGCAGAAATTCACCCACAAGGTACAGTGGTACCTTGGTTCTCAAACTTCATCTGTTCCGGAAGTCTGTTCCAAAACCAAAGCGTTCCAAAACCAAGGCACGCTTTCCCATAGAAAGTAATGCAAAACAGATTAATCCGTTCCAGACTTTTAAAAACAACCCCTAAAACAGCAATTTAACATGAATTTTACTGTTTAACGAGACCATTGATCCATAAAATGAAAGCAATAATCAATGTACTGCACTATAAAATAATTAAGACAGTATTGTAGATGATAAAAATTAAAATTAACTTTTTTTCTTACCTGCACTGTTGATAGTCATTGTTTGGATGGGGGGCTTTTACCCATTTCCGCAGTCACACATCAGTAGCTGAACTGGGTTCCACACAGTCGCAAAAACAAATGAACCGAAAAAGCCACACAAACCAAAAAGCAAAATAAATTGCAAAAACAAAAGCACCAAACTTAATCTGTTCCGGAAGTCCGTTTGACTTTTGAAATGTTCGAAAACCAAAGCTCAGCTTCTGATTGGTGCAGGCGCCCCGGAAACAGCAGCCAACAGCCGCATCGGACATTTGGCTTCCAAAAAACGTTTGAAAACCAGAACACTTACTTCTGGGTTTTTGGCATTTGAGAACCAAGGCGTTTGAGTACCAAGGTGTTTGAGTACCAAGGTACCACTGTAATAGCAAAACCTTAGTTAGCATCTGATACAGTCCTTTATGTATAAGGGCCCAAGGCTTGACAAGCCTTTAAAACAGGAATGAAGAATTGATGGATGTGGTTTGACCAATTCACATTTGCCCAACCAGCATAACCAATAGTCAGAGATTCTGAGAGCACCATCTGGAGGGCTCTCTATCCCTGATTTAAAGTCTTAAATATGTTATTCCTATCAGGTATTTTAAGTAGCGACGCATGTGCTTAAATTGCTTAACAACAGGGGTTGTTTTCATTGAACAATCTCAAAATGTCACCTGAAGTGAGACTTTAATGCTAACTTAATTGGGTCAAATGAGGCCTCGTTAGCTGATTAAAAGAAATCTATCCGTTTAATATTCCCACTTCATCGTTCTGGAGTGCAGGCGGCGCTTCGCTTTCTTCGAACATCATAAAACCTAATTGGAAACATGCATTCTGTAAGAAATCTTTTAAATGTGCTTCAAATAATGTGTGTGGCTTTGATTTGAGAATGGTCTTGGCAGCAACTGGCTTGCCGCAAATTGAACCACATGCTGAGGAAACCGTTCCTTTCTTGGTGGCCTTCAGTGTGTACAGAGAAGCTGGATCTAATTATTTGATTTGTTTAGACTTAGATTTATTGGCTGCTTTCCCACCCAAATAGCACCACAGAAGGGGCTTGCAACAAAAGAATTGAGGCTCCAATCCTGTACCAATCCTGTACCCACTTAACCAGGGAGTAAGGAAGGAGGCAATTTAACAGCCAGGGCCAACCCTACCATTAGGCAGAATGAGGCTACTGCCTCAGGTGGCAGGTTCTGTGGGGTGGCGGTAGAAGTGTTGGAAGGCAGAACTGGATGTGCTGCATGGTCCGTCTTGGGTCTGCTAAGTTAACTTGCTGTCGCAGCAACTGCAGGAAGAGTATTGTTAGCTCAGAAATGGAAACAAGAAGAAATTCCGATGAAAGAAGAATGGCAGACGAAATTAATGGACCATGCAGAATTGGACAAGATGACAGGAAGGATTCGAAACCTGCAGGACCAGAGATTTACAGAAGATTGGAAGAAGTATATGAATTATTTGAAGAGCAACTGTAATCAACAAATTACGCTAGTAGGACTACAAGAAGTTTTGTAAGGAGAAATATACAAAGTGTTAAAAAGTAGAAAAAGATAGATATTGGTTATGAGTTTGAAATGTAATAGGGAAGATAAGAAATGCATACTGAGAGATTAGACTGGAAAATTTTCAGACAGGATTGATGGAAGTCAAAAAAATTGAGTAAGATGTAAAAGCATGTTTAATTACTGTTGAAAATGATATGTTAAAAACTAATAAAAATTTATATGCAGAATAAAAAGTTAACTTGCTGTCAACTGGTGTTCAGGAGGAAAATATCCCAACAGCAGTGTTGGTAAGATTCCTGATACCCCCAAGGAAGGCATTTTGTCATTTACCTCAAGCATAAAAAAGATATAATGAGCCGTCCTGGTTCATAGTCTGGGCATCGCAACTGAGTAAGCCCTATCCCATCGAACCACCAGCTGTGCTTCTAATGGAGGTGGCAAATCAAGTAGGGCCTCATCCAAAGACCTTAGTGAGCAGGCAAGGTAATGTGGAGGAAGGCAGTCCTTTAAATATCCTGGTCCAAAATGGCTTAGAGCTTTAAAGATAAAATAATAATAATAATCATTTTATTATTTCTACCCCACCCATCTGGCTGGGTTTCCCCAGCCACTCTGGACGGCTTTCAATTAACATTAAAAACAGAATAAAAACATCAATGCTTAAAAACTTTACTAAACAGGGCTGCCTTCAGATGTCTTCTAAGAGTCAGGTAGTTGTTTCTTTCCTTGACATCTGAAGGGAGGTTGTTCCACAGGGCGGGTGCCACTACCAAGAAGGCCTCGTGCCTGGTTCCCTGTAACCTGCTTAACATAGATCTAGGAGCTGCTTTAAGACGGTTACCAGAGCCAGTGCTGAGCAGATGGGATTCATTTGTTTCTGATAATTGCCGCCTTCACAATTTTAAATAAAGCCAGGATTCTAGACATCAAAGCAAATACCACAGAATTCCGGACTGGGCTCAGACATCGCTCACAAAGGACCAGCACTATCCCTCTGTTGTTATGTCTTTTCTTTGCCTGTGTTGCTTTTGGAAATGGAGACAGAAGCTTCTGAGGGGCCGCTCCAGATGTTCTTTTCATGGTGCGTTCCTGATTATTTGCGCTGATAACAGTATTAGTGGGGTTGTACGCAATCTTGCTTTCAGTATTGTTTGCACCTGTTATCGTTTTGGGAAGGACCGACTGCTCTGTTTCCAGTCAATGCATGTCCCTGCTGAAATCCTGTAACTTCTTCTACCATAAATGTTCTGGGGGGTTTTTTTGTCCCACTTTTGCCGTACTATAGCACAAGGGTGCCCTTCCAGATGGCAATGACATGACAATGTCAGAGGAGCACTACAGAACAATTAATAAAGCTGAATGATGTGTAGATGGTCTGGTATATAGTGTGTAATAAACAAAATCTGCCCTTATTCCCTTATGGAGGACAAAAGAGCCCTTGCAGAGTCCTTTGTAGGTTCTCCATCGGTCAGAGAAAATAACAGGCCAACCAGAGAATATTGAGAAGCAAAGCAACTTGTAAGCCTGATGTTTATTGAACTGTTGCAACAGGGTGCTCCCCTCACATGCAGGAAAGGAGGAGGACCCAGAACCCAGGCATGTCTGCCCTTATATAGACATTTAAATTCCCTGCCCTGGAGCTCAAGACCACCCCTCCATACATCATACATACATCACAAAAGGGGTGTAACTCAAGACCACCCCCCATAAACACCATACGTACATCACAGAAAAGGTGGTCTACAACAGAAATTTGAATGCTGTTGTTTTTCCTGTTTGCCAGGTTATCTGACAATGCCTTATCTGATTGCCTTTTCTGGTAGTCTGCCCATTCCTTTGAAATGGTGATTACCCAATTCCCGCCCTCCCTCCTTGCAGAGAAAACATTTGGTCAGTTTGGGAGTCAAAATTGTTTTAGGGCAGTCTTCCTGTGCTGCTCCAGACATGTGATCCACACATATATGTACGTGCTTGGTTGGTACATTTATCAACATTATATATATATATATATATATATATATATATATATATATATGACCTTAAATTTTTTTAGACAAGTGGTACCTTGGTTCTTGAATGTCTCCATTGACAAACGTTTTGGGACCCAAACACCGAAAACACAGAAGTAAATGCTTCCGTTTTCGAATGCGCGTTGGAAGTCAAACGGCTTCCGCTGCATGTTTTTCAATTTTCTCAATTACATTTGCAGCCAGCCCTTTGTGCATTGGTTTTCAAATGTTTTGGAACTCGAACAGTCTTCCGGAACAGATTACGTCTGAGAACCGAGGGGGCGGGGAAATGAACGAATTCCTATGCCCCACAAATATCCCAGAGATGCATTTTAAATAAAAGCACACATTCTACTCATGTAAAAACACACTGATTCCCAGACCGTCCGCAGGCCGGATTTAGAAGGTGATTGGGCCGGATCTGGCCCCTGGACCTTAGTTTGCCTACCCATGTTCCAGAGGTTAGGACCGAAACCAGTGTTTCAAATTACAAGGAGATTCTAACTAAGCACTAGGAGGGACTTTCTGACAGTAAGAGCTGTTCATCCAACTACCTTGGAAGGTGATGGACTCTCCTTCATTGGAGAGAAATGCAAAACAGAAAGAGAAAAGGGTGTTCGCAAGAGTAGGTTGTTGGGAAAATATTATGACCAGTTACTGAAGCATAGTTGCTGCTAATGAGATGCTCCCCATCACAGATCTCCAAGTAGTTTAATACAAGCACAAATGCTCTCAGGTTTTTCCATGTTCTTTTAAATTTCAGAACTCAGCCCATTAATAAAAAGGGGGGGAAAGTTATGAAAATAGAAAATTTTCAAGTATGTTTATTTGAAATCTAGGCCAGCCTTGAGTTTTTGGATCAAAGAGGTTGATGGTAAAACAATATTTTACAGTCCATATTTTTAGGGTGTATTGAGGTGAAGTGGAATGTTTTCCACAGTTCGCTGGGTGGAAATTGCTTTGGTGGTTGTTCAGATGGGGCTCATATATTTTGTCACCAAATATTTTTCTTGCACAATTCTAAATGTGCTTTAATTTGCTCCCAGAGTTGTCGTCATCGCTATGGTACAAGTTACTAGAGAGAGGGCCTTTGCCAAGTTACATAACTGACATATGTAAGCACAAATTTTCAGCGACAGATTCATGAACAGCGATTTATAAATCAATTACTTTTGACACAGCAGATTCTGTGATGTATATAGACAGCTCATACATTTTTAAAAAAACCCCAATTTGCTGAAATAGGTCTGGATTTTGTGAAAACCCAATACGTAAAAGAAAATTAAGCAAATTTGACCACATTTGTGCATATATTTTTTTGCATGCATGTTTTGTAAATTCATGACCTAGCCTCTCTTTCTTCCTTCTTACCGGTGACACCAATCTAAGTTACATTGACATCCAGCTGGAACCAATGGAAAATTACCGGTATTTAATTCAGGGGTTGCCAGTCTGGTGCCCAGAGGCACCATGGCATCTGTGAGTGCTTTCAGTGGTGCCCTTGAACAGGTGCCTCAGACTTAGCTTTCATTTTTAAGAAATATGTCTCTAGAAAGAAAATTATGGGGCGAAAAGTACAGGTACCTTCTCGAAGTGTTTTCTGTGAAATGAAGGTGAATGTGGTGTCGACACTGGGCTATTTTCTCCTGTTGCTTTAAGACAGCCGCAGCTGATACACTGTGCCACAATCAGGACCAGCCGGACACAGCTGACTTATCAAGCACAAGCCTAAGCTTGCTGGAGTCATCGCTCTCATTTTCATAGCAGCCATTTTGTGATGGGTGCCTCCAGAACTCTGTCAGAATATGTGAATAGTGTCTAGGATGCCGTGAGAAAGTAAAATGGAAAAGGGTTGTTACCTAAATGTGAAAGCAAGCTTACAGGGTTTAAATCAGTGTTTTCAACCTTTTCTGGTCCATGACCAACTACAGTGGTACCTCGGGTTACAGATGCTTCAGGTTACAGACGCTTCAGGTTACAGACTCCGCTAACCCAGAAATAGTACCTCGGGTTAAGAACTTTGCTTCAGGATGAGAACAGAAATTGTGATCTGGCGGCGCGGCAGGAGGGCCCATTAGCTAAAGTGGTACCTCAGGTTAAGAGGTTAAGAACAGTTTCAGGTTAAGAACGGACCTCCAAAATGAATTAAGTTCTTAGGAGGAGGAGGAGGAGGAGGAGGAGGAGGAGGAGGAGGAGGAAAAGAAGAAGAAGAAGAAGAAGAAGAAGAAGAAGAAGAAGAGTTTGGATTTGATATCCTGCTTTATCACTACCCTAAGGAGCCTCAAAGCGGCTAACATTCTCCTTTCCCTTCCTCCCCCACAACAAACACTCTGTGAGGTGAGTGGGGCTGAGAGACTTCAGAGAAGTGTGACTAGCCCAAGGTCACCCAGCAGCTGCATGTGGAGGAGCGGGGAATCGAACCCGGTTCACCAAATTATGACACTACTGCTCTTAACCACTACACCACACTGGCTCAGTGTGGTGTAACCCAAGGTACCACTGTACATTCTTCCTGCAGCACCCCTTTAGGGCTCAGGAGCCCAGTTATGTCACCCCTTGCCTGCAGAGCTGGAAGTCTCACACACTTTTTCGAACACACTCCGTTGTGGAGTGTTCCTTTAGCCTCCTCTCCTCTCCCCTCCTTGGGGGTCCCCTGGTCTCTGAGCAGCCCCCCTTGCTCCAAAGAGACTTGCCTCCTCACACTGCCCCACAGGGGCCCCAGAGAAGCACTCCATGGCCAGACCCAGAGGCACCATTCGCCTGGGGAGCTTATAGCCAGGGCTGCTGCAACAAACAGCTGTGCAAGCCTTTGGCAGAGACATGAGAGGGCATCAGAGGAAGGGAAGTTTTTAACAATTAATGCTTTATTATGTTTTTATATGTGTTGGAAGCCACCCAGAGTGGCTGGGGCAACCCAGCTAGATGGGCAGGGTACAAATATACTACTACAGTACAGTCATACCTCGGGATGAATGTGCTTCAAGTTAAGTATTTTCAGGTTGCGCTCCGCGGTGACCTGGAAGTAATGGAGCGTGTTACTTCTGGGTTTCGCCGTGTGTGCATGTGCAGATGGTCAAAATGACATCATGCGCTGAAGCGTCAAAATGTGACCTGAGCACGCGCAGATGCGCAGACACAGGTTGCGTTCGCTTCAGGATGCGAATGGGGCTCTGGAATGGATCCCATTCGCATCCTGAGGTACCACTGTACTACTAATACCTTTTGAAATTCCTTCCTTATATTTTTAGCCAATTGGGCCCAAAAGGAAGTTACTGTAGCTTACAGAGAGAGAGAAAGAGAGAGAGAGAACACACTTTGCCCCATCAACATATGCAAGATGTCCATTTTTTAAATAAAAAAATTATCTTTATTTTTCTGCACAACAGAGTGAAAGCTCTCGATAGCACCTCCCCTCCCTTCCTCTTTACACCAGCACTGTCCAGTATTATAACTTAGGCTGAGACAATACTGAACTCTTATTTCAGTGGAACAAAAGGTGTGCGATGGATTTATTTGGGTTAATTTGGCCATAAGGAGCTGTAACGTTTAATGAAAGGCAGCTGTGCTAAAGCACTTTCGGTTTGGCCTCCCCCCAAAGATGATAATAAGGACAATTCTGCAAAAACTGGTTTAATTTGGTGCAATCAGCAGGAAGGGAAAAGGGTCGGCAGGAAGAGTACATGCGACGGACAACTAATGAGTCTTAAGGATCTTATTATTTTGGCAAAGTTGAAACGCCGCTCGACTAATGAAGTCATCCTATTAGGCTTTGGATGTAAAAAATATAGATATCTATAACTCATGCCTCAGTGAGAAAAACGCAGCTGCTACTGAGCGGAATGTAGTTTTTAGCCAATTAAAATGCAGCACAGATGTAACTCGTTCTGCCAAGCCATGTTTATCTGCCAAGAGTATATGAGGGTATGTATGAGTTGCATATTTTTGTGCAGCTCTGTTCCTGGGGCCAAGTGGAACTCCTTGACCTCCTCGTCCACAGCGGGAGTCCCACCATTAAACTATCATAAACTGGCACACATATGGCAACTTATCTCTGCACCTCTTGTCAAACCACTTGCCAGTGGCGACCCCCGACAACGTGGCACAATTTTCTAGTTTCCCACCATCAGGCTGAGTGGTGATCTCCGTTTCCCAGTTCTTGAAGCCAATGCTGGTACTGGTCATGTCCACCCATCTCCCTTCTGCGGCCATGTCGTTGATGCCGAGCCAAATTTCTGACTGGGCCCCGATGCTCTTTCTCATGTAGTCGTACAGGGCGTCATTTTCGTCTCCCGTCTGAGGGGTGCTGAGGGTGCCGCCTTGAGAGATGCAGTCTTCGCTGGCTTCGTGATAGGTCTTGGCGTTGGGGAAAGCCAGGAAACACTTGAGGTTGACCTTGGTGCCTTTCAGACAAACTAGCGAGAGACAAAAAAGGGAGGAGATGGTGTGGGGAGACAGTGGAGTCAGAAAAGGGACCATGTGCTTTGGAGTGCAATGCAGTGGTACCTTAGTTCCTGAACGGCTTAGCTTCCGAACAAATCAGCTCCCAAACCCGGAAGTAAGTTGTTATGTACTGAAGTTCTCACCCTGGGCCAGCAGGGGGATACTGTAGATAGTTATGCAAATAAGGGATCGAAAGTGACGTTCAGTGATTGGATAGTTTTAGAAAATTGTTACAGTTACGTTGTACTGGAGCTCTATATAAGCAGGCTGACTGAACCCTTCAGTTCAGTTCTGTTCTGGCCTGTGAATAAACAAGAGCTGTTTGAAGAATCGCTGTGTCGTCTGATATGTTCACCCACAACTTAACATAAGTGTTCCAGTTTGCAAACGTTTTTGGGAAGCCAAAAGTCTGTTTTGGCTGTTGCCGTTGTTTCCAGGGCCAATCAGCTAACCAGAAGCCGTCAAATCCCCCCGGTTTACTATCCCTAGTACTGTACTCCCATAAAAGTGCCTGGCTTAAAACCGTCTATCAAAAACTTCACTCTTGTGGTCTATCCCCGCAACACCTACTCACTTTGGCCCCACTAAAGCAAACAATCTAATTGGTCAACGTCTAAAAGATATCGAGCATCAGAATAACCTGGCCACTGTAAGGAAATTCTGCCCTTGGTATGTTCAGTTTCCGCCTCTCCATTTTGATTCTCTGGCCCCATATCTGCACAAACTTATTATCCCAAAATACAGACGTGCTTTTACACTTGCAAGACTGGATGTTTGGCCATCTGCGGTACTTGAGGGTCGATTCCAAAAGATCCCGCCTGAGAAACGTCTTTGCCCCTGTGGAGATGGCAGCACTGAAACAGCGGCACACGTCCTCCTGTCCTGTACTCTCTACAAAGACCTGAGGAACGAGATCGCCACCCCACTCATACTAACCATCCCAGGGCGCTCAACCACCGCCACAATGCCTTTTCTTCTATCACATCAAAAATGAGCAGATAACAGCAAAGGTTGCTAGGTTCATAGCAGGGGCAATCAGAATAAGGTCCACTAACTGACTGCTGATTCAGGACTTTAAATTGTGCTTTTATATCAAATTTCCTTTTCTGCGTATACTGTAATGTTTTACTGTTGCTATGGCCATTGGCTGATGCGAATAAAGTTTTATCTCTCTCTTTCTCTCAGCCTTGGTTTGCAAACATTTCGGAAGTCGGACGGACTTCCAGAACGGATTGAGTTTGCGAACCAAGGTACCACTGTACTAGCTCTGTTTGATGTATCTGCAAGGAAAGTGCTTCTTACTTTTTCAATTTGAGCAGGGTTTCCCAAACTGGGGTCTCCAGCTGTTTTTGAACTACAATTCCCATCATCCCAGTCTTGCTAGCTAGGGATGATGGCGGTTGTAGTCCAAAAACAACCAAATTTGAGAAACACTGCATTAGACTTAAAAAAGGACGCTGAGAGCAGTGGCGGACCTACATTTTTGGGGGGTAGAGCCCTGAAGCTTGAACGGTTATGCAGGCCTCTTCGCAACCAGCGACTAGGTCCGGAGAACCGCTATCATCTTCTTCAATGGGGCTGTTCCACAACAGATCACTAAACCTTTATGACATCTGTGCTATTGACTCTCGAACTTTGGGATTGTTGACAACAAAAAAGTAATCATTTTGTGTCATGTGACTCAAATGGGGTCTACTAGACCTTACAAATTTAAGCAATATCGCTTCTGGGACCGCCCTAGAATGAGGGGCTTATGACTCATTCGTTTCAAAGTAGATCTGCCCATGGATGAGAGTCTTGGAATCACAGCTGTCCTTGTGAATGGTAGTCAGTGCCCGTTAGCTCTCCAAGTTTTGGGGAGGCCTTGGAGAAGAGTCCTTCAGCGGGCCACCTTTTCTGAATGGGTCCTTCTCCTCCACACTGCTGCTACTGCCCTATTCCTTTGGACCTAAACCACACAACCAGGCAGATGGAGAAGATGAGGTGCCTCAAAGGTTGCTCTTCCTTGGTCCTCTCATTCCCCAGTCACTCAGCAGGGAGAGGAACAGGAATCAACATGAATGTGGCGGAGCCAGAGGGATCTAGGGACCGGCCATGGTCCATCTGAAGAAGTACAGTCCTCAGCATGTGCCATATGATGTTAGTGACCCCTGCTGCAGTACAGAGGGGGTGAAGACATTAATAATAATATTATTTATTTATTTATTTATTACTTACTTACTTACTTACTTACTTACTTACTTATACCCCGCCCATCTGGCTGGGCCTCCCCAGCCACTCTGGGCGGCTTCCAACAGGTTATTAAAAACAGAATAAAACTTCAAACATTAAAAACTTCACTAAACAGGGCTGCCTTCAGATGTCTTCTGAAAGTCAATTAGTTTTTATTTCCTTGACATCTGGAGGGAGGCCATTCCACAGGATGGGCACCACTACTGAGAAGGCCCTCTGTCTGGTTCCCTGTAGCTTCACTTCTCACAGTGAGGGAACCACCAGAAGGCCCTCAGAGCTGGACCTCAGTGTCTGGGCTGAACAATGGAGGTGGTGACACTCCCTCAGCTATACTGGGCTGAGGCCATGTTGGGCTTTAAAAGTCAGCACCAACACTTAGAATTGTGCTCGGAAACATACTGGGAGCCAATGAAGGTCTTTCAGGACCGGTGTTATATGGTCTCAGTGGCCACTCTCAGTCACCAGTCTAGCTGCCGCATTCTGGATTAATTGTAGTTTTCGTGTCACCTTCAAAGGTAGCCCCAAGTTGAGCACATTGCAATAGTCCAAGCGGGAGATAACTAGAGCATGCACCACTCTGGTGAGACAGTCCGCAGGTAGGTAGGGTCTCAGCCTGCGTACCAGGTGGAGCTGATAAACAGCTGCCCTGGGACAATATGGATCATTTGAGCCTGCTCCCTAGTCAACAAAGAACGGAGGACACAGCATATCACACATGTTTAGAGCACTGATTGAGAGGAAATGCAATGCAAGCTGCAAAATTGCCTTCAGCTGTTTGCATATGTCGCTTTGAACAATGCTGTTCACTTCGCTCCTAGAGCGAGGATAACAACATTAAGCATTTGTCTACAAAAGCTCTTGTGTTTTTTCTGTGCTTGCAAGCTGGTTTCAGAGCTTGGATGCCTGACCGGCAGAGGCTGACATTAGGGAAGTGGACAGACAGAGTCTTTTAAAATGCTGGAGTGATTTTGTTTTCTAACCACTCTCGCTTTTCATCTCTGCAACCAGGCGGGGTGTGAGGGTGCAGCAACAGAACCAATCAGTACATCTGAGCTTTATGGGAAACTAGTTAGTGCAAACTATGGTTCTTCGTATCGTAGTTTAAAATCCAGGTTTATTGATCCCAAACAACCTATGGTTACTGAACAGTTCATGTTAATGTACTGGAAATACAAATAAACCACATTTTAGCTAACACATCACGGCTTAATGTTATGTCATAAATAGCCTTATTTCACAAAGTGAGGCCATTTTGTGGCGTATGAAAAATTATAGGCCATTGGGTTTTGTACCTGTTTGAAGGGCTTGCTTTTCCTTTAGCAGAGCCACCTCCTGGGAGATATTCTCTAGCTGCTCCTTCAGGTCTTCAAACATTTTGAGGCTCACGACATCTGCAAAGCAAACGAAGAGATTGAGGATCATGTCTGCCTACACAGAATGAATGCAATCACATTTATGAATGGAACCAGAACTTCCTCCCTCAATATAACAAAGAGTACAACGAACAAAGAAGAAAGCAGCGTATTATGCAGCTTTTGTTATAGAGAGAGTTCGCAATAGATGGAATCAGCAATTCGTAACAGGTCCATGCAGTAAAATGTCCCAACTTTGCTGCATCTCACTTCCATGGAAGTTGGTTAGAAACTGGTATTCCTAGTAACTTTTCAATATTCCCTACTCTTTCTTTCCTTTCCTACTACTTTATATGCTTTCCCTCTTTTATATCAATATGTTTTCTATTTGTAGCACAATGCCCTCATCTTAATATGTCCTGTTTGAATTAAGTGGGTGGCGCTGTGGTTTAAACCACTGAGCCTCTTGGGCTTGTGGATCAGAAGGTTGGTAGTTTGAGTCCCTGTGATGGGGTGAGCTCCTGTTACTCTGTCCCAGCTCCTGCCAACCTAGCAGTTTGGAAGCACGCCAGTGCAAGTAGATAAATAGGTACCACTCCGGTGGGAAGGTAAATGGTGTTTCTGTGTGCTCTAGCTTCCACCATGATGTTCCGTTGTGCCAGAAGCAATTTAGTCATGCTGGCCACATGACTTGGAAAGCTGTCTGTGGACAAAACCAGCTCCCTTGACCTGAAAGTGAGATTAGCGCCGCAACCCCAGAGTCACCTTTGACTGGACTTAACCATCCAGGGGGCCTTCACCCTTTTTTACCTTCAATAATGCCACATTAAGGGATGCGAGTGCCGCTGTCGTCTAAACCACTGAGCCTAGGACTTGCTGATCAGAAGGTCGGCGGTTTGAATCCCCGCAACGGGGTGAGCTCCTGTTGCTCGGTCCCAGCTCCTGCCAACCTAGCAGTTCGAAAGCACGTCAAAGTGCAAGCAGATAAATAGGTACCGCTCTGGCGGGAAGGTAAATGGCATTTCCGTGCGCTGCTCTGGTTCGCCAGAAGCTGCTTAGTCATGCTGGCCACATGACCCGGAAGCTGTCTGTAGACAAACACCGGCTCCCTCGGCCTATAGAGCAAGATGAGCACCGCAACCCCAGAGTCATCCGTGACTGGACCTAATGGTCAGGGGTCCCTTTACCTTTACCTAATGCTACATTATGTTTTGTTGTTGTTGTTGACATTTGTCTGTGCCTCCAGGGGTGAAATCAATCTGCTGGAGAATTACAGCACCTGCTTTGGAGGCAGAGACCAGAAATTTGTAACTGCTGCCTCCTGTGTAGTTTCTACTGCATTATCAGCACTGAAGTGACCTTCCTGGGGTGCAAGCCTGGGCAGTGTGTCTGGAGATTTTGGGCTGACCAGATAATCAGACCTCTTGGTCTCAATGATATGGACCAAAGGAAACAGAGTGATACGTTTGGCACCAGCTTGGCTGCGGGAGTTTTCCAAGGGAGGCAGAGAGGATGCCATCCAACTGTCTTAGGGACTCCACTTCAGATTTGTGTAGGGCTTACTCCTTCGCCTTTTCTTCTCCCGAAGATGTCCCACAAGGCAGCGGGTATGTTTTGTTCAATTAAGTACAGTGGTACCTCAGTTTTCGAACGTAATCCGTTCTGGAAGTCCGTTCAAGTTCCGAAACATTCGAAAACTGAAAGTGGAAGCCTCAATACGGAAAACTCAAAATGGAAACCATGTTTCCTGTTTGACTTCCAAGGTGTGTTCGAAAACTGAGGCACTTGCTTCCGGGTTTTCGGCATTCCGAGTTCCAAAATGTTCGACTATGGGGGCATTTGAAAACTGAGGTACCACTGTATTCTACAACATGGTTCCTGCAAGACAACTGACCATTATAAATAAGCAAGGCCTGTGTAAAACAGTGGCCAGGAACTTGTAGGGTAACCAGCCCCATATAACCAGCATGCTTGATTCTAATTAACACATGAAGGGGTTAATGCCATAGAGTAAGCTGACCTGCCAGGCTTAGCCTAGGTCATTTCCTCTCACCTCAGAAGGAAATGGGCAACCAAACCTTTTGTTGTACTCAGTCTACATGTGGATTCGGTGTGTGAGGAGGTCTGAGCTGGTTGCTTCAGCTCAGCCGCATGGCTTTAACCAGCCTCTCTTGTTTTTAGGCAAGAATGGAATATGAAACTAGTGTTTTCGTATACCTGTAGTTTAGGAACTTCTGCTATTTTGTAACCAAGCAACATTTTATTGCCTGTGCGTCTTTTCTGACTGCTGCATGGAAAAACACATGAATCTGAGTTTTGAAAAGTATTGTAAGTAAAGCATTTTATGGCTTACAAAATGTGAGGTCTATCTGTGTGCTACGGAAGTGGGATACTTTGGAAAGAACCATTAAAAGGGACAATTTTGGGGTTCACTGGAAATGCAGGTTTTACAGCCTATATTTCCATGCCTTTCTTTGCTGCATGTATTGCAATGTTAAATTTCTGCAGTTGTTCTTCTCACCAAAGAGTACTTGCCCCAAACTTGGGTCCTGGATTCCAGGATTCCAACAGAACTTTCCAAGTTGGCCTCATCCTTTTAAAATTATTTCTATACTGCCTTTTGGCTCTTAAAAAAAAGGTTGCCTGAGGTGGTTTGTGCATGTGTGAACAACATCTGAATAGTTAATCCATGCAACATAAGAGCATGTGGAGAAATTTTATTGTGGCAGGATGTTCTGCAGACCCTGAAATATAAAAACAAAAGAAGCCCAAATATCTAAATGTGGTTATAAAAAGTACTGGGGGAACAGTTTCTGTATATGGTTCACATGGAACCGAAAATTTCCTCAAGCTTGATAACCTTATTTTTATAATCATAGGCATCTATCAAATGTCAATTATCGCCTGCTAAAAAGCAAGAATTACAAGTGAGTCTTAAAAATAGATAGGCAAATAATGAGATGTGGATGCTTTAAGTCATTGCTCAATTAACTTTAATGGGTTCCACTAACTTTGAATTTGTCATTATGAGTTTGGCTCCTCTTATCAAAAAACATTTTTATCTTATTATTATTATTATTATTATTTCTGTTGGGAGCCGCCCAGAGAGGATGGGATATAAATAAATTATTATTATTATTATTATTATTATTATTATTATTATTATTATTATTGGAAAATGTCTACATTGCGGTGCCGTAGTCTAGCCATCATTCATCTCAATATTATCTCTGTTTTAAATCACACCCTGCTTGTCCCCAGTATGTGTGCAACTGTTCTAGCTACCAGCCTTAGGTGCAGCAATAAAACTGCTAGCGCATTTGCAAAGCTAAGCAGGATCTGGTCTGGTTTCAAATTGGATGGGAGACCGGGTGCTGAGATTCCTGCATTGCAGGGGGTTGGACTAGATGACCCTCGGGGTACCCCTTCTGATTCTACCATTAAATGATTCTATGAATGCGACATGATCCTCGCACTTCTTTCTTGTGGTTCTTCATTTTTAACCTGGACGTGGACCAGACAGCTTTTCAAAATAGAAGACTACTCCCTGCAAAGCAGGTTGCATGGCCACTCTAGTTAGCAGTGCGATTTGCACATATTGTGCATGAGTTTATTTAAACACGCACTGGTTGTGATCTGAAGGCTCTGCCACAAAACCAAGAAAAAATCTGCCTTGATCTCTTCCAGTCTGCCATGCAATACTGCGAAACCCAATTTAGATGACTGTCATATACAGTCATACCTGGAAGCAGCCCAGAGTGGCTGGGGCAACTCAGATGGGCAGGGTACAATATTATTATTATTATTATTATTATTATTATTATTATTATTATTATTA
>JAXCMG010000117.1:861202-885921 GCA_034642415.1 Podarcis siculus
TTATTATTATTATTATTATTATTATTATTATTATTATTATTATTATTTTCAGTGGTTCCCAACTAGTGGTCCCGAGGACCCCGGGGGGGGGGTGTCTGCATAACCCATTCACATAACAAAAAGTACCATAGATATATTGAAATTTTCAAAAGTAGGGGGCCCATGGCTTGGCTTTTGAAAAACAGGGGGTCTGTCAAAAAAAAGGTTATTTATTTATGCCACTACTGCAGCCCGTGTTCTGTTAGCCCCAAAATGAAAATCGAGCGAAGTCCCAACTAGAAAGAATGGCAACTTAAACTGATGGAATACGCTACAGCTTGCAGATTTAACATACAGAATAAGAGAACCAGAAGATCATACGTTCAAAGAAGATTGGAAAACGTTTACTGAATATATGGGTGAAAATTGTGTACATTTAAAAACGCTGGGAGAATTAAGATAAATTCAACAGTGTAAATAAGTTTTGATGGATGTAACAACGGATTACTGAATGGTTTCATTCATGTAAAACATGTATGGTATACAAAATGAACCAAGGGAAGTCATTGATTTAAGGCTGTTTAAATGAATATTTTGAAATGTGAATTAGAAATATTTAATAAAAATTATAGTAAAAAAAGAAAATAAAAACAGGGGGTCTGCAATACTTAGCTAATTGGAAACCACTGGGCTAGATAGCGTAGATAAGGGGAAAGGGGTGATAATAAGTGTTACTGTTTCTTGACCTTTTAATAAACCCTGTTTGGAGAGTCATTTCGACACAGGGAGAAGTAGACAGCAGGGCACAGATGACACCCATTTACACATGCAGCTTTTGCTAAACTATACAAACTCAGCGGGAGAAACACTGTTGAATGTTTGTGTGTGTGTGTGTATCTATCTATCTATATCTATATCTATCTATCTATCATCTATCTATCTATATCTATCTATCTATATCTATCTATCTATCTATCTGTCTGTCTATCTATCTATCTATCTATCATCTATCTGTCTGTCTATCTATCATCTATCTATCTATATATCTATCATCTCTGTCATCTATCTATCATCTATATCTATCTATCATCTATATCTATCTATCATCTATCATCTATCTATATCTATCTATCTATCTATCATCTATCTATCTATCTATCTATCTATCTATCTATCTATCATCTATCTATCTATCATCTATCTATCTATCATCTATCTATCTATCATCTATATCTATCTATCTATCTATCTATCTATCTATCTATCTATCATCTATCATCTATCTATCTATCTATCACCTATATAATCTATATCTATCTATCTATCATCTATATCTATCTATCTATCTATCTATCTATCTATCTATCTATCTATCATCTATCTATCTATCTATCTATCTATCTATCTATCTATCTATCTATCATCTATCATCTATCTATCTACTATCTATATCTATCATCTATCTATATCTATCTATCTATCTATCATCTATCTATCTATCTATCTATCATCTATCTATCTATCTATCTATCTATCTATCTATCTATCTATCTATCTCTATCTATCTACTATCTATCTACTATCTATCTATCTATCATCTATCTATGTCTGTCTGTCTGTCTGTCTGTCTGTCTATCTATCTATCTATCTATCTATCTATCTGGGGAGCTATTGGGAAATTCCTTCTGGTTCTCATACCTTTCTCTGGCTTCTTCTTGGGTCTGATGTTCTGCTGAGTTGTCAGTTGTACCACAGAAAAGAGGCACACCAGAAGGCAAACACCTCGGAGCTCCATCGCTGTCCGGCTGCTGTTCTCAAAGGGAGTGGAGGAGCTGAAGTGAATTTGAGCTGCCCTGAGCCGAGCTTCTTAACATGGGCTTTAACCAAAAATGTCTGGCCAAGAAATAAGTTCCAGATTATTCGGTAAGCAACGCCAGTGACTGGAGCTTATTTTTACAGATTGTTGGGAGAGATCCAGTGTCCTAAGAGCTTTCGGACCCTCCCATAAACACAGAGGGGAGTAGAATGGGATGGGTTTTTTTTAAGGTCTTGTACAAACTTGCAGATGAAATAACTTAAGAATGAAAGTGTTCATTTCCGATGGATTTATCCGGGCTCTGAAAGTGCGCGGCCAACTATCCATACTCCAACAGCTGGTTTATATATACAGTGGTACCTCAGGTTAAGTACTTAATTCGTTCTGGAGGTCTGTTCTTAACCTGAAACTGTTCTTAACCTGAAGCACCACTTTAGCTAATGGGGCCTCCTGCTGCTACCGTGCCGCTGGAGCACAATTTCTGTTCTCATCCTGAAGCAAAGTTCTTAACCTGAAGCACTATTTCTGGGTTAGCGGAGTCTGTAACCTGAAGCGTATGTAACCTGAAGCGTATGTAACCCGAGGTACCACTGTATAGGAATGATATCAAACTGACAGCTTTAAACTTATGCTTGTCTGCATTTATCCGTAGGAAGTAACATGTGACCCAGAAGCACTTACCTGGTTATAAAAGATTGCCCAAGTCTGAATATTAATCTCTTGGTGACCTGAAATGCTAACTGAGTTATATTTAATTAGGTACAACTTGTCTCCTGCCTCCCATGAATATGCAGGGATCTGGTGGCACTGCTGTTTGTGTAAACCAGTCTTGATATTCCAGCTGGGAGTTATGATGGCCCCACAGGAGGAAAATTCTAAGGATTGGTTCATGTTACCCTCCTAATGGGGAGAAAATGAACCGAAAGAGCTTGGAATATGTGATTTGGGACACACTAACTAACTACCTTGCAAAATGCGCAAAAATGAACAAGAGCAAAGATTTTGAAAGAATAAACAAGCAACTGCTGCTCTTGAACAAGGTTTTTTTTTGTGTGTGGTGTTGATCTTCATTTCATCTCCCACTGTTTTGGGAAGAATGCTTCTACAGCTGACACAAACATATTTTACAACCACCAGATAGGCTATTTCTTATACACTCTTAAGCTCCGAGGAGCTGCTGAAATCCTTGGTTGATTCCACGAGGCTTTTAGAGCAAAAGCAATTTAATGTTTCTGGGACAAACAGCAAGCTCTTTGCTCCACAGATGTTTCCTTTTATTGCTCCACTGGACACATGACAATGAAAACGTGGCGATAAGTGCGCAGCAACACATGGAAATTTCCACCAGCCGTAATGGCAACAGCTGCCATGGCAAAAGCCTGTTCAAGAATCAGACAGGAATTCCGGTTGGGTGTGCAGGCTGTTGCCTGTCTGGAGCAATGTCTTCATGTATTTCTGTCCCAAGCAATGGATCTTGCCAACAAAGTGGGCACACCTCTCCTGGCAGTGCGGAACGGACAGTTCACCTCTGAGCCATTTAGCTTTGAGTGCAGTTCTTTAAACCAGAGCACAAATCGTTCCGATGTCTTTTCTTGGGACTGTGAGTCGCCTCTCCTGTGTGTTCAGTTCTTTGTCATTTATCAGTTCTTTTGGGACAGGAGCAAACTGGCTTTTGCCGTTAACAAATCCACACTGGATCATGGTATTGTGTCGGTCCAATTGGCAGAGAAATGTATTAATCTAAGCCGTGGGGAACCGTTTACAATGTTTATTGACTTGAAAGAGGCTTTCGATTCCGTTTCAAGAAAGATACGGTGGGATTAAACTAGGGTAGACATCCACAGACCAAAGTTTTCTTATTCGTGACTTGTACACTCAAACAACTATTCAAGTCAACTGCAGTCAGCAGGGACAACTGTCACATGAAGATAATCACAAAAAGGGGTGTCAAACAGGAATGTATTTTAACCCCGTAGAAACCTGAAGGCAGCCCTGTTTAGGGAAGCTTTTAATGTTAAATATATGGTATTTTAATATTCTGTTGGAAGCCGCCCAGAGTGGCTGGGGAAACCAAGCCAGATGGGTGGGGTATAAATAATAAATTGTTGTTGTTGTTGCTATTAACACATAAAGAAGCATTAATTGCTTTGCTCCCTTTTGTTTCTGGTCCTTCCCCCTGCTAGCATTTGGCCCTGTGAATAGAGAAAGCAACCCCTGGAAAAAGTTTCCTCTCGCCCCTAGGGTAAGTGAATAGAACCACATAGCTGTCAACTTTCAGATTTGAAAATAAGGGATCAGCAGCTTCACCTGTCCCGGGGACAGTCTACGGGATATCTAACAATCTGGGATAGCAGCGGGAAGCAGCGCTGGAACAAGGGGATTTCCCGCAAAAAAAGGGAAGGTTGACAGCTATGCAACCATTTTACAATCCATTGCTTGCTTTTACATTTCTATCAAGGCGTAGATTAGGACTGGGCAATATCTGGTTTCCAGCACCAGATAATCATTGCTATATGCCAATATATCACAATATCCTAAACAAGGATGGAGCTACGCAGAGACACTGGCTGGCTTCATGGTTTTTCCTGCATTGTGATTTTTCCGGGTCTGCTTTTGTGATTTGCTGCCCCTGCATGAATGAGGCAGAGGAGAGTTGAGCTGGCAGAGTTAACAGGGGCTGCAGGAAGTGAGAGAAGCACTGGCTAGCTTCACATTTCCCTCCACATTGTGATCTTTGCATAGCGCACACACACACACACACATCCATGATTCACGATATATTGCCAGGTCAAAAATTATGAAACAATGTGGACTTCAAACTGGTTTTGGATGATATAGCGACATATCACTCAGCCCTAGTGTTGATCAAATCTTTTAATTTTAACACTAACGCCCAGTGAGAAAAGAGCTGAAATGACAAGTGTGTGAGAGGAAACCACTTTTATTTAACAAATATATAGCCAACTTTGTAAAAAAAAACAAAAAATGAACAACTAGCTAACAAACCAACCAACCCAGTCCTTGACAGATGTTCAATGTAACAATGAGGCTCATCCCAGGAATCCAACTTTTTTCCGTGTTGGTCCAAGACTTTCTTCTTTATCCAAGGCAGATTGCAAAGAGGTATGCAACAACTTGCCCACCCTCTTTCCAGTCTGAAATGAAAAGACAAAAACCAATGTGTGGCAGGAGAATTTAACTGTAGAAAAAAGAAGAATCCACAGAGAAGCTTCCTTCTTTTGTGGAAATGTTTTTCTTTACAAGTTAATACCTACCTCTCTGCTTTTTCTCTACTTTCTATTTGTTTTGGTGTGGGCGGGTGTAGAGATTTGGGGTTTGGTGGAACTGAGCATCACCGGTTTTTTCTACTGTGAAGTGGATATTTTGTGGTACCCAGGACTTCTCAGATTTCCAAATACTGTATTTTTTGCTCTACAAGACTCACTTTTTTCCTTCCTAAAAAGTAAGGGGAAATGTGTGTGCATCTTATGGAGCGAATGCAGGCTGCGCAGCTATCTCAGAAGCCAGAACAGCAAGAGGGATCGCTGCTTTCGCTGCGCAGCGATCTCTCTTGCTGTTCTGGCTTCTGGGATTCAGAATATTTTTTTTCTTGTTTTCCTCCTCCAAAAACTAGGTGCGTCTTATGGCCTGGTGCGTCTTATAGAGCGAAAAATATGGTATGTCCCCAGACACCCCCCCCCAAAAAGTTAGAGATCTCTGTCTAGCTGATGAAAAGTTCTACTCGCTAACAACCCAGTGGAGTTTTGAGTTATAGACTTGCACATTCCCCCTAGACCTTAGTGTCTAGCCTTTCAGACTAGAAGAAGCTCTGATGCTAACATTATCTCCCTCCCCCTGCAGATCTCGACAACAGTAGTAAATCAAAGGGTTAGCATGAAAAACTCTAGCCTCCCACTGGAAGCAAAAAATGTTCTCTCTAACAGCATTTTAGCTTTCTTGACACCTGCAAAGATTATAGGGAAGATGCAGAAAAGACTGCTAGAGGTCATGGAGGAAAAACAAAGTACAGCAACTTTGCCAATGCTATATGTCTTGGAATGGAAATAAAAGAATTTAACCTTTTGAATCTCTTGAATATCTTTAGAGGGAGGGAGTGTAAGCCATAGACATAAAAGTAATGGAACAAAGACATGACTACAATAAGTATGATATAGAGTTGAAAACTATAGACAAACAATGTGTACTATAAATAGACCCAACCTGGATTGTAATTCAATTTACTTTCCCAAAGCTATCTTGTACCTGTCATTTTGTGGGCTTTATGGAATTATTGTCTGCCTCAAGGCTGTCAAACATAATGGAATTCAAGACTCAGGGTCAATATGTTAGTGCATTTAAGGAGTTATGAAACTGTTAGAAAACATGTTCTCCAGCATTTTCCTTTACATCTTGGTTGCCCCAGCAAAAATATTCATTCCATTTCCTATGAAAAGACTCTGATCACCATTTCAGATGAGTGGGCAACACAATATATAAAAATATCTATATAAACGTCATTTTTAAAGCAGGAATCCTTGTTTGTTAACTGTAATAACTAAATGCTTTTGATTGATATAAACTGTTTTCAGCTGTCTTTTGAGATATTTGGAGAAGTTAGATTTTTAAAACCAAAATAGGTTGATAGCTCAACCTTTATGCTGCATAGTGGTACCTTGGTTCTCAAACGCCTTGCTACTTGAACAACTTGGAACTTGAACGCTGCAAACCCGGAAATAAGTGTTCCGGTTTGTGAACTTTTTTTCGGAAGTTGAATATGCTCCGTTCTGAGTGTTACGTGTCCATTTTGAGTGCCACACTTCCATTTTGAGTGTTACGCTGAAGTCTGTCTGTCTTTGCTATTTATTTTGCATTTTTGTGGCTTTTTTGTTTTGTTTTTGTGACTGTGTGGAATCCAGTTCAGTTACTGATTGATTGATTGATTGATTGTGTGTGTGACTGCAGTACATTGTTTATTGCTTTCATTTTATGGATCCATGGTCTCGTCAGATAGTAAAATTCATGTTAAATTGCTGTTTTAGGGGTTGTTTTTAAAAGTCTGGAACTGATTAATCCATTTTGCATTACTTTCTATGGGAAAGCGTGTCTTGGTTTTGGAACGCTTTGGTTTTGGAACGGACTTCCAGAAGGGATTAAGTTTGAGAACCAAGGCACCACTGTACTTATTAACGTGCTCAAAAATCCCACTACGGCTTGATTTACAATACCCTGACCACATCTTACCTCCATCATCTCAAATATGCTTTCTGGATCAAGGCTCCCCCTTCCCACTTTCTTCATACAGGTTAGGACACCTCGACTGGTCACGGAAATGAGGAGGCTAGCCAGAGAACACGCTTCCTCCTGAAGTGTGGCGTCCACTACATGCCTATAGCCGATCTGGAAAAGCAACAGCAAACAAATGTAAGCTGCAATCCTGTACAGTCAAACCTCGGTTCCCAAACGGCTCCGTTTTGGAACATTTCAGCTCCCGAACGCCAAAAACCCGTAAGTAAAACGCTCCGGTTTTTGAACGTTTTTCGGAAGCTGAACAGCTTCCGGGGAGTTCCCCCCCACACTTTTCTCTCCATTTACTTTGCCTACACCCTTTGATCCATGGTTGTCAAACAGTCTTCTGGAACGGATTACATTTGACAACCGAGGTTTGACTATACAGTGGTACCTCGGGTGAAGAACTTAATTCGTTCTGGAGGTCCGTTCTTAACCTGAAACTGTTCTTAACCTGAGGTACCACTTTAGCTAATGGGGCCTCCCGCTGCTGCGCAATTTCTGTTCTCATCCTGCGGTAAATTTCTTAACCTGAGGTACTATTTCTGGGTTAGCAGAGTCTGTAACCTGAAGCGTCTTGTAACCTGAAGTGCCTGTAACCCAAGATACCACTGTACAGTTCTCTGCGAGTAAGGCAGGTGAACACAGTGCGACTTACTTCCAAATAAACATAGGACTTTTCAACATTATTTAGCTGTTAATCCATTCCCCACCCATCTTATTCAAATTACACCAGAGTAATCTACACCCTCACATAATTGAATTTGTATATGCAGAGCAACTCTAGCCTTTCCAGTTCATATCTCTAGGCACTCCCTTTTGTGTTCATTCCTTCCTTCTAATCTGTTGATTCTATTACACCAATTAAGTACAAAGTGTGCAAAGAGCTGCACATGCACCTTTGTGGGGTGTTTTTTTTAAAATCCCCACCTGAGAAGTGTGCGAAAACACAGGCAGGTGATTGCAAATTCACTTGTGCGTGTTTTTTGTGCAAATCCAATGGGTAAAAAGAAAAAAAGAAATATAAAAAGCTAAGTTCTTCACACAACCTTACTAGCACCCTGGAAAAGAAATGAAAGCAACTGAAAATTTATTTGAACCAGTGCTTTTTTTCTAGAAAAATAGGTGCCGGTACTCACTATGAAGTTGTTAAGTAAGTGCCACACTTTTTAACAAAAAAAGAAGTGCCAGTACTGCGTAGCTTTGAGTACCCCCTGAAAAAAACCACTGCCTAGCACAGCCTTTTCAGATCGCTGCCCAATATATCTGGTTTGCAAATTTTATATGTGGTTTGCTTGTGCAATTTTCGGGTTTTGTGCAAATCTGAGGGAGGAAAGTTAGAACAATACTGAGAAATAACACGGGGAAGGAATTCTAGAACTGCAGCATTTTAATCCAGAATTCTCATACAATTAATTCACCAAAAGACCAAGCCAATATGAAGAGAAGCCTTCGCAAGTGACTGTTTTCTGTAAACCTAACGTTTTCAAACCACAAACCCTTTTTTCATACGTGTCAAAATGGCTTCTCAAATCACTGCTACAGAATAGCCAACCATGTTGTTAAAGGCGTTAATGGACAGAGTTCCATTTCTAAAGAAGAGAAATAATAATAATAATAATAATAATAATAATAATAATAATAATAATAAAAAAAAATCTCTCCCATACTGTAAACTCAAGAACCCAGAAAGAAATAGTGAAATAATCTGATGGTTTCCATGGCAGTGTCCACAATAAAAATGGCAGGTCCACCTTCTGTATTAGAACTTTTCTATCAAAACAAGCCCACAGGAGATAAGCTCAGAATTGTCAGTGACTTACTTTGCTTAGTGTGACAATACAAGGTACATTATCTACATTAAGTCGAATACAGTCAAAAGGATCATCAGAAAGTTCAATTTCCCGTCCACCTTCATCCTCCAAAACACGTACTTTGGGTATTCTAAAGAAAGCAGAAGGTGATGTCAAATTAAGACGTCATTTCTGCACACACTGCCACATGGAATCATTCCAATTCCTATTCATATGCTGAGATTAGTTTCCAAAGATAGATCCTATTAGCTTTCATACTCCAGAAGAGCATCTCACCCAACACCAAAACAATTAAGAGAACATTAGTTTGCAGAAGGGATATAGCTCAGGGATGGAGCATCTTTCTAAGAGGTACAGATTTTGAACCTGGCAACATGAGGGGGAAAACCACACCATATTTATCATTTTAAAAGGATATATTGTGATTGTAGTTAGTGCAGAAATGGCAATTATCTTTGTTGTCGTTGGTCAGTAAGCAGTTTAAACAATAAAAATAGGAAGAGACCCAATTCATTTTCCAAATAGGGAGGTTTTCCACAAAATCGCAGGGTGTGTGTGTTCTTTTCCTTATCTGAACTTTTAAAAAAATGGAAGTTGTATCAGCAAATGATTTAGAGCAGCTTCCCATCTGTAAAAAAAGAAAAGGCACATTCCCGGCATAATACGGTTCATTCCATTCTAAAGCTGAGGTCATTTAAAATAAACAGCCGAGGACTGTTTTGGACTGCTTTTCAAAGCGGCTGTGCCAAAGTGTTATGTAGGTTTTATATAATATAATGAGAAACAAAACACAAGGCAAGATGTTTTCAACTAGGCTGTTTGGCAAAGTTAGGAAGGCTGATGGAGTTACAGCAGCCCTGAGATCTTATGACGAAGTATATAAATCAATCAGACAGACAGACAGACAGACAGACAAACACTAAAGAAGGACGAGGAACACTGGAGAATTCCCCCTACCCCTTTCCTTGGGCTGGGCAATTATATATTGATATATCATCAAAAACCAGTTTGAAGTCCATATAGTGATACTGGTTGCAGAATTTTTGACCTGGCAACATATCGTGAATCATGATGTGTGTGTGTGTGTGTGTGTGTGTGTGTGTGTGTGTGTGATGCACAAATCACAATATGGGAAAAACCGTGAAGCCAGCCAATGCTTTTCTCGATTCCTGCAGCCCCTGTTATCTCTGCTGATTCCATTCTCCCCTGTCTCCTGCAGGAGACAGCGAATCTCAAGAGCAGGCGCCGGCAAAAAGCCAGGATGCAGGAAAAACGGTGGAGCCAGTCAATGCCTCTACATAGCTCCATCCTTATTTCAGACATTGTGATATATTGGTGTATCACAATGTTTAGCTGGTGATAAATCATGATACTGAAAACCAGATATCACCCAGCCCTAGTGTTCGCCTCTGCACAGTTCCATCCTTATTTAAGACATCATGATATATCAATATATCACACTGTTTCACACTATCGCCCAGCCCTACTCCAGCCCCTGCCATCCTTCCCAGCCCTTTGAAATTTATTCAGTCAAATGTACCTGAAATGACTAGAGATTAATTCTGGTTATAGGCATGTTTCCTGCTTGTCTGGATCTACCACAGCCATGTGTCTGTGCAACCAAGAGCACATTTTACATCTAAGTTGAACCTGTTGTATCCTATCCAGCTGACCAACAAGAAGTGGTGCAAAGGTGTGTGATGGGAACAGGGTCTCTGTTGCGGCGTTGGGGGATATCTACCCTGAAGCTACCACCACAAGGCTCGGGACTGTTTCAAATGGGGTGACTTTTGCTCAGCCCTGTGGGAGCTCTCCTGCAGGGTTCAACTTGGTCATGTGTGTTATTCAACATCTATACAAAGTTGCTGAGAGCAGTCTCCGGGACCTGAAGCAAGGATGGCAATGACGCACAGTTCTGTCTCTCAGTTCCACTGGTACAAAGTCCTGAACTAGCGTTGGGAGCATATGGTGGTTGTGTAAGGTAATAAAAACCTTTTGGGAGATGATATATAATGAAATGAAAAAACATGTTCAAAATAACGTTTGTTTAAAAAACCAGAAGCTTTTTTATTACGAATTATAGGTACCAAGATTCCAAAGGCTCGGAAAAGACTATTTATGTATGTGACAACGGAATCACGGATGTTATTAGCCAAGAGGTGGAAAGAAGAAACCGTCCCGACCAGAGAAGAATGGCAAACCAAGTTGATGGAGTATGCCGGAATGGCAAAACTAACTGGAAAGCTCAGGAACCAAGAGGACACAAACTTTGGGGGAAAGTTTATAATTTATTTAAGAGACCATTGTAAGCAAATGGAAACATTAGCAGGATTTTAATCTCACTTGTAAGGTAACAAAGACTACGGATAAACTAGATGGACAAAAATGTGGATATGCAGTTGCAGGCGGTGAAATTGGAGGGGATGGGGGGAAGTCTTGAGATTCAGGGAAATCTCTTTATATGGCTTTGTAATTGATTTTGTTGTAATTTTTTATTTGTAAAATCAAATAAAAATTATTTTCAAAAAACAAAGAAACAGACAAAAAAACTAGCGTTGGGAGGTTGTAAAGGGTTGGATGAGTTAAAAACAAACTAGAGACAATCCAGACAAGATGGAAGTGCTATGCGTGGGCGATCGACGCATCCAGGAGTTGGGAAAACTACCTGTCCTTAATGAGGCTGCACTCTTGTTGAAGGAGCAGGTGCGCAGGTTTGAGGTGCTTGTGGAACCATCTTAGTCCATTGAGTCCCAGGTAGCCTCAGCGGATAGGAGTGTCTATACCCAGTTTCAGCTGGTGCACAAAATGGCTTGTGACATCTTAAAGCAGGCATCGGCAAACTCCAGCCCTCCAGATGTTTTGAGACTACAATTCCCACCATCCCCGACCACTGGTCCTGTTAGCTAGGGATGATGGGAATTGTAGTTCCAAAACATCTGGAGGGCCGGAGTTTGCCTATGCCTGTCTTAAAGATTAACACATTTAATTATGGCATAAGCTTTCTTGGACGAGAGTCCACTTTGAAGAATGGGGGGCTGCTGCAAGTAGTGAATTCAGAGATGAGTTGCATGCAAAAAAATCACAGACAGTGAGATTTCATTAGAACTGTACGGATTAAAAATAAGTAAAGTGACCTGTAACAACAGCAGTGACAATGAAACAGCATCTGTGATTGTCTCCATTTGCCACTGCCTGTGCTTTTTGCATTTTATGTCCTTCTAAACTCACAGATTACACAAACACTTGCACATTTGACATGTCTGATGAAGTGGACTCTAGTCCACAAAAGCTTATACCATAATAAATTTGTTAACTTGTTATGGCGCCACAACACATTGTTTTGGCTGCAACAGAGACCTCTGCATTTTCCTCCGCAAGTTTCTTTTAGAAAATTACATGTGCCTTACCTGGTATTAAACAGTGCTGCCTTCACTGCAACAGAGATGGCATCAAACAAGTTTCCACCACACTCCAGTAACTGAAATGTTAAAAAAAGAAGAAGTGTGTTTTACATGAATAGCCCATTCAGTTATATCAATCCTAGAACCTACAAGTGATAATCTGATTGTGGCAGATAGGCTTGTTCTTATCTTGACTTTTTAAATCAAGATACAATCCTGAATGAGCAAAGGCTGACAATGAGGTTCAGGGTTGTGATGGCATTTAAACTATCTGCCCTGACTTTGAGACAGAAACAATCTCATCAGAATTCAACCTGTCAACGGCCTGAGGAATTCTCTGAATATCTAGTTTTGATTAAGCTGAAGTTTGTTTTACTTACCAGGACATCGACGTAAAGCACCCAGCAGTGCTCTCGGGCAGCAATGCAAAGCAACTTCAAGTCAATGCTGCTCTCGTTGTTAAAAATTCTGTAGAGGGTATTTGCTATTTCAGTGCCCAGCTCCTCTCCACCGCGGCCCTCAAATTCGGGAGTGGCATTGGCTGAGCTGAAAGGAAGAAATAAAAAATCAAAGCAGTTTTCACCTTTCAGGGATCTACGGCTCAGCACAGGACATTAAATCCCACCCTTTCACTAGGAATAAGATTTAATAAACCAAAATAATAAAGGGGACAGAGAGATCTACAGATTACCTGAAACAGGCAACAACATACTTTGGTATCTCAGCTCCAGTTCTTTGTTACAGTCCAACTACTGTGGTTTGATGGAAATTAAGAACAATTGCTTTCTTCAGGTTAAGAATAAGAAAAGAAAGTTGCATGGCTAATAATATAGCCTGTTAACTATGACAGGGGGAGAGAACAGATAACCTGACAGGAAGACTGGCATATTTTTAATTGGCCTGTCCTGGGTATTTCTCTACTGAAAAAGTCTCATTGCCTTCAACAAGTGTCAGTCGTGATGGGCTCTAATCTTTTAAAAAATGCACACACGATTTCAAATATGCAAGGCAAAAATCAGCCTAATTAGAAGCTATTCCAGCAGAAGAATCAGTATTACACTGTGCAGCGTACTAGAAGCCTACAGCTTTCAATGCTGCCCATCCTATTTCCTCCCATCTCCTACCTGGATTTAGAAGCTCTCAGGTCCACAACAGGTAGGAGTGGCTGCAAGGACCAGCTCCTTTGCCTCCTCTCTGTAAGGAGACAAGTCAACAGCCCCTCACCAGTGCTTGGCATCCATTTGAGTCTAAGTCAGGAAGAGTTATTGGGCTATTGTTTCGTTCTTGTTTTTGTTATGTATTTTGTGTTTTTATCTTCGTGTTTTTATGCCGCAAACCACCCTGAGAAGTTTAGATGAAGGGCAGTATACAAATTCAAAAGCATCAATTCTTTGGTGATCAGCCGTCTTAATGGTCCAGCTCTCACTTCCATACATCACTATGATGTGGAAGCACCGATCATAGGAAACCTTTAAGGGCAGGAGAAGCTGGTGTGGGAGGGACATGGAGGCAACCTCGTAACAGCAGCATCACTGACACTGCCAAGACAATGTGGGGCAGGGCAGAAGCAAGCTGGGACTATGTGGGCACACTGGTGGATCCAATCCACTGATCCTATTTGCTGTGCAGCTCCTGCTTCACCACTGTCCTGCTTCGATAGTAAGCAACAGTGCCCCTACTGTTCGGAGGGCAACACATAACTCTCAGTGCTCCCATTAAAGTGGGCCCCTTAGGGATTTATCTTGTCTGCTTTCCTATAGCATGTGTAAGTGTTTCTCAAACTTGGGTCTCCAGCTGTTGTCAGACTGCAACTACCATCATCTCACAGCTGGAGACCCAAGTTTGAGAAATGCTGGCATATATAGCTGAATGGCAGGTACAGGTACTATTTTTCATAACATAGAAAATAGGCAGGATCTTCACAAAGCATTTATCTCACATTGATTCTTTTTGAGTCAGGCCACAAGCAATTAGTCAGAAATGGAACATTTCTTAATGGTATAATTACAAAGGATTCTTAAAGGTTTCCTAGGGAGAAGCAGCTTATATAAAAAACAACTCCGACAATTATCTAATTTACCTGCACTATGCAATTTAGCCTCCAAGCACACTTGATTTTTAAATTGTGGCAAAGTTTTAATAGCCAATTTATATGAATAGCAAATCAGACAGTCATCTCTAGCGCACTGAGGGAGAGTTTGAAGTTATGTTTAATTAAAGGGCAGATTCACAGTTCTCATAGCAACACCTTGAGGTTGCCTCTTTGAACTTCGGCGTTTTAGAACTTTATTGCAGGATAACATTCCAATTAGAAAGCCAAGTAATACGCTACTCTGTGTCTGTAGCTGCTTCTGTCCATATCACCTTGTGCTAAATAGACAGAAGCGTCCCCATTATAGACTTACATCCCCCACCTCCCCACACCCACAATAGAATTTGTTTTTAAAAGCTATATAGGCAGAATCCTGCTCTGTATATGCATAAAAGCAGGATGCAGAGGCTTGGTGCAAGAGAGCAGGATGAATCACCCTTCCTCTCCAAATCACAATGATTAAAAGCCAGATACAGTCGTATCTTGGTTTTCGAGAGCCTTGTGACTCAAACGTTTTAGCTCCTGAACGCCGCAAACCTGGAAGTGAGTCTTCTGGTTTGCAAACTTTTTTTGGAAGCCGAACGTCTGGCACGGCTTCTGAATGAGTGCAGTGGTGGCCAAACTTGGCCCTCCAGCTGTTTTGGGACTACAACTCCCATCATCCCTAGCTAACAGGACCAGTGGTCAGGGATGATGGGAATTGTAGTCCCAAAACAGCTGGAGGGCCAAGTTTGGCCATCATTGCTAGCAGTTCTGCCAATGGTAGGGATTCTCACAAATGTCAGCCAGCTATTAGAAATTGGGCATCTTATATATGAATGCCTGGTCAAGGTTTCATGTGTGAAGGTTTAAGAAATCCAGAAAACGATTTCATCCCACCCTGTACCCCAAGATTTAGGAAAATTATATTAATTAGACCTAAATCAAGTTAGTATAAACCTTGTATGTGTTTGCCATGCTCTTCATAACTGGTTGCCCACTCTCCTGGCACAGAGACATGCAACCACAAGCAAGAGTGCCAACCTCGTTTCTCATCTCAACAATGCATATCAACATACACATTAAAAATTCTAGTGGAAGACTCTGCTCCCCAATTTTATCTTACATTATCTCAGAAAGTGCAGGAGGGACCAGAACAGCAATTCAAAACGAGTTAATGATTTGACAACCCTTTAAAATGGAGAGGAGGAATTGTCAAAATGCTCCAGGTCTTCAAAAACGTTCAGTTAGCACCACCTAGCGGCAAGCCAATAATGTGCCAGAGATCAAAACCCCACCATTTCTAATTGTGGCAGAGAAGGCTCTACAGTTGCTTTTAGCATGCACAGTAAAAATAAATTTAAAAATGAAGGTTTTAAGCTATTTCAAAGGAAACACGGACATTTTAACCAATTTTCAGAAATTCCGCCCAGATGCTATTTCTGACAGACAAATCCCGGATATATCCAGGAAATTCCAGATGTATGGCAACCCTAACGGTACACCAGTAGCTATATGTGCAGATCTAAAAGCACATATGTTCCTACTACAGCTCAGTGCTCTTGCTGGCAACAGTCAGTGAAAGTCCTGTGCGAGTGCCTGGAGGTGGTTGGAGGATGGATGGCAGCTAACAGACATAGGTTGAATCCTGACAAGACAGAAGTACTGTTTTTGGGGGGACAGGGTGGGTGAGTGTGGGGGACTCCCTGATCCTGAATGGGGTAACTGTGCCCCTGAAGGACCAGGTGCGCAGCCTGGGAGTCATTTTGGACTGCATGGGAGTCCATGGAGGTGCAGGTCAATTCTGTGTCCAGGGCAGCTGTTTATCAGCTCCATCTGGTATGCAGGCTGAGACCCTACCTGCCTGCAGACTGTCTTGCCAGAGTGGTGCATGCTCTAGTTATCTCCTGCTTGGACTACTGCAATGCACTCTATGTGGGGCTACCTTTGAAGGTGACCCAGAAACTACAATTAATCCAGAACGCGGCAGCTAGACTACTGACTGGGAGTGGCTGCCGGACCATATAACACTGGTTCTGAAAGACCTACATTGGCTCCCAGTACTTTTCCGAGCACAATTCAAAGTGTTGGTGCTGACCTTTCAAGCCCAGTATACCTGAATTATTATTATTATTATTATTATTATTATTATTATTATTATTATTAGCTTTGCAAAGTGGTGTTATTGGGATGGGGCAAGGGTAGTTTGGCCAACCACTGATTCGCTGGTCCAGCTTCCAGAAAGGGACCTGATATGGGCGTCATCTACTGTGCCAGCCTAGACCTGGCATAGCAAAAAGAAAGAAAGAAAAAACATGACTCCTTTCAGCCTTGGTCTATAGGATCTGGCATGTCTGCAGAAGAAATGCTGCTCTGAATCTCACTGGCTCCTCTGCCCAGGGCTTATTAAAAATGTTTTGACTGCATGTACCTCTCTGGGCAGTATCTTGTAACTACAAATGTCACCTTGAGAAATGCAAATTGCAGCAGAGAACTGAATGCAGTGTTCACTACTCTGGCAAAGAAGGCAAGGTCATCATGGTGAAGGAAACTAATGAGGTACCACCATCAGCAGCAGGCAAAAGGAATCTGCAGACAGGAATAGACTACAGAGATCTGGTGAGGACTAGAAGGTTGTGTGTGTCCATTTTGGGAAAGGGTGGGACACTGGCCATAAGCAGAAGGAAGTAAAGAAATAAACTGCCAAATGCAAAAGATGGGGAAGGAAAAGGCAAAGAGGCAGTCAGATTAATGATTCGTTATCTGGCATTCTGAAATCCTGAAAAAAAGCGAACACAGAGCATATAGTCCTGCAACTAGCATCACTTTAAGGTTGTTGGTATTTAGTTATATAGAAGACCCCCCTGTGGCCCATTTTGCACTAACCAATCAACAAAGAATTCCAAGTATCCTTCATTTGGTCTATCCAGCTTCGGTGCTCCCATTTCTGCCTTGACTCCAACCAGGATGTCTGTGTGCCCCTGTTAAAATAACAGCACTCTTTACTTTCTGTGTCAGTCAGTACTACCCAATATTTCTCCTTAAAAAAATAAAAAGCCTTGAAAACACAATGGCAAACCTTTGAAGCACCTTTAAAGCATTTAAAGGGCCAACCACTGTAGACACGCACTGCTAATAAACAGCACTGAGTCTGATAAGACTGTGAGATTAACATTGTGAGTATTTGTTGTTCACAGTGCTTTTTTCCCTAGAAAAACAGGTGCTGGCACTCATCATAAAGTTGTTATAGTAAGCGCCACACTTTTTAACAACGAAAAGTGGTCAGGTACTGCATATCCTTGAATACCCTGTAAAAAAGTACTGGTTGTTCAATATAATAACCCAATCGCTTTTCTGACAATTTACTTCTTCTGTCCCCTTTCCTGCAAATCTGTCTCCTCCACTCCCTCCCTTTTGATCCCTGCTTCTCACACCAATGCTTATTTTGTCTTCCTCTACTCACCCTTGCTTTTAGGTTTCCTGTTGCTTGGTTCCAAGACATTTTGGGTCTTCCTCTCACTGAGCTTGCCACTCCCTTAGCTTCCTTCTATGTTGAGCATTCAGCCAACTCTTTCCTCGTTTCCTCCAAGAGCAAAGAGCCCCTAAGCCAGGCTTCTTCAACCTTGGTCCTCCAGATGTTTTGAGACTACAATTCCCAGCATCCCTGATCACTGGTCCTGCTAGCTAGGGATCATGGGAGTTGTAGGCCAAAAACATCTGGAGGGCCGAGGTTGAGGAAGCCTGCCCTAAGCCAACGTCCTTTTCTCAATCATACTAACCTTTCATTTTCCGTACTGTATGCCATCCTTCTATTCCTTAAATACTACTGGGTGTTTAAGAACACAATTTTGCCAACTCAGTACGAACTGGGGAGTAATGGGCCACTACAACAGAATTATTAGTCTTGCATCTGGTTCTCCTTTCTATTTGTGTTCTACATGTTAATGTGACACATCTCTCTCCTGCACTATAAATGAACGATACATTTTCTGTGCCACAAAAACATATGCCACTATAAATGAGTTACTTTTTGAGGTGCCACCAGACTGCTAGGGCAGGGCAGACCCAAACTATGTTTTAGCACTGTGCAGAGTGAGCTTCAATGAAAAACACACAATATCATTAGCAATGTATAGAAGTCCCTGTTAGGCGTACTTACAAGTTTTACTCTGGCAGACCCACTTGTATTAGATACTACATCTGTTTCCACTTCTGTACATCTGTAATCTTCACAACCACGGCCATCCACCCGAAGATCCTCCTGAAACAGTCATTTATCACAATGTGTTACCTAATGCCATTGATTGATCACACAAATAAATGCTGCTGAGTGAAGCAGACGAATGCATATTATTCACGAGCTTGTGATTATAAGTGAATGCCCTCTCTCTCTCTCTCTAATTTTTATTAAATTTTCTAATGTACATTTCAAAATATGTTAAACAACCTTAAATCAATGACTTCCCTTCTTCCCTTTCCATGGTTCATTTTGCATACCATACATCCCTGCATGTTTTACATGAACTAAACCATTCAGTAATCCACTGTTACAGCCCTCGAAACTTATTTACACTGTTGAATTTATCTTAATGCTACCAGCATTTTTAAATAAACACAAATTTCACCCATATATTCAGTAAACATTTCCCAAACTTCTTTGAATGTACGTTCTTGTTGTTCTCTTATTCTATAAGTTAAATACGTGAGCTGCACATATTCTATCAGTTTAAGTTGCCATTCTTCTTTAGTTGGGACCTCGTTCATTTTCCATTTTGGGGCTAACAAAACATGGGCTGCAGTAGTAGCATATATATGCTACTACCCAGGGGAGTTTGCCTGGCACCTTTAGGTGCCAGGCAAAAACGTTCCTTTTCAACCAGGCCTTTGCTTGACTTGATCTACATCCTATACCCTTTTAAAAAATGCTGGCTCTTTTTTGGGTGGTGGTGGTGGTATTGGGTTGTTGGTTTTGGTTTGATTTAAAGTATTTGATATTTTACGTGAACCGCCCTGAGACCTTCAGGTATAGGGCGGTATAGAAATTAAATATTTTTTTTTTTAAAAAAAAATCTTTTTTGACAGCTGGGAATTTCCTTCTGAATTATCCCCAACAAAAAGGACTATGGTTTTGTTTTGTTTTTTTGGAAAGGTACTTTTAAACATTTTTTTCAATTCATTATATATCTCATATAATCAAATCCACCCTGGCTGGAAGAAAAATCCACATCTGGCAACCAATGCATAACTTTGGTTTCTGATAGTACACGGGTAAGGTAAAGGTAAAGGGACCCCTGACCATTAGGTCCAGTCGTGGCCGACTCTGGGATTGCGGCGCTCATCTCGCTTTATTGGCCGAGGGAGCCGGCGTACAGCTTCCAGGTCAGGTGGCCAGCATGACTAAGCCACTTCTGGCAAACCAGAGCAGAGCACAGAAACGGCGTTTACCTTCCCGCCGGAGTGGTACCCATTTATCTACTTGCACTTTGTCGTGCTTTCAAACTGCTAGGTTGGCAGGAGCAGGGACCGAGCAACAGGAGCTCACCCTGTTGCGGGGATTTGAACCGCCGACCTTCTGATCGGCAAGTCCTAGGCTCTGTGGTTTAACCCACAGCGCCACCTGTGTAGCAGAGTCTAAAAAGCCCAGGACACTGTTACGGAAAAATCTGGGTGCAGGGCTATTATGCCACCCAGCTCGTCGGACTAGGTAAGTCCGCGGGTCCCTGCGGAAGAAAATGAGCTCAGCCGGACAGGAGCAAACTGCAGAAGATCCAAGTTTATTGCGCAACAGGTTCAAGGCGAGATTGAACAGCGAGAAAGGGGTGACATGAACTTTTGAAACTTCCCTCCATGTCCCAGAATACAGTGCAAAATACATCCCAGTTACATCATGAATACATTAAGGAAAGGTTGGGTTACACAGATTACATCATGCATACATTAAGGAGAGGTTGGGTTACACCGGATTAACATATGGAGGAGGGAGGGGGGAATATGCAGAGAGCTGGAGATATGGAGGAGGGAGGGGGGAATATGTAGAGCGAGAGATACACATAGATAAACATTTATCAAGTACCGGTGGTGGCAGGACAAAGGGCCAGAGATATGCATCGTCTGCCACCTGGTATTGCCCGGAGGAAGGGTTAGGCGAAACGATCTGACAGGATTAGGAAGTTCCTGTGTACGTGCCCTGCCGCTTCAGGGATTATGGAGGTCGGGGTGCCATCATGGAGTCCAAAGGGAGCTGAGTTGAATGACACCAAGAGCTAGGAAATCGGAGTTATGGTTGATTTTATATCAATTTCCAAAGGTTTTCTATGCTTTCTGACCTATTCCGTATTGGTGATCAAAAGCGGAAACAAAATGGACACATTGTAGCAAGAATGGATACACTCACGTTAGGAATAGGGCAAGAGAAAGGCATAGGAAAGATGGGGCTTATTCCGCCCGCGTGAAGACAGGAAAGAGAGCCTTTTATTTACAAGGCAGGGGTACAGTGTGGTGCCTATGCAATGGTGCGGGGGCCCCTGCAGTGCCCAGCCGGCCTCGAACCCCTTCAGGGAGCGGTGGGGAAGGATGGGTACCCCCCCCCCCTGTTCCTTCCGTATCAACACAAATTTTCAGTCCTCTCGTGGCCATGGGGGCTCATTTACCAAATGCAATGTATTTAGCATTAACTCCGGAAGTGTATACTTGATTCTGACTAAACAAAGCCTCTGGAGCAAAAGGCAGTGTGGAGCAGTGGTTAGAGCAGAGGTGCACAGCCTGCCACCCTCCAAATGTTGTTGGACTACACCTCCCATCATCCCTGATCACTGGCTATGATGATGGGAGGTGTCAGAGTAGAACCCTGGTTCAAATCCCCATTTAGCCAGGAAGCTCACTGGGTGATCTGGAGCCAGTCACTGAACCTCAGTCTAACGTAGCTCACAGTAGTTGGGTTCCCATCTTTGTTCTGGCAAAATACAGGAAGGGATGAGGTGGTTGAATTATTTTTCAGCTTGTGTTGAAGCAACTTCAAAGCCATCCTATACAATCCATTGCAGCCTAACAAGATGGCCCCTCTGGAATTTGTCACAAACAAACACACGGATTTGTAAATCTGTCTGTGCTTTGCTACCCAGAGCTTAAATATATAACCTTTCACACAACCTTAGAGACATGTGTATCTGGAGAGGAGAGAGAGAGAAAAAAAGATCTGAAATAACAGAACAAACTGTACCCCATATTAATGACAAGAGCATTTTTCATTGAAACATGGGACAATCCTGTATTATACAAGGCAGGTGGCAGCCTAGCCTCACAGCGTCGTTGTGGGGATTGAACCACCCCCCTTGAACCCCATGGGAAAACAGGTGGGCTATAAATGCAATACATAAAATAATTATTATTGACAATAATAATTAGTAACTGGGACAATCCTGTACAGGGCAGGTGGCAGCCCAGCCTCACAGGGTCGTTGTGAGGAATTGAATGAGGAGGGGAAGAACCATCCCCCTTGAGCCCCATGGAGAAACAGGTGGGCTATAAATGCAATACATAAAATTATTATTATTATTATTATTATTATTATTATTATTATTATTATTAAGCAACTAGGACAATCCTGTATTACACAAGGCAGCCCAGCCTCACAGGGTCGTTGTGGGGATTGAATCAGGAGGAGAAGAACCATCCCCCTTGATTCCCATGGAGAAAACAGGTGGGAAATAAACGCAATACATAAAATAATAATTATTAATAATAATAATTAGTAACTGGGACAATCCTGTACAGGGCAGGTGGCAGCCCAGCCTCACAGGGTCGTTGTGAGGAATTGAATGAGGAGGGGAAGAACCATCCCCCTTGAGCCCCATGGAGAAAACAGGTGGGTTATAAATGCAATAAATAAAATTATTATTATTATTATTAAGCAACTAGGACAATCCTGTATTATACAAGGCAGCCCAGCCTCACAGGGTGGTTGTGGGGATTGAATGAGGAGGGGAAGAACCATCCCCCTTGATTCCCATGGAGAAAACAGGTGGGAAATAAATGCTAATAATAATAATAATGATGATAATAATAATAATAAAGTAACCGGCCCCAGTCAGGCCTCCAGCCCCGCCTCAGTTACCTGGACGCCGTGCATGACGTACACTTTCTCCGCCTCGCTCAGCACCACCGACGCCATGGCGAGGACACCCTCACGCGCATGCGCCGCCCTCCGAACGCCGCGCGTCCGGCCGTCGCCATCAGCAAAAGGGCGCCCACCCCCTGCCTGCCCACTTCTGCGGCGCTGTCTGATGACGCCCTCGCTCCCTCGCTTTCCTGACCGCGCAGGCGCAGGCGTCCTCGCGCCTTTCCCGCCGAGCGGCTGGGCTTACGCGCACGCGCGTTGTGGATGCCCGGAATAATCTCTTTTAAAAGTGAGCGGTTGTTTTGGTTTTTTTTTTACGTTCGTGACCGGTCAGTTCGTTCGTGTTCACTCCCGAGTAAGCGCAGGCGAGCCTGTGCATTGTCTCACAGTGGCTACAGCGCCTCGGCTGTTGTCGGACTACAACTCCCATCATCCCTCAGCGCTGGTCCTATAGCTAGAGATGATGGGAGTTGTAGTCCCAACAATGGCTGGGGACCCACGTTTGAGAAACACTGCGAGTTTAAAGCCCAGTTTTCAGTTCTGGAGAAATCCTACGCTAGCCAAGGGAATGGATTCAGGGCAAAGGCAAGAAATCTCAGCTTGCCCTCAGCAATACAGTGGTACCTTGGTTCTCAGATTTAATCCTTTCCAGAAGTCTATTCCAATACCAAAGCGTTCCAAAACCAAGGCGTGCTTTCCCATAGAAAGGAATGCAAAACGGACTAATTCGCTCCAGACTTCTAAAAACAACCTCTAAATCAGCAATTTAACATGAATTTTACTATCTAACGAGACTGTTGATCCATAAAATGACAGCAACAATCAATGTACGGTACAATAAAATAAATAAGACAGTACTGTAGATGATAAAATAAAAATTTCTTACCTGCACTGTTGATAGTCTTTGTTTGTTTTATCCATTTCCGCAGTCATACAATCTATCAATCAACAGCTGAACTGGGTTCCACACAGTCACAAAAGCAAATTAACCAAAAAAGCCTCAAAGATGCAAAATAAATAGCAAAAACAAAATCGCCAAATACAGTGGTACCTTGTTTCTCAAACTTAATCCATTCTGGAAATCTGTTTGACTTTCGAAATGTTCAAAAACCAAGGTGTGGCTTCCGATTGGCACAGGCGCCCTGGAAACAATAGCTGACAGCCGCATCGGACGTTCGGCTTCTGAAAAGCATTGGAAAACCAGAACATTTTGTGTTGTCATTATTTTCCTATGCTATGCTAGGATTCTTGGGTGATCAGTTTAACAAATAATAATCAATGCCTCTTTTTCTCCCAGGTCTTTTAGCTGATTAAGCATTCTGTGGCCTTTTAAATGTATTTGTGCGGCTTATTATTGGTTCAGTATTATTATTGGTTAATTTTTGTTTTGTGCGGTTTATTATTAGATGATGATTGGTTTATTTTTGTTTTGTGAGGTTTATTATTGGATGATGACTGGTTTATTATTATTATTGGTTTATTTTTATTATTATTGGTTTATATTTTTATTATGTCTTTTGTGTTGCCATTGTTATTTTTCTATGGTGAACCGCCCTGGGCTCTTCTGACGAAGGGCGGTATAAATTTATAATATAAAACAAATAACAATGAAGCAACAAAACCTTTCTTTGTAACCAGGCCTTGGGCTAAATAATAATAATGATAATTAATAATAATAATAACCAAATTACTTATACTCCGCCCATCTGACTGGGTCTCCCCAGCCACTCTGGGCGGCTTCCAACAGGATATTAAACCTCCTACAGCCTTTTCAATGTGTTTCTTGTGTGCGTCTGTGCTTCCCGCTGGCTTTTGCTTTTATTCCGTATTTTGTGTCTTTTTCCCCTTGTGGTGAACAGCCGTGGGATCTTCGGGCGAAGGGCGGGAACTAAAAAAGGGCGGCGCTCGGAGCCGCCCGGAACGTTGGACCCGCGCACAACGCCGGGCAGCGAAGGGACGCCGCCTCTCTGGCAAGAGGAGGAATCGGACGGGGGGAGGGCGTGGCCTCTCTTGGGAAGAGGAGGAAGCGGGTGGGGAGAGGGCGTGGCCTCTAGGGAAGAGAAGGAAGCGTAAGGGGGAGGGCGTGGCAAGAGGAGGAATCGGATGGGGAGGGCGTGGCCTCTGTGGCAAGAGGAGGAATCGGACGGGGCGTGGCCTCTTTGGCAAGAGGAGGAATCGAATGGGGAGGGCGTGGCCTCTAGGGAAGAGGAGGAATCGGACGGGGAGGGCGTGGCCT
>JAXCMG010000117.1:894309-961530 GCA_034642415.1 Podarcis siculus
TTCTTCTTCTTCTTCTTCTTCTTCTTCTTCTTCTTCTTCTTCTTCTTTTTCTTCTTCATGACAGTTAAGTTTGCTTCCGGGTTTCAGCTGTTGCGCATGCACAGAAGCACTAAATTGCACTTTGCGCATGCACAGAAGCGCCGAATCGCAATCCATGCTTGCGCAGATGTGCCGCTGTGGGTTGCGAATGTGCATCCCACACGGATCACGTTCGCAACCCGAGCGTCCACTGTACAGTGGTACCTCGGGTTACAGACGCTTCAGGTTACAGACTCCGCTAATCCAGAAATAGTACCTCAGGTTAAGAACTTTGCTTCAGGATGAGAACAGAAATCGTGCAGCGGCAGCGGGAGGCCCCATTAGCTAAAGTGGTACCAGTGGTTCTGGTTAAGAACAGTTTCAGGTTAAGAACGGACCTCCAGAACGAATTAAGTTCTTAACCCGAGGTACCGCTGTATTATACTGATTCTCCAACGGCACACATGGAATACATAGCAGTCTTGCCTGCATGGCAGTTTTCCTGCCACTCTGTGTGAAAAATACATAATTCCAAAACCTTTCATTTAATACTTAACCCCAACTACAGGGTGTAGGTTATTAACCTAGGAGATAACAGTTTGCATTGGTGATCCCAAGGGCTAATATTTAATTCTAACCTCCTACTCAGCTTTCCAAACCTCTTGTTAAAAAATGGGTACGTTCTGCAACTTGTTCCTGCTAGGGATTATTCTGTTGCTGCTTTGTGTGCTTCTAGGACATGACTGAATCATTTACAGGCATTTCAGAGGCATCAAGAGTCTTGTTTTCTGATGCTTTTTGTGTTGTTGTGTGTAACTGCGTCTTTTGAAGTAATAAAACTCAAACCCTGTCCTATAAAAATGCGGCACTCAGGCATCTAGCTGCGCAACTGTCTGAATGTGCCTGAAATACCAGAATCGTTGTGGTACAAAAGACCTTAGCATTAAGCTGTATGTTATACAGTGCAGAAACCAATGTATTTTGGTGGCAGGGTTGTTGTTTTTTAAAGAAAATTGGTCCTCATCCTTATACTGTTAATCTCTCCACTTCCTTCAAAGTTTTATTTGTGGAATTGAGGAGAAGTAGTGCAGTGTGCAGTGGAAATCAGTTTTCTACCGCTTGTCACATCATAGCCATATTTCCTGCTCCCAGTCTGTAGATTAGACAATTAAACTTTGAGGCTAAATAGAAATCTTTTTTTTCCTTAAGGGTTGTTACTTTTAAATATAGTGCTTCTGTTTGCATGCTTCCTTCAGAAATACCATATTTTTTGCTCTATAAGACTCACTTTTTCCCTCCTAAAAAAGTAAGGGGAAATGTGTGTGCGTCTTATGGAGCGAATGCAGGCTGCGTAGCTATCCCAGAAGCCAGAACAGCAAGAGGGATTGCTGTTTTCACTGCACAGCGATCCCTCTTGCTGTTCTGGCTTCTGGGATTCAGAATATTTTTTTTTCTTGTTTTCCTCCTCCAAAAACTAGGTGCGTCTTATGGTCTGGTGCGTCTTATAGAGCAAAAAATACGGTGCTGTCTATGTGTTTTATTTTTTATTTTTTACCCCAAGCTTGTTGCTACATAACAACAATCACAAAGTTATATTCTGCCTCTATAGAGTATTGGCTTGAGAGCAGATTTATATGTGCAAATGTTGGCTCTAGGTCTGTCTGATTTATGAAGATAATCAGATCTGTTCAGATAGCACAGCAATATTCATGTGGGCGAATAGAAAAAAATAAACTGTAGCATCTTCCTTGTTTGAGTTTTCTCAGGCAACAAGTGTTCCATCAAATGCATGATTATAGAAGTACTTTCACAGACATAAATTACGACTATTGATTTTATTTATTATAGGTGGTGTCTTGGACTCTCATTACTTTTTAAATACTTTTGATTTGCCTTTTGTAGATGTACTGGAGTGGTTTAATGTTACTTCCAAGACTACACACATGTTGACTGTATAGATTATTTGAATGTCTGAGACCAGTTTTCTGAATTCTATAGTAGTTTGACTTTATCTACTCCCTTCGCTTAAAAAAATAATTAAAGTCAAGGGGACAAAATAGAATGCTCCAGGGTTTCCCATCATCCTATCATCCTTGACCACTGTTCCTGGATGATGGGAGTTGTAGTCCAACGACAGCTGGAGACCCAAGTTTGGGAAACTCTGCTAGCTTCTGCACACTTAAAGGTAAAGGTACCCCTGCCCGTACGGGCCAGTCTTGACAGACTCTAGGGTTGTGCGCCCATCTCACTTAAGAGGCCGGGGGCCAGCGCTGTCCGGAGACACTTCCGGGTCACGTGGCCAGCGTGACAAGCTGCATCTGGCGAGCCAGCGCAGCACACGGAAACGCCGTTTACCTTCCCGCCAGTAAGCGGTCCCTATTTATCTACTTGCACCCGGGGGTGCTTTCGAACTGCTAGGTTGGCAGGCGCTGGGACCGAGCAGCGGGAGCGCACCCCGCCGCGGGGATTCGAACCGCCGACCTTTCGATCAGCAAGCCCTAGGCGCTGAGGCTTTTACCCACAGCGCCACCCGCGTCCCATACTGCACACTTACCTGGAAGTAATTCCAATTGAACAAAGGGAGTAAATATGTATACGATCTGCTGTATGCCCTAGAGGCAGTCCAGGATTTAATCCCGAGTGATGCTAGAATCTAGTGCAAGATGCAACCAATGCCACTCTGTTTGGAAACAGGGGCCACACTGTCAAATTCAACCACAATGGAAGTGGAAGCTTGCCTAGAAAGTCCGACAGGGTAACACTGAATTTCTAAAGGAGTCATTTGTAAAAAAAAATATATTGGAGGATTAGTTTAAAGCAAGTTGAAGTCAGGATGATCTTGGGACATTTGGAAGAAACCAGTATTATTAATATTTTTTAAAAAATATTTTTTATTGAATGATTTTATGTTACAAAAAACATTACAACCATACTACCACAACATATAATTGAGAAATAAAAATGACATACACCAATATTTTGTTTGTTATTTGTTATTTACCGTCATATTTCCTCCCAAACTTTCCATACAAAACACACACCCACACAAAAACATAATAATAATAATGAAAATAAATATTTTCCCCTTTTATCTTACAAAATCCTTACTTCAGCTTTGACTTCCTGTCAAGTCCCTTTGCATATATTTTATCTTACAATTGAATGTACACAAAACAAGTATTATCAAAGCTCAGATAAATGAGCGATTGCATGAATATGGCATAGAGCAGAGTGTGGACTGAGCGAAACTGCAGTCATTTTATTGCGTGATTTAAATCACCAACCGAAGGTTTGTCTTTGGCTGCAGCTTGCAGTTGGGTTGGAGAACTCTGAGCCTGAGTTTTGAAGCCACGCTAAACCAAACCTTGGCTTAGCTGGGTGCTGAACAGGGACAAAAAGGATTGAGGAAGAGTAGGGTGGCTACACGCTCCTCCTCTGCAGTCCACATATCCCAGTAAGCTTGCCTTCTCGTTTTTTGCCAACAAGATCAGCGGCTATTAGCCATGAATAGAATATGTTTCTTAATACAGTGGTTCCTTGGTACTCAAACGCCTTGGTTCTCAAACACTGAAAACCCAGAAGTAAGTGTTCTGGTTTTTGAACGTTTTTTGGAAGCTGAACGTTTGATGCAGTTGTCGGCTGTTGTTTCTGGGGCACCTGCACCAATCAGAAGCTGCGCCTTGGTTTTCGAACATTTTGGAAGTCAAATGGACTTCCAGAACGGATTGAGTTTGGCGCTTTTGTTTTTGCTATTTATTTTGCGTTTTTGAGGCTTTTTTGGTTCATTTGCTTTTGTGTCTGTGTGGAACCCAATTCAGCTATTGATTGATTGATTGATTGTGTGACTGTGGAAATGGATAAAAGCCCACCATCCAAACAATGACTCTTCAGTTCAGGTAAGAAAAAAAATGAATTTTAATTTTTATCATCTACAACACTCTTATTTATTTTATAGTACAGTACATTGATTGTTGATTTCATTTTATGGATCCATGGTCTCGTCAGATAGTAAAATTCATGTTAAATTGTTGTTTTTAAAAGTCTGGAACGTGCTAATCCATTTTGCATTACAGTGGTACCTCGGGTTAAGTACTTAATTCGTCCCGGAGGTCCGTTCTTAACCTGAAACTGTTCTTAACCTGAAGCACCACTTTAGCTAACGGGGCCTCCCGCTGCCGCCGCACCGCCGGAGCACGATTTCTGTTCTCATCCTGAAGCAAAGTTCTTAATCCGAGGCACTATTTCTGGGTTAGCGGAGTCTGTAACCTGAAGCGTATGTAACCCGAGGTACCACTGTACTTTCTATGGGAAAGTGTGCTTTGGTTTTGGAACGGACTTCAGGAACGCATTAAGTTTGAGAACCAAGGTGCCACTGTACTAGTTGTTGGAGCTTGAATACAAAGGAAAGTTGTCTATCCTCTGACTGGCCACTGTGAGAAACTTGATGCTAGGCTAGATATTCAGATACAGTAGGATTGCTGTCATGCCTAAAAAACCCCACACATCTGAGCTATTGGCACCATTCACAAACTCTTGGTAGATCACAGAGTGTGGGGCGTTTCTTAAATTTAAATGAAGGCACCTGCCTCGACTTGAGGTATATTTATGGGGAAGTTTGCTGTGCCAGGCTCTCTCTCTCTCTCTCTCTCGTGGTTGGAATAATTAGTTGTACCAACAAGTAATGAGCTGCTGCTACCCTTGCACCTCATTTTATGGTGGTTTCCCATTCCGTTTTGCACAATTCGGAGGTGAAGGGAGTATCCTGGCAGCCTCATGGTTCACCTGCCAGCCGTAGGCACCTGGAAATCCCACAAAGACAAGCAGGTTGGCAAAAGAGAGATGAATTCGTATTAGCCACGTTAGAAGCAAAGCCCTTTCTTCTGCAGTCGGTCCAGAAATGGAGCAGATTTGCAGAATATTGGTCTGTTGCTTCGCCACTAATCCACTTGGTAGAAGACTTTTTCATGTTGACTGTAGAGGAGGAAGACAGGTTCCCTTTCTCCATATTCAGCATGGAAACACAGGCTGCTAACCCCTTGGTAGGCTAGAGGAATTGTTTGCAGGCTAGTTCTCTTCTTTTGGCTTGTTCGCAAGGTTATGCTCCAGTTTTCCCAGTTGGTTTTCCCAGTAGTGATGTATGGAAGTGAGAGCTGGACCATAAAGAAGGCTGATCGCCGAAGAATTGATGCTTTTGAATTATGGTGCTGGAGGAGACTCTTGAGAGTCCCATGGACTGCAAGAAAGTCAAACCTATCCATTCTGAAGGAAATCAGCCCTGAGTGCTCACTGGAAGGACAGATCCTGAAGCTGAGGCTCCAATACTTTGGCCACCTCATGAGAAGAGAAGGCTCCCTGGAAAAGACCCTGATGTTGGGAAAGACGGAGGGCGCAAGGAGAAGGGGACGACGGAGGACGAGATGGTTGGACAGTGTTCTTGAAGCTACCAGCATGAGTTTGATCAAACTGCGGGAGGCAGTGGAAGACAGAAGTGCCTGGCGTGCTCTGGTCCAGGGGGTGACGATGAATCGGACACGACTAAACGACTAAACAACAAATGCTCCAGTGGTGCCCTCAGTACCTAGAGTCCTAGAGGATAAAGCTTTTTGCCAAAACACTTGCCCAGGAGAGTGGGATTCAATATGCAATAAAGGAGCAACAAAGCCAGGGACAAGCACAGAGAATTACTTTAGTTCCCAGATGTTATCGGAAGGAGGGCCCAAGGCATTATGGAGAACAGCAACATCTGACCCAAGATAGACATAATATTTTACAAGGACAGGGAGAAACATCAAGGACAGAATAATTGCCACACACAAGAACAACAAAGAGAGAGTTTGAATACTTCACCTTTAGGACTATAAATCATTTAAGGTGTTAATGCAAATGGAAGTCGTTAAAATTGCAGCTGCGGTATAAGGGTTTGTGATTCTGACTGGAAGCGTAATGGAAATTTATAAGATTTTGAAACGCAGAAATAGAGTAAATCACCAAACCACCAATTCTACCACCTAAATTGTATAATTTGGTTTTTGAGTGATTGGTATTATTAATGGTAGTATAATTTGGCATTGTTGTAATGGGGCTTTTATTGCACTATTGTAATTGAAAACGAATAAAAAATATTTTTTAAAAAAACAGAACACATAACCTGATCGGGCAACAATCTAATATTTCACTAAGGAGCAAAAGACTTACATTGTTTCTTGCAACTGGAAAGTTCAAGAGGGAGGCTTTATTTTTTAAAATTCATTTTTTGTTAAAGAAGTTCATAGAGTTCTTTCTACAGATCATTCATGTTCGATGTGAGCCACCAATGTTATAGGCAGTATAAAGTTGGGAGAGAAGAGAGGTGGAGAAGTAAACTTTAATTCTTCTACATAGTGTATGCGTAAGGTTTTGTGTCAGTGTCACGTGGGTAGGTTCTATTCATTTGTCGGTTTTTGTTGAAGAGGGAGGCGTTATACCAGGGGTCAGGAACCTAAGGCCCATGGGCTGGAAGCGCCCCATGGAGGTCGTTTGACTGGCCCATGAGCTGCCCCTGAACCGAGTTTCTCGCTTGTGCACAGCACTAAACCCATAGCTGTCAACCGTCCCTTATTTGGCGGGAAAGTCCCTTATCCCAGCACCGTGTCCCGCTGCTGTCCCTTATTGATGATGTCCCTTATATTTCCCGGGTTTCAAAGGAAGCAGCTCCTCTCCCTCCCTCCCTGCCGGCCAGGGAGGCTCCAACTCTGTTGCTTGGCTGCGTTGCTCACCCAATAAGGAGTCTAAGAATGACTGGGGAGTGGAGCTTGCATGCCTTGTGCTGATCAAATCGGCCGCGTTGCCTGGGGACTCACCTTTGCTCAGCGCTTCCCAGCGGAGAGCTGACGGTGGTTTTCCTTGCTGCATCCCCTTTGCTGGATTGCTGCGCTGTGGGAACCACCGCTTGAGGCTTCGTTTGGCTGCTGGCTCAGCTTTCTGCCCTTGCCTTGGAGGGGCTCACCTACTTGTGCTTGGAAAATCCCTTATTTTGGCTGCTGATCCCTTATTTTCAAATCTGTAAGTTGACAGGTATGTAAACCGGTGTAGCGCAGCACGGGGATTTGCTTCTGCAGCGCCAAAAAATTGCATCTGTGCATGCACATACACTGAAAATCACACCTACGAAAACGCAGACGCCGAAAAACATGCACGCGCAATCTGGCCCACGGTTCGGATCTCCACGGGACTGATCTGGCCCAGGCAAGAAGATAAACCCTGCTTTATACAGTCGTACCTTGGAAGTCGAACGGAATCCGTTCTGGAAGTCGGTTTGACTTCCAAAACGTTCGGAAACCAAAGTGCGGCTTCTGATTGGCTGCAGGAAGCTCCTGCAGCCAATCAGAAGCCGCGGAAGCTGCGTTGGATGTTTGGCTTCCAAAATAAGGTTTGCAAACCGGAACACTCACTTCTGGGTTTGCGGCATTTGGGAGCCAAAACGTACGAGTTCCAAGGCATTCGGGATCCAAGGTACAACTGTATATTCTTACTGCCTAAGTCACACCTCCTGGCAGTGAAGGCATATCAGGGATTGCTTACTCACAAGTAGACATCTTACTCATTGACCCAGATGACCCATCAAGTGGATCCTCAGCACGCAAGACGCGTTTTTGACATGTTTGATGTCTGGTTTGTCCTCTGAGGACTCAGCATCTGATCCCAGGTCAAGGTTACATATGGCATCCAGTATGAATTCAAGTACAGTGGTACCTTGGTTCTCAAACGCCTTGGTACTCAAACAACTTGGAACCCAAACACTGCAAACTGGATTGCAAACTTTTTTCAGAAGCTGAACATGCTCCATTTTGAGTGTCATACTGAGGTCTGTCTGTTTTTGTGATTTATTTTGTGTTTTTGTTTTTGCGGCTCTTTTTTGTTTTGTTTTGTGACTGTGTGGAACCCAGTTCAGCTACCGATGGATGGATTGTGTGACTGCGGTACGTTGTTTATTGCTTTCATTTTATGGATCCATGGTCTCATTAGATAGCAAAATTAATGTTAAATTCATGTTTCAGGGGTTGTTTTTAAAAGACTGGAACGGATTAATCCGTTTTGCATTACTTTCTATGGGAAAGCGTGCCTTGGTTTTGGAACGCTTTGCTTTTGGAACGGACTTCCGCAAGGGATTAAGTTTGAGAACCAAGGTACCACTGTACCATATAAGTAAGCACAGTTTATACCAAGCACCCTGTTCTGGGCTGTACGCATTTTACAGAAAAAACTAGTCCCTGTATTTATGCCATAGATTTTCTGCAATTTGTTTTGAGTTTTTTTTAAGGATCTGAACAATCTTGTACGTGGGAGTCGTGTTCGCTCGAGGCCTCTTGAGTAAATTTATTTTCAGACAAAATGTTCTTTAAATTTTACAGAAAAGACACGATCATTTTGTAGTGGAGGTATAGGAATCCCATCTTTTTCTGTACCATATGAAGCAGTTGTTAATTCCAAGCAGATTATTATTTTATATTGTACATAAAAAATTTAAATACTGATCGTATAAAAAGCCATTTAAAAATAAAATAAATGGCCAACTAGCACAGAGGGGGAAAACGGTGTACATGAAAATGGGGAGCGTATGTCTCTTAACACAGCATTGATCTCGGAGTCAATAAAAGCAAATTTCAACTAGCCGTTCTTAAAAAGCAGATGGGAAGGGATTATTATTATTTGCACGGGCCACCCTGTGTGTTCTCGCAGCAGAAAAATAAAACAGATTTTCCTATAGACAAGCTGACGTTTACCCACCGAGTCTGTTCTAAAATGAAGCGAAGAAACAGGACACTGTTAATTAAGCTATAAATATCTAGACTGCTTGGGGAGGGCTCAAGCTACAAAGCAGTGATTGGGAAAGTAGGTGAGCATCTTTGGGAATATGGAAAATAAAAGAGGAGGAGACTTCTGCATCTTCAGGGCTTGAGCTGGCAATGGGGTTGGCCCTGATACCTCGGAGTTGTTGTTGTTTAGTCGTTTAGTCGTGTCCGACTCTTCGTGACCCCATGGACCAGAGCATGCCAGGCACTCCTGTCTTCCACTGCTTCCCGCAGTTTGGTCAAACTCATGTTTGTAGCTTCGAGAACACTGTCCAACCATCTCGTCCTCTGTCGTCCCCTTCTCCTTGTGCCCTCCATCTTCCCCAACATCAGGGTCTTTTCCAGGGAGTCTTCTCTTCTCATGAGGTGGCCAAAGTCTTGGAGCCTCAGCTTCAGGATCTGTCCTTCCAGTGAGCACTCAGGGCTGATTTCCTTAAGAATGGAGAGGTTTGATCTTCTTGCAGTCCATGGGACTCTCAAGAGTCTCCTCCAGCACCATAATTCAAAGGCATCAATTATTTGGTGATCAGCCTTCTTTATGGTCCAGCTCTCACTTCCATACATCACTACTGGGGAAACCAGAGCTTTAACGATACCTTGGAGAGCTGCCACTAACTAAGAGTAGGCAAAATCGTGTTAGATGGTGGAGCAGTAGTTTAATCTAAGGTGCTTTTGTGCGTTCATTCTTGAAGATGGAACTAAGTAGGGGTCAAGTTACCTGTTACATTAGCTGCATGGTTAGTAGCCACATCAGGAGGTTTAAATTTTTTAAAACCTAGATGTGTTGATTTCCCAATTTTTAATGGCCCTGCACCACACCAGGTCCCTTCCCAGCCACGATCCCAACTAAAATCACCTCCTCCTTTCCCACTGCAGTTAATCTTTTAAAAAAATCTCTTAACAGTATAGCCAACTGAAGACTTATTCTGTGGCACTGCATATCAGACGAAGGGTTTTGTGATTATCTTATACCTGGCTTTCTGGGAAAAGGAAATGACTACAATAGAAAGGAAGGCAGCACCCAAAATAGGAAAAACCCTAAATAAATAAAACAAGAGTGAGAGAGATTACCCTCTGTTGGATATTAAAGGAGAGTTTATTGATATATTTGCTATGTTAACTAATACCGTTTGCAAGCACCTGTTGCTATTTGTGAACTTGTTACTCTTGGCTGAATTACCAAATTCCGCGATGCAAAGATTCTGGATCCTTGAAAGCTTGCAGTCAGTCTCAGAAAGTTTAAGCATGCATGCTAGTGGCAAAACGGACTTATTTAAAAGCAAATTTGCTTCAGCTTCAAGCCGGCCGACTATTTGGGCATCTGTGTGCGCGCACCTATGTTATGTCAACAAAGGTGCTGTTGAAGGCTAACAGTTGCAGGAAAGCAAATACATTGGAGAACATTTAGATCATTTTTATATCTTCTCAGGAATGGCCAGCTTCTCCCCAGCCAAGATGCGTAGGATGAAAGGCTCCGTGGTGATATTATCCTTATCAGGCCTAGAAGTTTGATGCCCCCTTCTCCCCATCCCACAGCCAAAGGCCCTAAGTTGGCCCTGTATCCTGGTTGCTAGGTAACCCTTTGCATTCAGTTCTGTACTATATTTTGGAGGCTGGATGTTTGTGGTTAATTGGTAGTGGCTTTTAGCGATATTAAAATATATATTTTTTAAAAAAGACATGGGAGTAGGTTCCAGACTTGCAGCAATTATCTACTGAGCCTTGAATTAACTCACTCTTACTCAGTGTAATTGAAAAAGCAAGGTTTATACAGTGACCAGTATTGTTTGTCTTTCTTCTGGCATTCCACACAGGTGGTTTTTTTTTAAGCTGATGGTTGTATTTGAATCCCTAACCCCTAACCTTCATGTTTGTGAGGAGATACTGTGAAAAATATACAGGAATCCCAGTATTCCACAAGCAGGATGTAAGTGCTACAAATGTTTGATGTATTATGGTATTTTAATATTTTGTTGGAAGCCGCCCAGAGTGGCTGGGGAAGCCCAGCCAGATGGGTGGGGTATAAATACTAATATATTATTATTATTATTATTATTATTATTATTATTATTATTATTATTATTATCATTTTATAGCACCCTCTCTACAGGCGATTGTGCAAAAATACAGCTTTGTTGTATTCTGACTTTTCCAGCTTTTTTAGGTGATTCCAAGTTCTACTGTTATATGAGAGGAAGAAAAATTCCCTTCTCCCTACTTTCCCTACACCATGGAAAATTTTATACACTTCTCTCATAGCCCACACTTAAGTCCAAATTCCATAACCTTTCCTCGTAGTTGCTCCAGCCCCCTGTTTGGGCTACCCTTTTCTGCAACTTCCCAGCTTTTACAACATCCATTTTGAGATGTGGCAATCAGAGCTGAACACAATATTCACAGCGCAGTCACACCGTGAATATTGGCAGTTTTACTTTCAATCTAATGATCCCTAACTTGGAATCTTTTCACGGCTGCCATTCACTTGGTCGACTTCATCAAGCGATCTGCCACAACTCCAAGATACTTTCCCTGGCGATTTCATATGCCGGAAGCATCTAGGTAAAGTCATGTGTTATTTGCCCTAATGAACATCAGTTTGCACTCTCTTACATTGAACTGCATTTCTGATTTTAACGCCCATTCACCCAGTTTTGAGAGATCCTTTTTGGATTAAACCACCCAGAACAGTTAGCAAACCAAGCCATCCCATTCCTAACCCCCAGATGCCAATCATTTAAAAACAAGTTTAAAAAGCACCTGCCCCAATACAGACCCTTGGGAACCCCAATTCTTGCACCCCTCCTTTGAGAGAACTGCCATTCTTTCCCCTACTCTGGAGACTTCCAATTCTTTAACCAGTTACTGCATCACCCCTATTGATGTGCTTATTGATACTCTAAAAGTACAGTGGAACCTCGGGTTACGTTACTCTCGGGTAACGTAAACTTCGGGTTGTGAAAGTGGCAAACCCAGAAGTGTTTTGCCGCTGGTGCATGCGCAGAAGCGGTCCTCCAGTTGCGAAAACTTCAGGATACGGCCGGACCTCCAGAACGGATCCCGTTCGCAACCAGAGGTACCACTGTACTCTGAAAGGACAAGACCTAACTCTGTGTAAGCTATGATGTTTCTTCTCCTGCAAGACATTTTCTATATGCTTGCTGATTATATCTTTAATAATGCTTTCCACCAGTTTTCCTGGAACTAACATCAAGCTAATTTCCTGGATTCCACTTCTAAAAGTTGGTGCTCTGCCACCGGTTTTGGGTCCTTGCCAGTCGTAGGGGCGAATTCCATATTTTTGTTAGAAAATGATCAATTTCACATTTGAGTTCTTTTAAGAACTCTTGCGAGAATATCATCTGGAACTGTTGATTTGTTGGCTTTTAATTTGTCAGCAAGGCCTGGAATTCTGTCTCGATCGTCACTGTTTCCTCGTGAGAAAATTAGGCATGGAGATTTCACTGTCAACTTTCTCAGTCGGGGATGTTGTAGGTGCGCCATAATGATTTGTCGGATGGAAAGGGACGGTTATTATCCCAATAATTTCAGTCACTTTTAAGGCACTTTCGGCTATGGTCAATAAGTACCCTGATTTTCGTGTCCATTTACCGTATTTTTTGCTCTATAAAACTCACTTTTTCCTTCCTAAAAAGTAAGGGGAAATGTGTGCGCGTCTTATGGAGCGAATGCAGGCTGCGCAGCTATCCCAAAAGCCAGAACAGCAAGAGGGATCACTGCTTTCGCTGCGTAGCAATCCCTCTTGCTGTTCTGGCTTCTGAGATTCAGAATATTTTTTTTCTTGTTTTCCTCCTCCAAAAACTAGGTGCGTCTTGTGGTCTGGTGCGTCTTGTAGAGCGAAAAATACGGTAGCTTTTGAAAAGTCATTAAAATGTTTGCTGCCTAGAGACAGGCACTGCTTTCAATGGAGACTGTTCGTTCTTCTGCCAAGACCTCTGCTGATTTTCTTTTCTCTTCCGCTTAAATAAGTCTTTGCTCTTCATGACTGTATTATTTGATTATAGGCAGCTCTGCCCTTCAAACTGCATTATCTTGATGTTACTCATTCTCACAACAGCTCTGTGTAAGGTGTTACATAACTAATACTGCAGTATTATTCTAGGTGGAGAAACAGGAATGAGTTCCAGTGATTTGCTCAAACCACAAAGTGCTTCTCGCTTCTCGCTTTAAGAATTGGTGCTCCCAGAAGGTCACCGTTGTATTTTGACACCATAATGTGAGATGGTTGATAATCCATAACTAAAAAGGAGAATGACTACGGCGCTGCAAGGCTAAAAGCAGGCAAGAGTTTGAAACAGTGGTTTGAAGGCGCTTCGCTTGCTCACACCTACGGCATTTTTCCCCAGTGTTGAATCTGGTCAAACAGGTTGGGGAGGTTTTGAGGAAAGAACCCCAGCTCCCTTCATTGGCTTTGCAGGTGATTTCCTGATTGTTAGGTTTATAGCTTTGGAGTCTCCAGACAAGAGACTGGAGACACTTTTTCCCAACCTTGGCTTTTCCAGATGTTCTTGAAGTGCAGCTCACAGCCAACATGGTCAGTGATAGGGGGTTATGGGTGTTTTGGTCAAGCAACACCCAGAGGAGCCAAGGTTGGGGAAGGCTGATTTAGAGTAGTAGTAGTAATAATAATAATAATAATAATAATAATAATAATAATAATAATAATAATTTATTATTTATGCCCCACCCTTCTGGTTGGCTTTCCCCAGCCACTCTGGGTGGCTTCCAACTGAATATTAAAAACAATACAGCGTCAGACAATAAAAACTTCCCTAAAGAGGGCCGCCTTCAGTTGTCTTTTTTTTTTTTTTAATATATATTTATTAAGATTTTTTCATATAAAACATACTTAGAAAAAACACAAATCGCCATTACCATTTAACATCTTTCCATTGTAGCATTGGACTTCCCCACACCTCCCGCATACACTTACATCATTATAAAATTAATTCCAGACAAATTATCATTTTACTCATAATCTTAAATTTAGTTAGCGTATAATTCGCACTTAGATCTAGTTTAGTGATAGACAGTTATTTTCACTCTGACATACCAATCAGCACTCAACCAAATTACAATACTTCTGTAAATAAATCTTAAATTTTCTCCAATCTTCTTCCATCCTTTCTTCTCCCAGGTCTCGAATTCTGCCGGTCATCTCAGCTAGCTGCATATAGTCCACCAGCTGCATCTGCCATTCTTCCAAAGTGGGTAGCTTCTGGGTCTTCCAGTTCTTAGCAATCAGTATTCTTGCTGCTGTTGTTGCGTACATAAAGAATGTTCTATCCTTCCTTAACACACTCTGGCCGACGATACCCAGGAGAAAGGCCTCTGGCTTCTTAGTAAAGGTGTATTTAAACACCTTTTTTAACTCATTATATATCATCTCCCAAAAGGCCTTCACTCTCGGGCAGGTCCACCAGAGGTGAAAAAATGTTCCTTCATTTTCCTTACATTTCCAACATTTGTTATCAGACGAATGGTATATTTTGGCTAATTTGACTGGGGTCATGTACCATCTATACATCATTTTCATTACATTTTCCTTCAAAGCATTACATGCAGTGAAGTTCAGCCCAGAGGTCCACAACCTTTCCCAATCTTCAAACATAATGTTATGCCCAATGTCCTGCGCCCACTTTATCATTGCCGATTTAACCATTTCGTCTTGTGTGTTCCATTTCAGCAGCAAATTATACATTTTTGAAAGTACTTTAGTCTTAGGTTCTAACAGTTCAGTTTCTAACTTTGACTTTTCCATTTGGAATCCTAACTTTTTGTCATTTTTAAACACTTCTTTAATCTGAGCATAGTGAAGCCAGTCTCGCACTTTATCTCTCATCTTCTCTAAACTCTGCAATTTCCAATTGTCACCATCTTTTTCTATTATCTCCCAATATTTTGGCCAATTGGCCTCCATATTGGCTCTTTTTCGGGCCTTAGCCTCTAGGGGTGACAACCACCTCGGAGTTTTATTCTCCAATAAGTCTTTGTATCTCATCCAGACATTAAAAACTGATTTTCTGACAATATGGTTCTTAAAAACCTTGTTTATCTTAACCTTGTCATACCATAAGTATGCGTGCCATCCAAATGCATTATTAAAACCTTCCAAATCCAATACATCCGTATCTTCAAGAAGTAGCCAATCTTTTAGCCAGCAGAAAGCTGCAGCTTCATAATACAACTTTAAGTCTGGCAGGGCAAAGCCCCCTCTTTCTTTCGCGTCTGTTAGTATTTTGAATTTAATTCTGGGCTTTTTGCCCTGCCAGACAAATTTGGAAATATCTTTCTGCCACCTCCGAAAACACACTGTCTTGTCAACAATCTGTAGTGTCTGAAACCAAAAATAACATTTTTGGCAATACATTCATCTTGATGGCAGCTATTCGGCCTAACAAGGAAAGTTTTAATCTTGACCAACTATCCAAGTCTCTCTTGATTTCTGACCAACATTTTTCATAATTATCTTTAAACAAACTCAGATTTTTTGCTGTTATGTTTACCCCTAGGTATTTAACTTTTTTGACCACAGTTAGTTCTGTCTCTTTCTGAAACCGTTCCAACTCAGTGTCTATCAAATTTTTCCCCAAAACCTTAGTTTTTTGCTTATTTAACTTAAATCCCGCCACTCGACCAAAGTTTTGAATCAGTTGTAATACTCTTTTCGTACTAGATTCCGGCTCCTGTAATGTCAGAACTAGGTCATCTGCGAAAGCTTTAAGTTTATATTGTTTCGCTCCGACCTGGATCCCTTCCACCAACCGGTCCCCCCTAATCATGTTCAGGAGCACTTCCAGAACCGAAATAAACAGTAGTGGGGAAATCGGGCAGCCTTGCCGTGTACCTTTTTCAATTTTGAACTCTTCTGTAACCACATTGTTGACTATCAGTTTGGCCTTTTGTTCTGAGTATATTGCCTCAATCCCATTCTCAAACCCCCGTCCCACTCCCATTTCTTTTAGGTTCCCCTTCATGAATTTCCAAGATATGTTGTCAAAGGCTTTCTCCGCGTCTATAAAAATTAAAACTGCTTTAGTGTTTATGTTTGTTTGCAAAAGTTCCAATATGTCTATAATGTTCCTTGTGTTAGCAAACATGTGTCTACCCGGGAGAAAGCCTGCCTGGTCTTTATGTATTATCTCACTTAAAACTTTCTTGAGTCTACGTGCCAAAACATCTGCAAATATTTTGTAATCCACATTTAAAAGGGAGATGGGACGGTAGTTCTTAAGTTGTGTCTTTTCAGTTTCCGACTTTGGTATCAATGTGATAAATGCTTCTTTCCACGATTCTGGCGCCTTCTTCCCCTCCATTATTTCATTACTGACCTCCAACAATGGCTGTATCAAATAGTCTTTCAATGTCTTATAGTAGTTGGAGGTCAGTCCATCTGGCCCTGGCGATTTGCCCTGTTTCAAACTCTGGATGGCCTGCTCGATCTCTTGTCGTGTTATTTTACCATTCAGAATTGTTCTGTTTTCTTCTGACAGCTTTGCTAATCCATTTTTCTCCAAAAATTGTTTAATCTCTATTTCGTCTTGTGGCCCTTGAGTATATAACTTTTTGAAGTATCTCTGGAAGCACTTTCTAATCTCTCCAGGGTTCTGGATATTCCTTCCTTCAATCTCTAGATTTGTTACCGTATTTAATCTTTGTCTCCTTTTCAACTGCCAAGCTAGCAGTTTTCCACATTTGTTAGCCGATTCAAAGGTTTTTTGTTTCATTGTTTTAATCTTCCATTCTATTTCCTGATTTATCAATTTAGAATATTGTGCTTGATAAAGTTTAATTTCTCGCAGAATCGGTTGAGACTTCGGGTTGGATCTTAACTTCTTCTCCAGCTCTTTAATTTTTTCCAAAATTTTGTCCTTCTTTTCATTTTGTGATCTTTTCTTTATAGAATTCTGTTGTATCAAGAACCCTCTCATCACAGCCTTACTTGCATCCCAGATAGTTCTTTTTTCCACCGTGGTGCTCATGTTGATCTCAAAGTAGTCCTTTAAGGTTTTTTGGGCCTTCTTTGCAATCTTTGGATCTCTAAACAGGCCATCATTCATCTTCCATCTAAAGGAGCCGGTTGGGATCAGTGTCATATCCATTCTCAGTGCGTTATGGTCGGAGCATGTCTTTGGGCAGATTTCCACCTTTCTAATCTTAGGTGCCAGACTTCTAGTTATCCATATTTGGTCGATTCGTGTCCAGGTCAGTTGGGCTTCAGAAAAAAATGTTCCTTCTCTTCCCAAGGGGTTTCTCACTCTCCAAATATCAATCCAGTCCATATTGTCAGTCATTTCAAAAAAGGTCTTAGGTAGTCTTCCTTCTTTAGTGATATTTTGATTCTGTGACTTATCCATATTCGTTGATACGACCCCATTCATATCTCCCATCCTTCAGTTGTCTTTTAAAAGTAAAATAGTTGTTTATTGCCTTGACATCTGCTGGGAGGGCGTTCTGCAGGGCAGGTGCCACTACCGAGAAGGCCCTCTGCCTGGTTCCCTGTAACCTTGCTTCTCGCAGTGATGGAACTGCCAGAAGGCCCTCAGCGCTGGACATGATGCGGGTGGAGACGCTCCTTCAGGTATACTGGACCGAGCCCATTTAGGGCTTTCAAGGTCAGCACCAACACTTTGAATTGTGCTCGGAAACGTCCTGGGAGCCAATGAAGATCTTTCAGGACTGGTGTTATATGGTCTCAGTGGCCACTCCCAGTCACCAGTCTAGTTGCTGCATTCTGGATTAATTGCAGTTTCCGAGTCACCTTCATGGTAGCCCCATGTAGAGCGCATTACAATAGTCCAAGCGGGAGATATCCAGATCATGCGCCACTCTGGCGAAGGGGTCTGCAGGCAGGTGGCGCTGGTAAACAGCTGCCCTGGACACAGAATTGACCTGCGCCTCCATGGACAGCTGTGAGTCCAAAATGACTCCCAGGCTGCGCACCTGGTCCTTCAGGGGCACAGTTACCCCAATCAGGATCAGGGAGTCCTCCTGGATTCCCGGAGGCTTGGTGGCTACTGCTGAGAGGATGAAGCAGGATGGATTTGATTTAAATCAGATTTATTTAAATCACTAGTCAGTAAGACTTGATTTAAATCATTTTTTTTACAGAAAGGCTCAGTCTTGCTGGTATAATCTTAATATTTACAGCCAGTGAAGGTTTCATTTTTGGAATAATAAATTTTCAGAGTAGTTTTTACAGTTATATCCAAAAATACTGATTTGGTTGTACTATTAGAAATACATAGACCGATAATTATGAAATTATTGTGAGGTTTATTAAGTTAACTGTTTATATTTGGGCAACTCTTCTGCTGTACTTTATTGGAAGGAGTAAAAGAATCATTTCCTTAATAACAATTTAAACAATTTATTTAACTAAAATAGATTCTGTGTATATAAACTTGCAAAGGAACAATGGGATTAAGGTTTTTCCTCCACTCTGTATGTTTATTTTATAACATTTTTCCTGTGAAGAAAAGGCATGTTATCTCTGCAGACACAAATTCACACTTTTGAGAACTGCAAAAACAAGCATCTGTGATATCTTCTTGTTAGAAAAGCTGCCCCAAATAATCTTTGAGAAACCTCTGGAAGAGCGTGACATTGTGAATGGATTAATGGAATTCATTTACCAAAATATTTCAAACATTGCATACAAAGCCTCATGCTACATACTTAAAAACAAATCCTTATTTCCTGATGAATAGCCATTGAACTATAATGTAACTTAAACAGAAAATCTTTACAAAGATTTTTCCTCCAAAAGCATTTTATTTTTAAAAACCCGATTTGAATAAAAAATAATAATCGGATTTTTAATTTTAATTTTTTTAAAAATAAAAAGTCATTCATTTTTATCCACCCTGGGATGGAGGCAAATGTAGTTCTGATTGGCTTCAAGAATAGGAAGCTGCCATCACTGTGGTTATCATTGCAGACGAAGCGTTACCATCCATGGGGGGTTGCGAAGCTGCAAAGGTGGAGTGTTTTGATCTTTAATTCTCAGCATTCGGACATTTGCCGAGAATTGGGGGGGGGGGACAATGCAAGTCTGTAAAGCTGTTAGCAACATTACCATCCGTATCCCAGATTCCGAACGGAAGTCAGTGATTTGTTGTTGTTGTTGTTTAGTCGTTTAGTCGTGTCCGACTCTTCGTGACCCCCTGGACCAGAGCACGCCAGGCACTCCTGTCTTCCACTGCCTCCCGCAGTTTGGTCAAACTCATGCTGGTAGCTTCGAGAATACTGTCCAACCATCTTGTCCTCCGTCGTCCCCTTCTCCTTCTCTTTCCCAACATCAGGGTCTTTTCCAGGGAGTCTTCTCTTCTCATGAGGTGGCCAAAGTATTGGAGCCTCAGCTTCAGGATCTGTCCTTCCAGTGAGCACTCAGGGCTGATTTCCTTCAGAATGGAGAGGTTGGATCTTCTTGCAGTCCATGGGACTCTCAAGAGTCTCCTCCAGCACCATAATTCAAAAGCATCAATTCTTCGGCAGTCAGCCTTCTTTATGGTCCAGCTCTCACTTCCATACATGTCAGTGATAAACTTGTTTAATTGCCGAGTCTCACTTGCTGGATCATCACCTGGTCATGGTGAGAGGGCTTGCATGTTCCTATGACCCTTGTGAGCAAAGCTGTCGGGAATCTCGTAAAGAAGCAAAGATCACCAGTGTCAAAGCACTGATTCTTCAACATCAGCTTCATTGGACTGGTTATGTTGTGCAGATGCCTGATGATCGCCTTCCAAAGCATCTACTGTATTCCGAACTTAAAAATGGAAAGCGTAACGCTGATGGTCAACAAAAGAGGTTTAAAGACTGCCTCAAGGCAAATTTTTAAAAATGTAGTATAAATGCCAACAATTGGGAAACACTTGCCTGCGAGCGCTCCAATTGGAGAACAGCTTTTACCAAAGGTGTCGTGGGCATTGAAGACACTCAAATCAGGGCGCAAGGGAGAAACGTGCTAAGAGGAAGGCATGCTTGGCAAATCCACACCGTGATCAACTCCCACCCGGAAACCTATGTCCCTACTGTGGAAGGACATGTGGATCCAGAATTGGCCTCCACAGTCACTTACAGACTCATTGTTAAAACCATGTTTATGGAAGACAATCTTCCTCGGCTATGAGTGATTGCCAGAGAAGAAAGAATTGCTGTGTTTAATGTTTCCCCATTGGCAATTGGAAATTGCAGGTTTTTAAAAATCCATTGAATATTTAAGGTGGTGGGTAGAAGGGAGGTTACTGGGTTTCTAGGGCTTTTCGCAATTTTCTTGAATATGATTAACGCATTGAAAACTAGCATGAAGCTGTAGCACAGAAGAGTCTCTTCACAGAATGTAATTTCTTTTGTCTTGGTTAAGATGCCAAAATAATGCAGAAATAGGTATTTCAGTAATCCAGCAACTTTCTTCATATACTAGATTTGTTTTCAGGAGTGTCCTAGTCATATTTTGTTGGAAATTGACACAAAAACCCAACCTATTCCAGCTAAAAATAAATATCCTCTTGGTAACCATCCCCTCCTGGCCTTCTTTAAACGGTAGTAAATGCAGAATACTTACTTGTGCATAATGTAGCCCATGCTCTGTTCAACTAGTTTTTAATTTGTGGACCTTGAGCAATTTCCATTTATGTGTTTGCTCAATCTGAACAGTGATAATTAGAATAATCAGCTCACGGTTTTGCAATGAGATTGTCATTAATTACATATAACCCACATTAAGGAATAGAATTCCTCATTTGAATTTTTTGAACGTTCTCAGGAACTGATTGTGTATGTGGATATAGTTTTGTGTCTCTCTCTGTGTGTAATACAACATGGAACATTTCTTTATGGTTTCCACTTGCGTGTCCAAACAGCCTGAGAACTCATCTCAATTGTACCTATACTGTAAAATAAAACTTGTCACCATCAGCCTCTATGATGAAAATGAGCCATTTGTGGCTTGGAAATTACAAGTCCTTCTAGCATGTGTGGTAGAATAGTAGGTGCTTGTAGCATTCCTAGACGAACTCAAGTTTAATTAACAATTTTCCTTTATATCCCTGTGCAATATTGATCTTTTAAACTTAAAAAAAAAACCAGTCCAAAATGGGATATATATATAAACCCAAATTTATTAATATTAATTTTAATGTTAATGCATCATGCCAAAACGTGTTTGGTTGTGAAGTTTTGCGTACATAACATTGGGTTGTTTATTTTTATTTTTATTAGGTATTTTGTGGTTTTATGTCTTGATTTTATTCTGTGAACCACCCTAAGACCCCCAGGTATAGGGCGGTATATTAAATAAATTCAATAAATCACCACACCACCTTTTTGTTTTTTTAAACGAGCCCCCCAATGAATCTCCCTTTAACAGAGTTCCCTCACAAGAATTGCGTAACCTGGAGGCGATCCCCTTTGACGAAATTCATGAGACCAAGGACCGTTATTTATTTTTAATCTTTTTTCCAGATCCAAGAATGGACATTATAGCCTATGATGATTACTCCAATCCACCGCTGCAGAGATATTGAGAGGAAACCGGAATACCTTCAACCGGACCAGTGCGTTCCACCTCCCAGCCGCGGTTCCTCGGGAACAATGTGGTTTATCCGTGATGGCTGTGGTATTGCCTGTGCGGTCGTCACTTGGTTCCTGGTCTTCTATGCTGACTTTGTGGTCATCCTCGTGATGCTGCTCCCCTCCAGAGACTATATTTACAGTGTGATCAACGCCATCGTTTTCAACACATTGGCGTTCCTGGCTCTGGCTTCGCACATGAGAGCTATGGTAACAGATCCAGTAAGTTTCCTCTCGGAATATATTAACCAGCTGCTAGCTAGTTCTCTTGTTCTTTTGAGGGTGATTTAGGGACTAAATATTCTAGAACCTGTTGAACGCACGCAAACAGTGATACAGTGGAACATTGGTTCTCGAACGGCTTAGTTGACGAACAAATCAACACCGAAAACCCGGAAGTAAGTGTTCTGGTTTTTGAACGTTTCTCGGAAGCTGAACATCCGACGCGGCTTCCGCTTGAGTGCAGGAAGCTCCTGCAGCCAATCAGAAGCCGTGCCTTGGTTTTTGTACGGTTTTGGGAGTTGAACGGACTTCCGGAATGGATTGAGTTTGAGAACCAAGGTTCCACTGTGTTGATAAAGCATCTGGGTTTCTATCAACCTGTCCCCATGAGTGGGAAGAACTTGATTTATTTGAAGCATTGTCCCTTTATATGCATTTTTGTGGGGGTGCGGCAGATCATAATACTGGGGTCATGATTAAGAGAAGCTATGGAGGGACAATAAGGCATCATTTGAATAAGATATGAAGGAGGATGGAGAAGAAATCTGTCCTTTTCTCTCTCTCCAGTAGTATGTGCAATGTTGCTGACAAGTCGTGGCATGAAAAGCTGGGGAAAGCCTGCCTTGCATTCCTGTTTCTTTGGGAAAGTTCCACCACGACTAAAATCTATTCTGAATAAAAGCGTTTCGTGTTAGCACTGGCTAGTGGCTATTGAAGGACACCCAAGTTTTATCCAAGTGTATTTTAACTGTGGTCCTGTCTAAAGTACTTTTTCAAGCTTTCAGCTCTTCAGAGGGCTGCAAGATTGAAATTTTCATGAAAAAGCAGCTTTCCCCTTTGCGTGTAAGTCTTGACTTATGTTCTTATCTGGATTATTGCCCAAATGTTATCTGTTCAGCTTGCAAATTTGTAACAGATGACATAGATGGGAATCTCCCAGTCTAGCAAAATGGGTGGGCCTGTTTTCATTTTCCTAAACTTTTATTTGGAATTCTAGCCGACCTCGAAAGAGGCATACAAATCCATGGTCTTCCTTCTAACCCTGTATCGTTTCACATTTCAAATGAACAGGACTTCCATTAACTATAGCTTCCCATTACACTTGAACAGGGAAAGTGTGGCTGATGGCTTCAGAATAAGTCAGAATAAGAAGCCATGGTTTGAAGTTGTCTTAGTTTCCTGCCTTGCTCTGAAGTCGTTAACCAGAGTTACCCAGTGTGGACATACGGTGGTACAGTGGTACCTCGGGTTAAGTGCGTAATTCGTTCCGGAGGTCTGTACTTAACCTGAAACTGTTCTTAACCTGAAGCACCACTTTAGCTAATGGGGCCTCCTGCTGCCGCTGCGCTGCTGGAGCCTGATTTCTGTTCTTATCCTGAAGCAAAGTTCTTAACCTGAAGCAGTATTTCTAGGTTAGCGGAGTGTGTAACCTGAAGCATATGTAACCTGAAGCGTATGTAACCCGAGGTACCACTTTACCTTGGTTCTCAAACTTAATCCCTTCCTGAAGTCCGTTCCAAAAGCAAAACATTCCAAAACCAAGGCGCGCTTTCCCATAGAAAGTAATGCAAAATAGATCAATCCATTCCAGATTTTTAAAAACAACCCCTAAAACATGAATTTTACTATCTAACGAGACCATTGATCCATAAAATGAAAGCAGTAAACAATGTACTGCAGTCACACAATCCATCCATCAGTAGCTGAACTGGGTTCCACACAGTCACAAAAACAAAACAAAAAAGAGCTACACAACCAAAAACGCAAAATAAATAGCAAAAACAGACAGACCTCAGCGTAACACTCAAAATGGAAGTGTAGCACTCAAATCCGAAGCGTAACACTCAAAGCGGAGCACGTTTGGCTTCCGAAAAATGTTCACAAACTGGAAAACATACTTTCGGGTTTGCAGTGTTTGGGTTCCAAGTTGTTTGAGTACCAAGGCGTTTGAGAACCAAGGCCCCACTGTAATGGGAAACTATAGTTAATGGAAGAGTTCCAGGCTGGCTGTGCCAACCCTGGAGGGGAGAGTGAAGGGCCTGTGTTTTTTAACTTCTCAGAATGTTTGCACTGGTGTTGAATACCATTTCAACAAAACTCTGTTAATGTACCTAGGAGAGCGAAGTTTAACTTACCCTGTATATTCAGCAGTTCTGTGATGCGGCCTATTGAGGTGTTTTTTTCCTGATAGTGACCGAAAGCACTCCGAAACCCTTATATTTTCGTTTGCAGGGTGCAGTCCCCAAAGGTAACGCCACAAAAGAGTTCATAGAAAGTTTGCAGCTGAAACCGGGGCAAGTAGTTTACAAGTGTCCAAAATGCTGTAGCATCAAACCTGACAGAGCGCATCACTGCAGGTAGGGGCACATTCTTTCGTTTATGGTTTACTTACGATGATGAGGTGGATGGCTTGATGCATTACATCTGCAGTAATCCAATATAGGGCGGGTTGTACCTGTCATTATTGCGATGCGAACACATTTCCGTGTTTCATTTGCACCTTGGCAGCATTTCGGCTCTTGTGACCTCAAGCTTTTGGCCAAGTGGAAATAGTTCTATTGCGATCTGGTGTCTGAAGAAAACATGGGTCTTCGAAGCGGATGGAATTCCAGTTTGATTTGTATACAGTTGTACCTTGGAAGTCGAACGGATTCCGTTCTGAAAGTCAGTTTGACTTCCAAAACGTTTGAAAACCAAAGTGAGGCTTCTGATTGGCTGCAGGAAGCTCCTGCAGCCAATCAGAAGCCGTGGAAGCCCCCTCGGACATTTGGCTTCCGAAAATAGTTCACAAACCAGAACAGTGACTTCTGGGTTTGCGACATTCGGGAGCCAAAAAGTTTGAGAACTAAGCTGTTCGAAAACCAAGGTACGACTGTATAAGTTTATTAAGTTTTCTGTTTTAAAATTCAAAGCACTCATTTTTACATCCTTAAGATATCAATCACTTCCCTTCTTCTCTTTCCATGGTTCATTTTACACATCATAAATCCCTGCATATTTTACAAAAACTATACCTTTCAGTATTCCATTATTGCATGCATCAAAACTTGTTTACACTGTTGAATTTATCTTAATGCTGCCATCGTTTTCAGCAGTACACAATTATTTCCCATATATTCAGTAAACGTTTTCCATTCTTCTTTAAATGTATGTTCTCCTTGTTCTCTTATTCTATATGTTAAGTCTGCGAGTTGTGCATATTCTGTCAGCTTAATTTGCCATTCTTTAGTTAGCTCATTTTCTATTTTTGGGCTAACAAAACACGGGCTGCAGTAGTAGCAAACATAAATAACCATTTTTGACATCTGGAAATTTCAGTCTGAATTATCCCTAATAGAAAGGACTCTAGTTTTTTGGGGGGAAAGTGCGTGGGTGGCGCTGTGGGTAAAACCTCAGCGCTAGGACTTGCCGATCGCATGGTCGGCGGTTCGAATCCCCACGGCGGGGTGAGCTCCCGTCTTTCGGTCCCAGCTCCTGCCCACCTAGCAGTTCGAAAGCACCCCTAAGTGCAAGTAGATAAATAGGTACCGCTTTATAGCGGGAAGGTAAACGGCGTTTCCGTGTGCTGCACTGGTGCTGGCTCGCCAGAGCAGCTTTGTCATGCTGGCCACGTGACCCGGAAGTGTCTCTGGACAGCGCTGCCCCCCGGCCTCTTAAGTGAGATGGGCGCACAACCTAGAGTCGGACACGACTGGCCCGTACGGGCAGGGGTACCTTTACCTTTACTTCTTTATGGATCATTTCCCAATACTTATTTATCCTTTTACAAGTCCACAAGGATTTTCCGTGTGCATTCGATTTACAGTGTGCATTTCTCTTTTAGTGTTTGCAAGAGGTGTATACGGAAAATGGATCACCACTGCCCGTGGGTTAACAACTGTGTGGGAGAGAACAACCAGAAGTACTTTGTACTGTTTACAGTAAGTATTTCATTGTGTGGATTTTTCCTGGAATTCATAAAGGGGCCTTGAAACGTCAAGTGGGACTTCTGTGGTTATCAGTATAATTACACTGCAATTCTTGTGGGAAAGTAATGGATTGTTAACACTGCAAAATGTCCGGGGCAAAGTGGTTTAAAAGGATAAAAGCAAGCTGGCAAAGGTATCCATTATTACCTATTTAAAGAATCCCATCTAGGATTGGATCAGATTTCACAGTGGTGGACAAAACATATACATACATATATGTATATTTATGTACAAATATATGTACACACACACACACGAAAAAGAAGGTATACCCTTTTTGAATTCTGTGATTTTACATATCAGGACATAATAACAATCATTCATTCCTTAGCAGGAATGTTTGTTCTGTACCTGCAGAAGTTGTGCATGTTTCTTTGTGTATCTGAAGAAGTGTGCATGCACATGAAAGCTTATACCCAGAACAAACTTAGCTGGTCTCTAAGGTGCTACTGGACAATTATTTAAGTTTATTAAGTTTTTATTTATTTATTTCGACTGCGTCAGACCAACACGGCTACCTACCTGAATTAAAAAACTTAAGTACACCTTACGATTAAATAGCTTGTAGCACCACCTTTAGCAGCAATAATTTGAAGTAATGGTTTTCTGTATGTCTTTATCAGTCTCTCACATCGTTGTGGAGGAATTTTGGCCGATGATAGAACCCGGGATGGAAAAGCTAGGAGCAAAATGGCTTTTGGGACCTGGGTGGTGGGTGCCCAAAAATGTGTAGTCGACACTAGGGTGTGTGTGAGCAACACTTTTTATTTATTATTTTGATGGGCATGAACTAATATACATTCACATAAGTGACATATTGTTAATACCACATTTTTAGCAGAAAATTTGACGCGTTTAATTTGGTGTTTACAATAAAAATATTGGTACCGTACTTGAGTTTTCAAAACACTCTACTCTTTATTGTTAAACTCCTTAACATACAGTGGTACCTCGGGATAAGTACTTAATTCGTTCCGGAGGTCCGTTCATAACCTGAAACTGTTCTTAACCTGAAGCACTACTTTAGCTAATGGGGCCTCCCGCTGCTGCTGTGCCGCCGCCCCGCTATTGCTGTTCTCATCCTGAATCAAAGTTCTTAACCCGAAGTACTATTTCTGGGTTAGCGGAGTCTGTAACCTGAAGCGTATGTAACCTGAGGTACCACTGTATTGTCTATTCTTAACGCATACTTCAAGGCTTCAAATCACATACATTTCAGTAATCCTTGAGTGTCAGCCAGGTGCAAAAAACCGCACCCCGACTTTTTGAGGTGCTCGCAAATGGAGAATCTTTAGGCGCAAAATGCACCTGGCACCCTGCTAATATCGAACCCTGATTTTGGCCTGCTCTTCTTTACAATGCGCTCTATGTGGGGCTACCTTTGAAGGTGACTCGGAAACTACAACTAATCCAGAATGTGGCAGCTAGACTGGAGACATGGAATGGCCACCGGGACCATATAACACCGGTCCTAAAAGACCTACATTGGCTCCCAGTACGTTTCCGAGCACAATTCAAAGTGTTGGTGCTGACCTTTAAAGCCCTAAATGGCCTCAGCCCAGTATACCTGAAGGAGCGTCTCCACCCTCATCATTCTGCCCGGACACTGAGGTCCAGCTCCGAGGGCCTTCTGGTGGTTCCCTTATTGCGAGAAGCAAGGTTACAGGGAACCAGGCAGAGGGCCTTCTTGGTAGTGGCATCTGCCCTGTGGAATGCCCTCCCATCAGATGTCAATGAAATAAACAACTATCTGACTTTTAGGAGACATCTGAAGGCAGCCCTGTTTAGGGAAGTTTCATGTTTTATTGTGTTTTTAATATTCTGTTGGGAGCCGCCCAGAGTAGCTGGGGAGACCCAGCCAGATGGGTGGGGTATAAATAATAATGATAATAATAATAATAATAATAATTAATAATAGTAATTTTGTTACAACATAAAATAGGGTATACTTTCTTTTTCCCGTGACTATTTGTGTGTGTGTGCGCACACACACATTGCTTTTTTCTTTTTAAAAAAATGTTTAGGGGTACTCTCATTTTGACTCAAAAAACCCCCACCATTTTATAGTTCAGATTGGGAAAAATGAATACAGTAAATGGACAAAAATTCAAAGATTCACAAAATGTTTAGGGGTATGCGTACCCCTGCATCCCCGCAGATGAAAAGCACTGTATATATTTAACAATCTAAATCATAAAACAAAACAACCACCTTTATTTTAGTTTTTAAAAAGAAACATTGGAAGGCAGGCTGAAGAATCATATAAATAAAAATGCCTGGGTAAATTTTTAAAAAAATCTTAATCTGACACCAAAAAGAGTGTGAAGCAGGTGTCAAGCTATAAATCAGGCATTCCAGAGTGTGTGCAGCACAGCTAAGAGTTCTATCTTATTCCTAATTTGCCCTTGGGGCTGCTTTTAAGCACTTCTGTGTTGAAGATTGCATGTTGATTTAAATTTGCGGAGAGAAGTCTGTGGCTTGTAGCAGCCTTGCATTCGGCAGCAGGGGAGACTAGGTTGCCTTTGGTCCTTTCCAAGCAGGGTGGATAAAAATCAATGATTTTATTTGTTTTTTAAAAATCAGCTTTTTACAAATTGAAATTTTTTAATTATTATTTAAATTTGATTTTTAAAATAAAATGCTTTTTGGGGGAAAATCTTTCTAAAGATAGTTTTTTATTTAAGTTGTATCATAGCCCAGGCATAGGCAAACTTGGCCCTCCAGATGTTTTTTGGGACTACAACTCCCATGATCCCTAGCTAACAGGACCAGTGGTCAGGGATGATGGGAATTGTAGTCTCAAAAATATTTGGAGGGCCGAGTTTGCCTATGCCTGTTATAGTCCAATGGCTATTCATCAGGAAATAAGGATTTGTTTTTAAGTTTTTCACGTGTGCTAAAACTCAGTCTAAGTTTTCTTTGAAATTGTTTAACCACATCAGTTAACAAACACGGATACATATGCTATAATGTTATTGTTTTCGTTAAATAAATTGTTTAAATTGTTATTAAGGAAATGATTCTTTTTCTGCTTCCGATAAAGTACAGCAGAAAAGTTGTCCAAACATAAACAGTTAACTCATTAAACCTCACAGTAATTTTATAATTATTGGTCTTTGTATTTCTAATAGTATAACCAAATCAGTAATTTTTGATATAACTGTAAAAACTACTCTGAAAAAAATATTATTCCAAAAATGAAACCTTCATCTGGCTATAAATATTAAGATTATACCAGCAAGAATGAGTCTTTCTGTAAAAACAAAGAATGATTTAAATCAAGTCTATAGATTAATTTGCTCTCTTGATAAACCATCATATTTCAAAAGAGTTTGACCTGGCTTTGGGGAAAAAACACCCTGCTATTATCGCATGGAAGAATAGATCCCCTCTTACCCTTGCCGTTATCTCATAATTCAGCATTGTTAGAGAAGAATAGACCTCTTGTTCAGTCAGTTTACTCCAGGTATTTTTCCACTGGATATAGCTAGGCCTATTAATTCTTTGGCTGAAGTAATTTAGGAGATGAGGTTGAGGATAAGGCGATCTCTATAAGCATGTGAGCTTGAATATATTTCTCTGTCCTGAATGCCATGTCTTTGATTTCGGCTTCAGCTTAAAACGGGCAAACAAATTTGGGGCATGCAGAAATGGGCCTTGAAGTCTCTGTGTCTTCATAGTTCAAAATCCTATTGTGTTTCAGATGTATATAGCACTTATTTCCCTGCATGCCCTGATCATGGTTGGATTTCACTTCCTGTATTGCTTTGAAGAAGACTGGACAAGTGAGTACATTGACAAATGCCATGCTTTCTTGTGAATTGGATCCAATTCTTTTCGAGCTAGCGAATTGCTTTGTGCCCCCAATCCACAAAGTTGCTTTGTGCAGGTTTTGCCAAATCAGGATGGTATCCAGACCATAGCTGTCAACCGTCCCTTATTTGGTGGGAAACTCCCTTATCCCAGCGCCGTGTCCCGCTGCTGTCCCTTATTGATGATGTCCCTTAAATTTCCCGGGTTTCATGTTCGCTTGGCTCGGGAGGGAAGCAGCGGCTCGGGGTCCTCCGCCATGCGAGAGAGCGCGCGCACGAGCTGCCGCGTCTCCGTCTCTCCCTTTTCCCCCTCGGGCGCATTGTGAGGAGACGGGTGGCGGCGGGCAGGCAGGAAGCCCCTCTCTTGCAAGACTTCTGCTGCGCTGCCAGGGGAAGCCGGAGGCGGCAGCGGCCGAGGAGGCGGCCTGAGGGAGGAGGAAGAGGAGGGGATGGGGAGGGACACAGAAGGGTGGTGCTTCAGCGGCACCGCAACTGCCTCATGCCGGGCTTGCAGGCAGCGTGGGCGAGAGTCTCTCTCCCTCCTCCCCCTCTCTCGGGCGGGGAAGGGCCGATGGAAGGGTGCCAGGATGACGGCAGCCCCGACGTGCTGCTTAGCATCCCCTCCAACCAGTGCAGCATCTTAATGTAGTGATTTCCCCCTCTGCATCTCTTTCATAATTCTATTTTTATAAATCATTTGTCCACCCATAGTTCAAATTTTTACTACAAGTTTTCTGTCAATCCTCCCAATGTATGTAACTCTTTACAATAGCTTTTCAACTAAATTATAAACTTTCCCCCTTCTTTATTAAAGAGGTCCTCTTCCTGGTTTCTAATTCTGCCTGTAAGCTTTGCCATCTCAACGTCGTTCATCAGTTTTGTCTGCCACTCTTCTTTGGTGGGAGTTGTAGACCCTTAGGATCATCTAGTCCAACCCCCTGCAAAACACAGTCAGTGGCAGCCAAAGCAGCATGGCTCCATCAGTGCCGGATTTCTGCATAAGCTAAGCCAAAATCCCTTATTTTTGAGGCTGCTGGTCCCTTATTTTCAAATCTGTAAGTTGACAGCTATGATCCAGACATGCAGAATGGTCTCTTCCTCCTGTGGTTTTGTGCACAAATCAGCCCTTTTAGGTCCCGTATAAGCTCCAGGGATTGTTAATAGTTTGTGTTCAGCATCCTTTGTTTTGCTCTTGAGCCAAGGCTCTGAAGTGACACATTTTTAAAAAGCTGTTTCCCATCCTACTCAGATTTGGGTGAAACTGTCCCATTGGAGACCATCTGCATGGTGCAGCCCTCACAGACATGTGTTTAAGAAATATAAAGTATTTCATGTTTCAGTGAACCCCCAAAATAAGAAATAATCTCTCCTTGTGTGACGCTATCTAGGCTGAGTGAGAAGGAGCCTAGGAGCCTATTTTCTAAGGCTCTGAAAAATTCCCCTAAACAGTTTAATCTATGTACTGTGACATACTTGTTTTATATTAATTTTCTCCCTCTTTTCTGCATAAAAATAAATTTAAAGCAGAGCATCGGTTACACTTTGTGTTTTATTTATTTTTGAGATTAATTTCCTGCCCTTCACCCCAAGGTCGCAGGGCGGGTTACATAGATGATGATGAATGTATTAAAGACAACCATGTATATTAGTCATCTCCAGCTGTCAGAATGCACAAGAGCTCAGGGCTAGGTAAAAGCTCTGGAGAGATACAGTGATACCTTGGTTCTCAAACTTAATCTGTTCAGGAAGTCCATTCCAAAACCAAAGCGTTCCAAAACCAAGGCGTGCTTTCCCATAGCAAGTAATGCAAAACAGATTAATCCGTTCCAACGTTTAAAAAAACAACCCCTAAAACAGCACTTTAACATGAATTTTACTATCTAACGAGACCATTGATCCATAAAATGACAGCAGCAATCAATGAACTTTACTGTAAAATAAATAAGACAGTATTGTAAATGATAAAAATTAAAATTAATTTCTTTTATTACCTGAACTGACAATAGTCATTGTTTGGATGGGGGGCTTTTATCCATTTCCGCAGTCACACAATCTATCAATCAGTAGCTGAACTGGGTTCCACACAGTCACAAAAATAAATGAACTGAAAAAGCCTCAAAAATAAATAGCAAAAATAAAACACCAAACTTAATCCATTCTGGAAGTCTGTTTTACTTCTGAAATGTTCAAAAACCAAGGCGCAGCTTCTGATTGGTGCTGGTGCCCCTGGAAACAATAGCCAACAGCCACATTGGATGTTCGGCTTCCGAAAAAAATTGAAAACCAGAACACTTACTTCCGGGTTTTTGGCGATTCGGAACCAAGGCGTTTGAGAACCAAGGTAGCACTGTACTTGATTGGAAGAGGAATCCAGATGCTATGAATTTGGGTAGTCTTTAGGGTGCCACAGTACTTTTTTGTTCATGTTGCAAGAGACCAACACAGCTACTTCCCTTAAAAATGTCTTCAGATCAATAAAACTAACACTTTCCTAAATTTTTCACATCCTTTCCACAAAAGTGTAGTGTGTTCTAACTTTGGCAGTTGAACAGGTACCTACACACACACACACACACACACACATATCAATCAATCAATCAATCAATCAATCAATCAATCAATCATACCATGCCTCCATTTAGTGCACATTACTTAAAGCTTAAGTGCAACCCAAATTCTATACAATTTATACAAGAACCTTCTAGGAAGTGTATAAATTGTGCGCTCTATATTTGTTTTGCTTAAGCTCCTGCAAAGAGCTACATGCTGAAACGATGTCTCTGGCTGCCAGATTTCTGCTCATATTCCCCCCCTCCCCCCCCCAAACAGAAACAAACTTTTGCTCCTGAGATTTCACCATGCTTTGTGCATTCACACAATCAGAACAAAAGACCTAGAAGCATTTATTTTTAAGAAACTGGAAGCTGAGGTTTTGACAAAGCTGAATTTCCAATTCTACACTTGACTAAAATGCCAATGACTTTGATTATTCCTAAAACTATTATTTACACAGGCTTTTAAGACTCAATTCTGTTCTTAACTGTTTTTATTGCAGGCTTTTATGATGGGTTGAAAATATATATTTCTCTAGTCCAATAGACAATATTTTGTGTATCGCATTATTTCTTACTTGTAATTCACTGAGTTCAGTGGAACCTCGGAAGCCGAACGCCTTTGAACTCGAACGTTTTAGCTCCCGAACAATAGAAAACCGGAAGTGATTGTTCCGATTTTCGGAAGCCGAACGTCGGGTGCAGCTTCCAATTGGCTGCAGCACAGTCCTGCAGCCAATCAGAAGCCGCACCTTGGTTTTCGAACTGTTCTGGGAGTCGAACAGACTCCCAGAACGGATTAAATTCCAAAACCAAGGTACAATTGTACAGATAATTCCCATTTTGCATGAGGATTCCATTGCAGACCCCCACGCACCTAAATCTGCCCCGCCGTGTTCCGTCCCTTTTCATGACATCTTTATGATGTCATAAAGGCTACTTCTGGGTCCAGCGCTGTCATTCGGATGCGCCTGAACAGGGAGTTGCCTGTACTATAAGAACATCCATTGGCTCCCGCTTCTGCCTGGAATACCGTATCACGCTTTGTTTTTGCAGAGTGCAGTTCTTTCTCTCCGCCGACGACTGTGATCCTTCTTATCCTCTTGTGTTTTGAGGCTCTCCTCTTTCTAATCTTCACGTCTGTAATGTTTGGAACACAGGTACACTCCATCTGCACTGATGAAACGGTGAGTGAGTCCTGATCTCTTGCCCCCATCCCCAATTCTGTACAGTGCGCGAATTTGCTTTATTCTATCGGATGAATGCCGCTTTGAAGAAAAATGCTTTTCTCCCTTTGGTGAGCGTGTTCCCCAGGCAGGCAGGCATATGTAAAAGTATTTTATGAATGGTAATCGGGATCACCTTGCAGTTTTCTTTCAATCCACCAAATAGACTAGAATCTCACCCAACAGTCTGGTATCTTAACGGCTTCTGTAATTCCAAGTTCCCAGTTTTCACTGGGTTGTAGCAAAAGTCAGTTCTACTCAGAGTAAACCCATTGACATTAATAAACATGACATAACTATACCAGTGGGTCTACACTAAGCAGAACTTTGTTGGGTATAACCTATTGTCTCTTATTATTGTTCACACCTTGACATGCAAAGACAATATGAGATACATGGTAGAAAGCCGTTTTTATTCATGGGCAGCTTGAGTGGGGCCTGTAGAGGAGCTGTATCCTAAAATAACAATATTCACCATCCAATTAGATGGGAAACATGCAAATTTTTAAGACTATATTTAGTTGGACCATAAGGTAAAGGGACTCCTGACCATTAGGTCCAGTCATGGCTGACTCTGGGGTTGCGGCACTCATCTTGCTTTATTGGCCGAGAGAGCCGGCATACAGCTGGTCATGTGGCCAGCATGACTAAGCTGCTTCTGGCAAACCAGAGCAGCGCACGGAAACGCCGTTTACCTTCCCGCCGGAGCGGTACCTATTTATCTACTTGCACTTTGACGTGCTTTCGAATTGCTAGGTTGGCAGGAGCAGGGACTGAGCAACGGGAGCTCACTCAGTCGCAGGGATTCGAACCGCCGACCTTCTGATCAGCAAGTCCTAGGCTCTGTGGTTTAACCCACAGTGGCACCCGCGTTGGACCATAGTGTTTCATTAAAGTGGGTGTCTTGGGTCTCTGCTTTCTGCCCCTTTCAAAGGAGAATTGTGAGGAACTATTATGTTGTAGTATTGACCTTTGCTTGGCACACCTGAAGGAAACCTGTAGTCTCAGCATCCTTTCACAACTTCTGTGTCGCAGGATTCCGACACGGCTGCCGGGGGGGGGGTGTTGGCGTGGTTATTTGCCCCTCTTCCTTGGCTCCTCCCTAGTTAGTATGATGTTCTTTTTTTGTGAATTGACAGCTGTAAATAGATGCCACTCTGACCCAACACAGTCATTTTTGTCTTCTGCTTGTTTCCTCTCATAAATCAGAGGGAAAGGCCTGTTTGTTTCCTTTGTTGATATCCATTATCAACGCGGGTGGCGCTGTGGTCTAACCACTGAGCCTCTTGGGCTTGCCGATCGGAAGGTCGGCAGTTTGAATCCACACAACGGGGTGAGCTCCTGTTGCTCTGTCCCAGCTCCTGCCAACCTATCAGTCCGAAAGCACACCAGTGCAAGTAGATAAATAGGTACCGCTGCGGCGTGAAGGTAAATGGCGTTTCCGTGCGCTCTGGTTTCCGCCACGGTGTCCCGTTGCGCCAGAAGCCGTTTAGTCCTGCTGGCCACATAACCCGGAAAGCTGTCTGTGGTCAAACGCCGGCTCCCTCGGCCTGAAAGCTAGATGAGCACTGCAACCCCATAGTCACCTTTGACTGGATTTAACCGTCCAGGAGTCCTTTACCTTTACCTTATATAAAAAGGTTGTCATGCGGCTGTGCTTGGCAACTTAGTAGTATCTTTAAAAAAGCAACTTCTGCAAAGGGCATCTCCTATAGATGATGAACAAATATTTAACTATCCATTGCTATGTGTGGGAAGTAAATACTTCGTTCCTGGATTAAACGGCTTTGAACTAATGAGGTCGTATATACCTGAAAGTGCATCCATGGAGTCAGAACCTGTAGTGTCACTACTTAATCTCCCCGCCACACCCACATCCTACCAGGTGAACATGTCTAAGTTCAGCTGCCTAAACTTAAGTGTCATGCTGTGCAGTCCTAAACAGCCTTATTGAGGTGCATATTTCACTTTGTGCCCCAGGCTGCACAGGGATTTGCTTAAGCATAAACCTTCCAAGAACTCTATGCCCACTTTCAGGTTAACCGCATTGCTCTTACCAATGTTTTCTTGGGAGCTAAAAGTAAGTTGAATGCCAAAGCAGAAAGGGTTAAAAATGAATAATCTCCAAAGAAGAAACTGTTCTATACAGTCATACCTTGGGTTTCGGACAGCTTGGTTCTTGAACGTTTTGGCTCTCGAACGCCACAAACCCAGAAGTGATTGTTCTGGTTTGCGAACTATTTTTGGAAGCCAAACATTCAACGGGGATTCCGTGGCTTCCGATTGGCTGCAGGAGCTTCCTGCAGCCAATCGGAAGCCGCACTTTGGTTTCCAAACGTTTTGGAAGTCGAACGGACTTCCGGAATGGATTCCATTCGACTTCCAAGGTACGACTGTATTGGTTATTTACCTAGTCACTGCTTCCAATGTCACTCACAGTTGTTGTCGCTACAAAATTTTAATTGGGTGCTCTTATTTATTCAAACTATTTATATATCACTTGACTACCATTGGCTCTAAGTAGTTTACAAGAATACAGTAAAAAAAAGTTAAAAATCCATTAAAACTGCAAAATTGAACCTCAGTTAAAATGTCTGCTGGAATATAAAAGTCTTCAGTAGGTGCCAGAAGCTTGATAACAGAACAGCATGCAAAACTCCAGCAGCAGCAGGCAGGAGTTAAAACACAAAAAAAATGATTCTGTATAAAAATGGCAAATTACTTACTGATGGCAGCAAGCAGAAGGCTAAGAGCTTCACAGTTCTAAAAGGTATTAAATGACTCGAGCAAAACAAAGTTGTTCACTGGTGCCAAAGAGACATTAGATTCAGTAGCTGGTCAGTTTCCCTGGGGAAGGCATTCCAAAGCCATGATGCCATAGCAGAGAAGGCCTCGTCTCATGTGTATGTGTGTAGAGGGAATGACACAGAGAAGCACATTAGAGGGAGATCTTCATACCTGGAAAGGTCCATGCAGAAGGCAGCCCATAAGGTACTCAGGCCCTAAGCCAATTGCATCTAGAAAAGTTACAACTTGCATTTTGAATATAGATGCTCATATATGTGGTCAGCTTTAGAGTGGCTTAACGTAAATCTTGACAAATTGCTGTCAACACACACACACACACACACGAGAGAGAGACAGTTGTATCTTGGTTTTTGAACACCTTGGGACTCGAACATTTTGGCTCCCGAATGCCGCTAACCAGAAGTGAGTGTTCCGGTTTGTAAACTTTTTTTGGAAGCCGAACGTCTGAAGCAACTTCCGATTGTGTGCAGGAAGCTCCCGCAGCCAATCAGAAGCCATGCCTTGGTTTTCGAACATTTTCGGAAGTCAAACGGACTTCCGAAACGGATTCCGTTCAAGAACCAAGGTACAACTGTATTTTACTACATGCTAAGCTGTTCTTTTTTATGCACAGTCCTCCAGAACTACAAAATCTCTTTTGCGGTAGTTGCATGTAAATTCAGATCCCACCGATGTAAATATGAAGTTAGACTTTGGGGTCTTTTTCTGTTGCCCTGAGGATCACTTTGCACTTACTTGGATATTGTTTTGCCCTTTTGTCGCTCATTAACCAGTTTGGAAAGATGCTCCAAAACTCCTCCATTCTGCTTTAGATTCCACCATCCTTAGTGCATCCTGCCAAACTTCGTTAAAAGCTCAAGTTATGCTTCCAGGCTTGATGGCAAACAGTACTTTACCTTCACAAGAATCAAGGCAAAGCCAGGATTTCAAACTGTGGTCTAATCCTGCTTTGTGTAAACCACAGTTTACTAGGCAGAAGTTTCTGTTTGAATGCCAAAGGAGAGAAGGGTGTGTGCAGGCCCCAGGGTTATAGTTGTTCATAACACTAAATCATGTTTTGCTGTTACAACTGAATGCATTCAGTATCTACTGGCTCACACACCTGTTGAGACTCAAAGGATTCTCAAAATATTGTTAAGGCAGAAGTTGTCTTTCCAGAAGCCGTGCTGCTTCATTCTCAGCGAGGCTTATTCTTCGATACGCTCCATAATTTTATCTTACCTGGCTCAGAAATTAGGCTGATGAGTCTGCTGTTACCCCAATTTGCCTCCGAATCTCTCCCTTTAAAAAAAAGTGTTCTATTTGTCGGTGATGAGGTTGATTTTGTAAGTAGACTATTTAGATGAGCAATTTTACATTTGCATATGAATGTCACCCAGACCCAGTGATCGTTAGTTGAAACACATTGCCTTTCTCGGTTTGACTTCTCGGATGTGTCAGATGTTGGCATCTCTGACATCTTCTGCGGTGTAAGCAGATGAAATTAATCCACCTGGCTCTCTGCTGTTGCCAGGTCCTCCTTCAGATGACCCTTTTATATATTATCCAGAGGTCCTACCATCTCCCTGACTCCTCGCCTATGATATTTCTTAAAAGAAATATTTAGCTGTGTCTGTGCCTCCAGCAATTTGCTCCTCACATCTCTTCTCTCTATGCCTTAGCGATTTCTGCAGTTTGCCAGAGCTGTTTCTCCCCACCCGCCCATTTCCTTCAGTTTAGCAAGATTTCTGTTTTATTAAAGAAACACATTGGCAGCTCTTTTTGTATTCATACCAGTTCTGATGTATTTATTGATTAATACAATTTTCTGTACTGCCTTTGACTCCAGGAAGGACCACAAAAAGACCCCAGAGAGTACTAATCTCTCCCCCAAATCATAAAACATCTATAAAAACCTTTTCAGTAAAATATGAATATAAACTACAGGATTCAGGCATTAATGACCTGGAAAAGCCTGAGCAAATAAGTTTTTGAAGCATTCCAGAAGTACCCATCAGTTGATGCCTGCCTATATTGGAGTTTATGTTCTCTTGGATCATTTTTTATAGTGGCTATAAAGCAATATTTTGGCTTCCCAATTCTCCCCTTCAACTTCCTTTTAAACTGATCTCCACCCCTCTTTTTTGAGGAATGGCTGCTTCTGGAAATGCATTTGACTGTGGGGGACTTTCTAGGCAATTCTCTTATGGTGTGTATATGATGAATTTGATACTGTTTTAGTTGCTCTTCAAGCGGCTTGAAATTGCTCCTTGCTCAGATGAGATCCATTCACTGCTGAGCATTTAAATCAAGAATCACCTTATCTGTCCTTGGCTTGCATGGCTGTTTTTAGGCCCAGTCATTTTTGTGTGTGTGCGTGCGTAGAAATATTTAGAAATATAGGAATATTTTCTTTGCCACAGTGTGTACGCTTAACCACCGTCTGCATAATTAACACCTGTTATCCCATGATCCCTTCTGGCTCTACCCAAGATTCCAATATATTTCCAGGTCCCCATTTTGATAAATGTGACAACTGTAGTTCTTCTGTGTTTGGCCTGGTATTGTGAGTGCCCCCCCCCCGGCTTCCTTTGGCTCTGTGACTTGGTTCTCCCTAGAGTTCCTCATTTCATTGCACTCTGTCCTTCCTACCTTTCTAAATGTCAGTGTGAAAAATGGGCCTCAAATCTTTGACACGGCATACAGTGGCACCTTGGTTCTCAAACATAATCCGTTTCGGAAGTCCATTCCAAAACCAAAGCATTCCAAAACCAAGGCACGCTTCCCATAGAAAGTAATGCAAAATGGATTGATCTGTTCCAGGCTTTTAAAAACAACCCCTAGAACCCCAGAATCCGAGAATTGGACGAGGAAACAATAGAGGAGGACTGGAAAAAATTTAAAGACTATTTGCAAAAACATTATAAGCTGTATGAATGTTAAGATTGTGCACGATTAGGAAATGTTATGCTTTAGCAATTTGATTAAGTAAATGGTAAATTAAGTGATAAGAAAGATGAGGAGGCAATATGAAACAAACATATTATGTTTATTTTAAAGGCACTAAAATTGAGTTACAACATTTTGAATTTAGAAACATAATAATTGAAAGTTACAGTAAGGTATGAAATAAGGTAACAAATTGCTGATACTGTTATTATAAAGAACGCAAATCTGGAAGATGTGGGGAGGTCCAATTGGCATTGGTAAATTATGGAAAGTTGAATTGTTATATATCTATTCTTTTTTCTTCTTTATTCTTATTATTTGTTTCTTGATTTTTATCTCTGTATACCTTTGAACTTATGAACCTATGAAAAGAAACGCAATAAAAAAATATTATAAAAAATAAAAAATAAAATGTGAGACTACTGCTTAAAAAAAAATAAAAATAAAAATAAAAAACAACCCCTAAAACAGCAATTTCACATGAATTTTACTATCTTAACAAGACCATTGGTCCATAAAATGAAAGCAATAAACAACGTACCGCAGTCACACAATCCATCAATCAGTAGCTGAACTGGGTTCCACACAGTCACAAAAACAAAACAAAACAAGCCACAAAAATGCAAAATAAATAGCAAAAACAGGTAGACCTCAGCGTGGCTCTCAAATTGGAAGTGTGGCACTCAAATCAGAAGCATAACACTCAAATCAGAGCACATTTGGCTTCCCAAAAAAGTTCGCAAACTAGAACACTTCCGGGTTTGCAGTGCTTGGGTTCCAAGTTGTTTGAGTACCAAAGCGTTTGAGAACCAAGGTAGCGCTGTATTTTGGAAAACCGATTCATTTCCCAGTGTACAACTCTACACTTTGTGCCGGTGTTATTTCACATTTGGAGTCGTGATTGCAAACGCTAACACACAAGTGGTCAGCCAACAAGTGGCGTGTTATCGGAAGCGTCTCAGTTTGCTCTCCCCCTAACCGTTCCTAAACTAATGGGGTACCTTTTTTCACTTTGATATACGCTCCATCTTTATCCTGCAACTCCTTTTCCCTGCTGACACAGCCTGTAGCTTGCTAGTCAGAAGATTCAGTGGGGCTTCAAAAATGGGCGTTTCTTGAACTTCCTTGTGGAGAACTTGGAAGTGGTTGGAGGGATTAACCATTTGCACAAACCTTTTTGGCTCCCGTATCCAATGCTTTTATTTGGAGACTTCCTAAAACTTCCATAACACGTTATATGACTTCCTCTTTGTTCATAATTTTGCTGCTGGTTTGTGTCCGTTCTTTTTCTCTCCTTTTGCAAACTCACAAAGTGGGGAGTGTTCAGGGAATTGGTTATTTTCCTGCTGCAGCCATTTGATAAAAGGGCAGGGAGCCTTTTCCCCCGAAACCAGAACTACCGAGTTAAGTTCCTGACTGAAAATGTCATGTTTCTGTTTTCAGGGAATAGAACAGTTGAAAAAAGAAGAGAGAAGATGGGCTAAAAAAACAAAATGGATGAACATGAAAGCAGTATTTGGCCACCCGTTCTCTATAGTTTGGCTTAGCCCATTTGCCACTCCCGATCAAGGAAAAGCAGACCCCTATCAGTATGTGGTCTAAGAATCCATGAACAGCATTTCCACTAAAACACAAAAACCACATTTACAGCACTACTGTTATTCTACATGAATGTTTCAAACGAATTTTTTTAAAAGAAAAAAACGCCTATTAAATGGCTGATGATGGCAGAGAAAAGACAAAAAAAAAAGCGCCCTGTAGTCTAAAAACAACTAAAAAAGAGAACTTTTCGGTCATTCTTTGTCTCTGGTGGCTAAAGCTTTTTTTCTTTTCTTTTTTAACCTGTTAACTTGATGGGTCTGTTTTGGTTTCCTGTCTGCTTTCTGTATGACATAACTAATGGAAAAAGGGGGTGTCTCTTTTCTTGGTGCCCACCTCCAGTCTTTACACACCCTGACTGGCACCCGAGTGACAGTCTGTGCCAACAGTGCCATCTCGTTTCTAACAAATTATGGACTTTGGGATGGCAGCTGACGCTTTCGGTGGGCTATGGGGGTCTCTTCGTGTCGCGATATTCCCTTCCACCCCCACCCTGAGCTTTTAAGCCTCGCTAAGAACCGAAAGATGGAAGAACAAAAGTCCAAGCCTGTCAAAGGGTCCGTTAATAACAAAATTGCCTAGCTTTTAATGTCTCAAAACGTATTGCCGACATTACCGTACTTTGGAAAGCTACAGAAAGGATTCCATCTCCTCCCCCCTTTTTTCAATTTTTTTACGCTGTTTGGTTCCATCCTCTCCCTTGTTCCTGGGTTAAACGGCGGAAGGTTTTTGTCGGCGTGTGTGGGTTTTGATGCCTTACGACTGGAGGAGGGGGAAATCTTTATTTCAATGTATAGAATAGCAAGATGATGTCTGTCCTTGTTTTGGAAAATAAAAGGAGGGATGCTTATTCAACAGTGTTCATATGTATGTAGGCTTGCCGGTCCGAATGAGAACCTAAGCACAGAATGTTTCTGTAGATGTGTTGTCTTTTTTTAAAAGAAATATTGCCACCTTTTTTATATCTCTGTAAATGTCTGTTCTCCTTTATATTTATACATATTATATATTTTACATTGGGGAGATGTCAAGTGTTAAAGGATCATGCATGTCTTCTGTCATGGCTTTGTGGACGGCAAACTCTGTATGTAGTAAGATCTGGGAAACGGGGACTTGAGTCGAGGGCATTCTGTATAAGACAAAAGCGAGTAGAATTAACTAGATTACCACCCGAAATGACTTGAGTCTGTAGAATTATTATTTTTTGGGTATCTCGACAGGGATTTTATTGTATATTTTGGATCCAAAAAACTACTGATTAGAGCCATCATAGTAATTGCAAAAAAACAAAACCAAACCCAGCACTATAAAATGGTAGAACTGCAAATAAGCTATGCTCCTGAATTAATTCCTTTGACTGAATCAAAGCCGGGGTGGGAATCAGTGAAGGAGGCTAAGATCTGTCTCGTTTCAGAACTATGTAAATGCTGCATCTTTTCAATTCTGTCAATGCTTCCATATGGGAAACAAATGCAATAAACCTTTTCTGAACACTGTTCCTGTGCCTTTTTATGTTGTTGTTGCTGCTGTTAAACATCTTTGAATAAACACTTGCACCCTAGGAGGTGCAAGGAGGAAGGAAGTTGAGTACCAGAATTTGGGTTTAAATCATGTCTTTCTTTAAAAAATGTTTGAAATCAACCGTACACAGACTACTCATTTAAACTAGTTTCCACCGACTTGGTTCAATGAGTAAGCAGATATTTCTGTAACAAAATCTGTTTCGCTGCTCAACAGTTGGGTATAGAAGTGTCTCTGTTGCTATAGGAATGCACAAAGTGGATTAGCCGATCTCACTGTGTGCTAAAAGTACAGCAATTTATTCAGATGCAAGATGCCTTTAGCAATTGCATGCTTTTTAACAGTTAGGAAAGAAGGAGAGGTTATTTTTTCTTTCATAAGATAGTTCCTTCCTGCATTGAGCCTGAGGCCTTTTTTGGTGGCCCTGGGCAACATTCAAGAAAAAACATCTTTAAAAAATATTTTGGGGTGTCATGCCCCGTTAGTGTGTAATACACACTGTTTTTCTCTCAGTAGAGATAAATATCTCACAATGGTTTATTTATCAAGCTCCTTTCAGCTGCTCCTTCCCTTTTTATTTATGCCTGGACACTGTAAGGGGGGAAAAAATCTTCAGGAGTCTTCACAGCCCTAACTAGAAAATTCTATTTATGCTGTTATTAGCAGGTGATAAGTTAGCAGTGTCCCAAGTTCTGTGGTTTTTAACTGCCGGCGATGAATAAACCCCAAACTTTTCTCTTCTGCAGGGCATAGAGCGGCTTAAAAAACAGGAGCCGACGTGGGAAAAAGTCAGCGGCTGGGAAGGGATGAAACTGGCTTTCGGGGGTGATCTTTCACCCAGGTGGTTCAATCCTTTTTCAGACCTGAGTTGCAAGAAGGCTCCTCCAGCCGGCACGGCGACAGTGGCTCCATCTGAGATGGCGGTCCAGGAAGCTTTCGAGCAGCTTTCTCCTCAAGAGGTGGTTGTGGGTGTGCTAGACGAATAAGGTGTCCTTGCAGATCTCCGTCTGCTTCTGTAGCTCGAGCACTTGAGCCGTAGCTTTTTAAGAGATTGTGACGCATGAAACCAATGAGGCTTCCCTGTTCCTTTAGCCAAGGACCTCACTTGAGAAGAAGCGGTACAGCTACATTCCTGCGATGGTGACCTACTGATGGCAATGAGGATTTTAACCAAGCTTCTGTAACTCAAAAAAACATTAATGGGTTGTCCAAAGTTGACCATGCCTAAAAATATGCAATAACGAAAACTTAGCTTAACTCTTACTTACCCATCAGATCTGGTGGTGAGCGCTCATGAAAGACCGGCCAAGAAAATGGATTCAAGGACTAAAATCCAAGCCCAGTATTGGACTCTTGGAGACCAATGAAACCACATTGTTCCCGCTCACGCCATTGAACATATGTAAGTGGATTCCTCAGGAAGTATTAATGTGCTATAAACAGTTGGGTTTTGCCACATTTTTTGTGGCCAAATAACTATAAAGATGAGGTGTAACAGCCTCCCCCCCCCCATAAAAAATCCCAGCATTAGTACAGCTAAGCTGTAGATACGTAGTATGTAAAAGCTACATTTTGGGTGTTGGTCTTTTGTGGTTTGGAATCTGGCATTAGACCATTGATAGTGGACCCTTGGGTTACGTTACCTTCGGGTAACGTAACTTTCGGGTTGCGAGCGCAGCAAAACCGGAAGTGTATACTTCAGGTTTCACCGCGCGTGGCACCTCTAGATGCGGACTTTTCGGGGTACGGACGGACCCCCGGAATGAATTAAGTTCGTATCTGGAGGGTCCACTGTACTTACAGATGCCCCATTGATCTACATTTATTTCAAAGAGTAATTTGCAGCACAGAGTGTCTCTGGCTCTCAAAGAGAACTGTTGCAATTGTGGTTCTGGCCTGGTGTAGAAGCTTGAAGGCCAAAGGACATCTTTTTGTACAGTGTGTTCAGGAGGCTGGTTTATCATAGCGACTTGGCTGATCGCTTTGAATGGCAGAGCCTTGAGTGAATATTCTCGTGTATCTCAAAAGGGTTAACTTTCAGTGTTGAGGATACTGAGCATCTCTGATAAAAACAGAGAAGGGTTACTTTGCAGCTATAGGGCCTAGTGAGTGGTATGGGAACAACAGATGCTATGGTATTATTGAATCTGGACCCCCATGAAAGAGAAGATACATGAAATGCAGTATTTCTAAGAACAAGAATCTGTCTGGAAGCAAAGACTTAAGAAAGATGAATGGCTTCTTCGATCTTTCCTTTTAATACCAGGTGCTATAAAAAATAATAATCTACCAAGGGGATTTTTGCGTTTTATGTTGTTTATCAGTTGGGAGAGCCCATTTAGCACCTTATCGTTGTCTTTTTGTAGAGGGAAAAGGGAGAACTCCGTGATGGATGAGCTCAGTATAGCTAGGATCTAAAACAACAACAACCTGTGTTCTTTTCTCTGTGCTTTGGGGTTTTGTGTTGCTCTTAAGTGTCAGCTGCCACTGCCTATTAGGGCATAGCAAGCCACTTTTTTGAAACTGAAGGGAGTTTCTAAAGCAGCTTAGGAGGAGGAGAACGTCCTGATCAAGGAGCTGTGTGACATTTAAAGAAAAAAACGATCTATCCAGGAGTAGCTCTTTGTATCCTAGCCTATCACAGTGGTACCTTGGTTCTTGAGCGGCTTGGCTCCTGAACAAATTGGCTGCTGAATGCCACAAACCTGGAGGTAAGTGTTCGGGTTTGCGAACATTTTTCAGAAGCCAAACATCCGACGCAGCTTTCGATTGAGTGCAGCCAATCGGAAGCCGCGCCTTGGTTTCAGGAGTTGAACGGATTAAGTTTGAGAACCAAGGTAGCAATGTATTAGGACTTAAAGCTTTATAGATAACAAAATATAATTGAAATATAGCTAATTTTAAAACGGGAAGCTAATTTTCAGGTGTCAAAAAGGGAACTGAAAAGCTCTCAGAGATTCCCACTGTTTTGGGACTAGGGGGATTAAAGTTAAGCTAGGGCTATCTGGTAACTAGGAGCATATGCGTGCGTACCTTTTTTAACTCCTGCTCATTCCTCCCCGGTCCATTTGGCCTGTACTCTTCCCCCCACCCCTTACAGGACATGAGCAGGGGTCTGTGATGCTGTCAAACCACTGGTCCATTTAGCCCATATTGTCAAATCTGATTGGCCGGGACTCTCCCAAGATTTCAGGCAGAGGTCTTGCTTATCACCTGGTCCTTTTTAGACTAGCCGGGCTGGGGATTGAACCTGCATGCAAGGCATGTGTTCTGCCACTGAGCTATGGCTCTTTTCCCATTGCAGTTGAGAGAGTTAGGCAGACAAAGGGGAAGGAAAATATAGGAGCAGTTATACCTTCACTCCCTTGGTGCACTGTCCAAGTTACAACTTGCCAGCCTTCAGTTAAATACCTGCTTGATTCTAAAGCAGTATATCATTTTAGAAGGGATAATGGAGCTATATAATTGGAGGAAGAGAGGCATTGTAGTTATATAAATGGAAATTGATAAATATATATATATATATCAAAATGGCAGCTGTCAAAATATTTGGAATTCCACAATACATAATGTGAGTTCCTAATTCAAACCTGAGGACTCAATGAAGAAAAGAAACACAGACGGTCATGATTGATATATGCCTATTAAGTGTGTGGAATTATTTTCTGGCGGGATTGAGTAAGCATAAAAGCATCGGCCAAATAGAATGGATAGATCTGCAATGATGATTCTTGGCAACCTCTCCTGCTACATGGCAAAATTTTCAACTCACCTGGCTTTGTGTCTGGGAGTTGCATTAAAAAAAATAAATCTCTTGAATTGGAATAAGGCAAGGAATTCTTTGAGACTGCGGACAGGCTATGTATTTGTACCTGCCCATGTTTGACGGCTAAAGTGTAAAATAAATATTGGGAACATAGCAACTTGCTACTCAACAGTGATCCTAGCTCATATTTGCCGGTTGTCTTAGAGGGACCATCGCAATCCGTTCAGTAATCCGTATTTTTCTGTAAGGAGCCTCTCCACTGATATCAGTAGAGCACCTATTAGCAAAATGCCTAGCAAAAAATCTAATTTTATTGCCCTAATAAATAGGCCTGAGCGTGGGGAATAAATAGGAAAATAGAGTTAATGTGTGGCCTTTAATATGAATTCCTGCCCATGAACAGTTCAGGAAATGCTAATTACTCAAATTCTTTAGCTCGCCATTCGTGTGGGAAAACATGCCTTTTCGAAATGGACCTATGTCGTGCCTTTGCTGGCAGGATTGGGGTGGTTTTCGTCTTTTTTTGCATTCCAAAGTACTAGTGTTAAATCATAATAGCTACTATTGCAGTGCTAAGGGCCTAAAGGGAGAACTGCCTAACAAGTGGCAGATTTCTGCTTTGATGCTGCCTGTGTGAAGCAAGAGGCAGGCTCCCAGTGGCTTGGGCTCCAAAGCGGGGGCTCCGTGAGTGGAAAGCAATTCCACTCACACAAATTACACCCAATTTCTGCTTCCCGTGGTAGCCAGAGGATTGCAGGAGAAAGCAAGAGAGCCCTTTTCTGTGAAGGGAGCTGGGTTGTGTTCTCTGAATACAAGTTAAAATCCAAGCCATTGAAGTCTTGTGACATTTATTGGTTTTTGACAGAGGGGTGCTGCTGTGACTACCTGTCCTGTTGGCACAGGGGTGGCAACTTCGATAAAATACAGTCGTAACCTTGGTTGTCGAATGCCATTTTGGCTCCCGAATGCTGCTAACCCGGAAGTGACTGTTCCAGTTTGTGAACTGTTTTTAGAAGCCGAACATCCGACGGGGCTTCCGATTGGCTGCAGGAGCTTCCTGCAGCCAATCAGAAGCTGTGCTTTGCTTTTGGAAGTCGAACGGGCTTGTGGAACAGGTTCTGTTCGACTTCCAAGGTATGACTGTATTGGGGACCCCACCCTGCACAACCCATCACAAGACTCACGGCATGCACACCATTTGAATGGCAAGGCACATCAACTGTGGAGGGGCTCAGCCCCCTCAAATATTTTATTGGGGGTGGGGGTTGAAGGGACCTCGGCCCATAGGAGTTGGCTACTATGGTCATATACACTCTAGCGATGGATTTCCATTCTTCCCCTTCCATCCTTTTTTAAAAATTAAAAGCAGGAAAAATCGAGGAATAAATGCAATTTGGGATTCAATATTTTGGCAGGAGCTGTCTCCCTTACACTGAATAAAAGTGCCTTACTCAGGTCCCCAGGCCATTTTATAAAGCTTTACGGTTTTACAGAATACCAAGGTTAATTGACCAAAGCTTCTAATCTTGCCTTCCCCCTTTCCGAACCCAAATGAATTTGGACACTGTTCTGTTCATTTATCGGAGAGACTTTTAGGCTTGAGCCCAAGAAGGTACTTCACACCAAATAAGCTTCTTGATCTGAGATCCAGTGTTTACATTTGTATTTCCACCTACTGTGAATAGGTCAGTTGAAGCCAGCAGAATATCCTGCCTTAAGCGAAGTATCTTAAGTATTTGCACAAGCGGGACCTCGGCTGCGTTGAAAGTGCTCTTGTGCATTAAACTCATCATGTGCTGCAGTATTGTGCAACCAATGACCCCAGTGTTTGCTTGAAACCAGAAGTACGTCTTAAATAAGAAATGCATCTGTTCTGGAAGCTAAAGGTGCCTTCGTTTCAAAGGCTTTAAATAAATGATGGGCTGCGAGCCAGCATGCAAGAAAATATTCTTTTATTTTCACAAGCAGACTGTGCACTAGCCTATTCTATGCAACTAAAGAGTGTGTACATTTACAAATCTCACGTGTTCTATTTTTTGCTCTTTGTACCTCGTTTTCCGACTTCGACTGTGTAACAGTACTTATTAAAGAATCAATATTTTCATCTCACACCTGCTGTTTTGTCTTTAGTTGCTGGTGGTTGTGATGATCTTTTCCCCTCCTCTGTATTTTGGGGCTCAGTTTATAGCCGCACTAGTTTGCTTTCACGTTCGCAATGTACTGCAATTGGGCCTACAAACGAAGTAAGAAAATGGCAGAAGTAGCCACATACGCCAAAAGGAATAAGAAGTAAAAAGGATTGCTGACGTTACACAAAGCTCAGAAGTGCATGCAAAAGGAAAACAGAGGCAGCGCTAACCCACTCCAAAGTTCACAGATCATGCTTTTAGTTACCATAAGCTGCTAAATCGCCACACATGCAAGAACAGATTTGAATAATCTCTATTAAATTCCCATTAGCTAGAATCAAAACAGCTTAAGCCACTTTAAACTCCCTTAATATCACATTTATGTCTCTCACTCTCCTATGTTTGGGCACATAATCAAGACTTCAGGCAGCGTCAACAAGGCTCTTTCATTGCACACACCGCCACTGACACCGTTTTGGAATGACAGCTACTCTGTGATTGAAATAATCTTTTCCGCAGTTATTCCTTTCAGCTGGGTGGAGTTCAGTTTGGCCACAATCTTCTTCAGCCCAGCTCTCCTTGGTGCGCACACAATTTTTGATTTAAAGATTCCACCCGGCGCTATGTCCCTACAAAGGATAAAAAAAATAAAACGACAAAGTCACATATCATAGCTCTTTGTGTGCTAGATTCCTTGGGGGAGTGTATCCACAATCAAAAGCTCCTACACAAGTAAGATTGCCCTTTTGGTGCTCTCCTCGAATCAGGAGAGGAATGAAGAGGAAAACGCCTGGAAGTGGCTTCATGAATTGCTGTACTTACAACACTGGGCTTGGGTGGTAATGAGGTGGGCAAAACTGATTGAGGGCTCAATTTCATGTCATGTTTACCAGCTACGTGGCAACTACAACATGGTGCGTGTGAATTGTGTGAGATATTTGTAGATATGTGGATCTGTCAAACTGGGTATCTTCCAGTCCAGGAGACGACGAATGAGAGATGTTGCAGAGATGTCTCTCTGCGTCAGGTCCATCATTTACTTTAAAGTTATACAGGGCTTGGGAACGGGCACCTTAAAGAATGCCAACTCCTATATCACCCTTCCTGCAGTCCCCTTTGGAGGCCCATCTCTGGGTGGTCTCACTTTTAGAGACGGGGCAGCTTTGATTGGGGAAGAAGACTCATTTGGTGATATGCTGCATCTGGGAAACTCCTTCGGGAGACTGATACGCCTGTGTGTGTGCGCACGCTAGGCAAAGGCCTTTTTATTTTCACAAGCTTCTTTTAAATAAACCTTTGCTGCTTTTTACTTGCCATTTTGGGATGTGGGTGGCGCTGTGGGTTAAACCACAGAGCCTAGGACTTGCTGATCAGAAGGTCGGCGGTTCGAATCCCCGCGACGGGGTGAGCTCCCATTGCTCGGTCCCTATTCCTGCCAACCTAGCAGTTCAAAAGCACGTCAAAGTGCAAGTAGATAAATAGGTACCGCTCCGGCGGGAAGGTAAACACCGTTTCCGTGCGCTGCTCTGGTTCGCCAGAAGCGGCTTAGTCATGCTGGCCACATGTCCTGGAAGCTGTACGCCGGTTCCCTCGGCCAATAAAGCGAGATGAGCGCCGCAACCCCAGAGTTGGTCACGAGTGGACCTAACGGTCAGGGGTCCCTTTACTTTACTTGCCATTTTATCTGTTTGTGGTGTTTTATCGATTTTTAGAATTATGTTATTGTTACTTTGCTAACTGCCTCAGAGATATTCATACTGAAGGGCTGTACACAGCTCAATAAACAAATAACCAACAGGCGGACTAGTCTTGGAGAAATCATGCTAGACAAGTCTAACATGGCACTTCTTAAGTTCTTAATGGTCCATCTGGTTCGTTAAAGGTAAAGGACCCCTGGATGGTCAAGTCTAGTCAAAGGCAACTATGGGGTTGCGGCACTCATCTCGCTTTCAGGCCGAAGGAGCTGAGTTTGTCCACAGGCAGCTTTCCGGGTCATGTGGCCAGCAGGACTAAACTGCTTCTGGCGCAACGGAACACAGTGATGGAAACCAGAGCACACGGAAACGCTGTTTACCTTCGCACCACAGCAGTACCTATTTATATGCTTTCTAACTGCTAGGTTGGCAGGAGCTGGGACAGAACAATGGGAGCTCGCCCTGTTCTGTGGATTTGAACTGCCGACCTGATCGGCAAGCCCAAGAGGCTCAGTGGTTTAGACCAGGCATGTCCAACAGGTAGATCGTGATCTACTGGTAGATTGCAGGGTGTTCCTGGTAGATCTCTGGCCCCTCAGTGTTCCCCTCCCCTCCCCCCCAAAAAATGCTCAACAATTTGGCTTTCCCAAAAAAGCTCAACAGTTGTGGCTTCCCAAAAAAACCTCCACAACTCTGGCTTCCTAAAAGAAGCTCAATAACTTTGCCTTTCCAAAAAAAGCTCAACCACTTCAACAACTCTGGCAGATCACTGCCAGTTTTTTTACACTGTGAGTAGATCGCAGTCTATTGGGAGTTGGACGTCCCTTGTTTAGACCACGGCGCCACCTGCATCCCTTTTTAACGGCTGTATGCAGCTCAAACAAATAATTAACAGTCTGGCTAGTCTTGGAGAGGTAATGCTAGACAAATCCAACATGGCGGTTCTTTGGCTCTTAATGGTCCAACCCCCTGTTCTCACAGGGAGCATCCAGATGCCTGTGGGAAGAAGCAAGCAGGACCTGAGGACGACAGCATTCTCCCCTCCTGCAGTTCCCAGAAATTGTTACCGAGAGGCATACTGCCTCTGATGGAGACAGAACATAGGCATCGTCTTGATAGCCTTGTCCTCCATGAATTTGAGTAATCCTGTGAGTGATTACTGCAATAGGAGGGGGGGGGGGAGAACTCTTACAATTTGAAGTTCTAGACTGAACTTCTCCTTTAAGGTCCAGGGGAGGGGGGCAGAGAGACAGTGCCAGCAAAACAGTGCACAGCATGTCGCCCCCCTTTAGCTGCATGCACCTTACCCTTGATCAAACGTTTCCATCGTAAAGATGCCAAGGCCTTCTACGTGAAGTTTGCAGTTTTCCAAGGGGATGCACAGTGTGTTCTTGAAAATAAAGGCACAGGTAAAATCCTGGTTGATCTTTGCAGTGTCTGCCATCTGCAAAAGAAAGAAGGACCGCTGAAGAACGGATTCAAGATGACGAAAGGAAACGCCAAGTGCGTGCAATCCATGTTCATATAAAAACAATAGGAAGGTTATGATTGTGAATGTTCACCATCCACAGACAGGTGCTGAAGACACAATATTGCGAGGAAAGGGAGCTGGGTTAGGGTAGGAGAAAACTCACGGGGAGTTCAAACCATCCCCTTGCTTGTGTTACGCGAATTTTAAGGTCTCAAATATAGAATAAATATTCATAAGTGCACACATATCTAAATATATGAACCATGTGTCTGAAATAGTATGGGAGAGCAATCCTGAAGCCATTTTGACTCTCCCAATGACCTCAAATATTCCTCTGCAGTAAGGGAGGCAAATGGGGAAAGCCTTCCCATTTGTTTGTTTTTTGCTTGCAAATCCTCTCTTAAGAGCGCATTTGTGTATGAATAGGGTGAGCCTGTGACCTGGATTCAGGAACTAAAGTATTAATCATCACAAAATCATGGCCAGACTGGCCAGGTAATACAATCAGTGACCATTATCAGGTATCCTGGCAGGCAGGATTTCTGCTGTGATGTCTTTCTGCTGTAGACCGCCTCCTTCTGTGATGTATGTATGATGTTTTGGGGAGTGGTCTTGGGCTACAGGGTGGGCAATTTCAAAAGTCTATATAAGGGCTTGCACACTATTGTTCGGGGTTCTCCTCCCTCCTGTGTGTGGTGAGTGGGGACCCTATTGCAACAGTTCCTTTAATAAAGATCAAGCTTACTAGCTGCTTTGCTTCTCAATATACTCTGGTTGGCCTCTGTTTTCTCCTACCAATAGGAAAGCCACTTAAGGACTCTATACAGGCTCTGGAATACTCCATAAGGGAAAGGGAGCAGTTTTTCCTATAACACTTGCCTCTCTTTCCCCTCCAGTCACCCTCCTAGATGGCCGGGTAAGTATTGTAAATGTGTGATTTCCTTGTTCTGACAATGTGTAGATGCAAGGTCTGCTATGGAAGGGAGTTCCACTGGTTTGGGGAGAACTATAACCTAGCAGAAGTCGGTTCCTAGTAGCCAGTACTGGGACCTAGACTGACCGGGTGCACTGACCCACCATCACTCCAGAAGTAAAACTTGGAAATTATTAAGGGTCTTGGGGCCACAACACACTTCCTCTGAGCCCAATTCCTGCCCCATCTGAACAGATGAGGTAAGTGGAGCCCTAAGGCAGCAGTGTTTGCCTTGCTAACTAATATACCATATTTTTCGCTCTATAAGATGCACTTTTTCCCTCCTAAAAAGTAAGGGGAAATGTGTGTGCGTCTTATGGCGCGAATGCAGGCTGCGCAGCTATCCCAGAAGCCAGAACAGCGAGAGGGATCACTGCGCAGAGCTCCCTCTCACTGTTCTAGCTTCTGAGATAGCTGCGTGAAGCCTGTTCAGGGCAGCGGGATGAAGGCTCCCCCGCCCTGAAGAGGCTTCGCGCGGTTATACCAGAAGCCTGCACAGCAATCCCTCTTGCTGTTCTGGCTTCTGGGATTCAGAATATTTTTTTTCCTCCTCCAAAAACTTATGTGCATCTTATGGTCTGGTGCATCTTATAGAGCGAAAAATACGGTATATAATTCAGTGGAGCCCATTCTCCATTCACTTATTTATTTATTTATTTATTTATTTTCTCCTTCCAGCTCATCTGCTCTCGGGTTTTACATAAACTGACCACCCTGCACCGAGCTAATATTATTTCACTTCTTACCTCCACTTTCAGAGGTGGGTACTTGAAGGTTAAAGACAGCTCTTCCGTGAGCTTCTCGTTCGTTTCTTGAACCTCGGCAATAATGTTGACATTGACCAGAAGTTCATCCTCTATTGACATCAGTGCTTTCAGGTAAGCATCAGCTGGTATTTTCAGAGGGATGGAATTAACTGCACCAACAGAAAGAAGAGACAGCTAGGAAGGGAAACAATGCAGAAGAAGGAAGCCCGCGGGCCTTGCATATGGGATGGTGTTATCGAGTCACAGTTATAGCATTTTTAGAGATGGAAGGGACCAGAAGGGTCAAACCCATTTTCAGAGTCATGACAAAATAAAATCAGCATTAAAGTTTCCTCCTTTGTGTTGAGCCCACCCTCCAAAGCTGGCTGATTGATGCTCCAGGCTAGCCAATAGAGCTTGCCAGCAGGCTCTTCAGAGTTGGGCCAAACTCTTACCAATGGCTCTAAGAAGAAATGTTTCCTGGAGCAGCAGCCTCAGCCCCTTCAAAGCTAAGAATTTGCTGCTATCTGCCCCCACCTTCCTTCCTTTTTTGTTTTGACTGGGTTTCTACATTTATCCTCCTCCTGGCAGGCAGAAATTCAGCAAGTGGGGAGCACTGCCTTTCAGTATTGTTGCTGGATTGTTTCCAGGTACTGATAGCTTCCATTTGATGGTTGTAATGGGTCGCTTTGAAGTCATTTCTTTACCAGGTAAAGTACCGTATTTTTCGCTCTATAGGACACACCCAACCATAGGATGCACCTTGTTTTAGAGGGGGAGAACAAGAAAAAAATAAATCTCCCCCTCTCTGCTCAGCGCCCCTTCAGCAAAGCGGCAGGAGAAATGGAGCCCCTTCCATTTCTCCTCCTGCTTGGCTGAAGGGGCGCTGCGCAGCTCTCCCCCTCTGCTGAAGCCAGGAGAGTCTTGCTCTCCAGACTTCAGCAAAAGGAACCTGAAGCCTTCGGAGCGCAGCGTGAGTTCCCGCTGCGCTCCGAAGGCTTCAGGCGGCTATCCCTGAAGCCTGGAGAGCGAGAGGGGTTGGTGCGCACCGACCCCTCTTGCTCTCCAGGTTTCAGCCAAAGCAAAGCGTAGCCTCCGGAGCGCGGAGGGAGCGCTCCCTCTGCGCTTCAGAGGCTTCGCGTTGCTTTCGCTGAAGCCAAGGAGCCTGCATTCGCTCCACACACATTTCCCCTTCATTTTTGGAGGGGGAAAATTGCGTCCTATGGAGCGAAAAATACGGTAATCTTTAGCTTCCCAATCCCCACCCACACCCCAACCTGTCCCTTATTTTGCCCAAAGGTGGCAACCCTATTCTGAAGTGCCTCCCGCTTCCAACTGGAAAACACTACAAATAAACCAGTGAGAGAGTGAAAGACCTGGAGAGAGAAGGGATTTAGGATTTAGGATTTAGGTAGAGCCTTGCCTGCAGAAGGTCCCAGGCTCATTCTCTGGCATCTACAGAACCCTGCCAGAAACCCTGCAGGACCACTGCAAGTCAGTGTAGACCATGGGTAGGCAAATTAAGGCCCAGGGGCCGGATCCGGCCCAATCACCTAAATCCGGCCCGCCAACGGTCCGGGAATCAGCGTGTTTTTACATGAGTAGAATGTGTCCTTTTACTTAAAATGCATCTCTGGGTTATTTGTGGGGCATAGGAATTCATTCATTTCCCCCTAAAAAATATAGTCTGGCCCCCCACAAGGTCTGAGGAACAGTGGACTGGTCCCCTGCTGAAAAAGTTTCCTGACCCCTGGGTGTATTACTGAGCTAAATATAAAAGGTAAAGGACCCCTGGACGGTTAAGTCTAGCCAAAGGTGACTCTGGGGTTGTGGTGCTCATCTCACTTTCAGGCCGAGGGAGCCGGTGTTTGTCCACAGACAGCTTTCCAGGTCATGTGGCCAGCATGACTAAACCGCTTCTGACACAATGGGACACCGTGACAGAAACCAGAGCACACGGAAATGCCATTTACTTTACTGCCACAGCGGTACCTATTTATCTACTTGCACTGGTGTGCTTTCGAATTGCTAGGTTGGCAGGAGCTGGGACAGAGCAACGGGAGCTCACTCAGTCGCAGGGATTCAAACCGCCGACCTTTCGATCGACAAGCCCAAGAGGCTCAGTGGTTTAGACCACAGCGCCACCTGCGTCCCTTTTGAGATAGATATACCAATGGTCTGACTTGGCATAAGGCAGTTCTCAATGTTCTAACTCTGCAAAAGGAGCTCTGTACATTGCTCAAAACAGCTCTCCTCCTGTAGGGAAGTGGGCAGCGATCATGGCATCAAAAAGCACGTGGTTTAGAACAGCCGTTTTCAGGTATACACACCTGCCTTGTCTTTTGTTTGGACAGTCTGTTTGATGGTTGCAAGGCTGGCCTCGACTTTCCCAGTATACGATTCTAACTGGCACGATGCTGCAAGGTTGACCGTCCAGGCACCTGCAGACTCGTTGGTTATAATAAGATTCAACTCAATCGGCTGCCCCGGCCACAATTCTTTCTCTCCTTCCATTCCAAGTTTCAAGTTCGCCTTGAGGGGTTCGGGGGGAGGTGTCACTTCACAGATCCCCAGATTGTTAGACTGCAGATAGGAACAAGCCGTCTCCACCGCTTTCCTTTCCTCTGGACTCTCTGCAAAAACAGGAAAGCGGGGAAACAATTGACCCTGGCGTCATTGGAAACATTTTCCGTTGTCAGCTGCATGGCATGGCCAAAGCAAAAATACCCTTTGTTTTTGTTTTGGTCAAATATAAAGAGCATGGCAGGCCATGCTCACTCTCTCAGGATGAAGACATGCCGTCTGAATCTCTAGCCAAAATATTTTATGAGTGTGTATAATTTCTGACTAAGGGCACTTCAAAAACTACCTGTTAGCCAGGTTTCTGTGAAGTCTAGAGGATGGCAAACCCAAATTAGTTACCTGACAAGCATGAGATATATGGGTTTCCAAACCTGTTTGCCTCATGAATCCATTACACTTTAGGTGTACACTTTGCAAACCTGAAGGTTCTGTTTTGTTTGTTTTACTCGTTTAAGGCAAAAAATGCAACCCATTTCTGAGACTGAGGTTGAATCCTGACAAGACAGAAATACTGTTTTAGGGGGACGGGAGCTGGCAGGTGTGGAGGACTCCCCGGTCCTGAATGGAGTAACTGTGGCCCTGAAGTACCAGGTGCACAGCCTGGGAGTCATTCTGGACTCACAGCTGCCCATGGAGGCGCAGGTCAATTCTGTGTCCAGGGCAGCTGTTTACCAGCTCCATCTGGTACGCAGGCTGAGACCCTATCTGCCCGCAGACTGTCTCACCAGAGTGGTGCATGTTCTGGTTATCTCCCGCTTGGACTACTGCAATGCGCTCTACGTGGGGCTACCTTTGAAGGTGACCCGGAAACTACAACTAATCCAGAATGCAGCAGCTAGACTGGTGACTGGGGGCGGCCGCCGAGACCACATAACACCGGTCTTGAGAGATCTGTATTGGCTCCCAGTACATTTCCGAGCACAATTCAAAGTGTTGGTGATGACCTTTCAAGCCCTAAACAGCCTCAGCCAGGTACACCTGAAGGAGCGTCTCCACCCCCATTGTTCAGCCCGGACATTGAGGTCCAGCTTCAAGGGCTTTCTGGTGGTTCCCTCACTGCGAGAAGCAAGGTTACAGGAAACCAGGCAGAGGGCCTTCTTGGTAGTGGTGCCCGCCTTGTGGAACGCCCTCCCATCAGATGTCAAGGAAATAAACAACTATCTGACTTTTAGAAGACATCTGAAGGCAGCCCTGTTTAGGGAAGTTATTGATGTTTGATGTTTCATCATGTTTTTCATATTCTGTTGGGAGCCGCCCAGAGTGGCTGGGGAAACCCAGCCGGATGGGCAGCGTATAAATTATTATTATTATTATTATTATTATTATTATTATTATTATTACCCAAGAAGCCTCCATCTGAAATTGCTAGTTTGTGTGGAAAATAATCGTTTCCTCCCCTGACAGAAAATACTTCGTGTTTTGGTCACCTTCAGGAAATTTGTATTGGCCTGTGATGTCTTCACGAGTGTCCTTCCCAACAGCTTTGGTGCTGATGCTCTTCCCTATTACTTTGGTTTCTTCACGCAGTTTGGTGTACGTTTCCTTGCCATCCACATTCTTTACGAGCCAAAAGACTCTGTCTGCATTCACTTCAGCAAACACAAACTTGGAGTCATAGGGAAGATAGACTTCTCCCTTTCTGATTGCATTTACTGGAGTAGGGCCACACTGGTAAATCCCTGTAAAAACACACACACATACACAACCTACATCAGCTGTTTTACTATTTGTATGTTCATCCAAAATTCAATGGCAGCTAAATAATAGCAATAACTAATCTAAAATTGCAGCTCCTGGTGTGCTATGTTTTCAATTAACCTTCACTTTCATTTGCAGGTCTTTGTCACCTGCAGTTTTGCGTGTCTATGAATATACTTTGATCTTGTCAGAAAGTCCATAGAAGTTGTCTGTTCTAAGATTATACCGAGCTGGGTCTCAGCGTGGTAGAAAACGTGGATATTAGAATATGTTGTTGGGGGAACACACCACTGTACCACATTTTCATAATTCACGTGACGAAACAAAATTTCTTACATGGAATCATATGGTGTATTGGGTTGTGAATTCAATTCTGACAAATCCCAAATTCTGAGACAAACTGGGTGACTTTGGAGAAATTCAGTGATCCATGCGATGGTCACCTCCAGGCTTGACTACTGTAATTCGCTCTACGCGGGGCTGCCCTTGAAGCTGTCCCAGAAACTCCAGTGGGTGCAGAATGCAGCAGCGAGGCTCCTCACGGGGTCCTTGCCATGGGATCACATTCATCCAGTGCTTTACCAGCTGCACTGGCTCCCACTGGAGTACAGGGTCAGGTTTAAGGTGCTGGTTTTGACCTTTAAAGCCCTATGCGGCCTAGGACCCTCGTACCTACAGGACCGCCTCTCCTGGTATGCCCCGCGGAGGACCTTAAAGTCCATAAATAACAACACTTGCGAGGTCCCGAGCCTCAAGGAGGTTAGGTTGGTTTCAATTAGGGCCAGGGCCTTTTCAGCACTGGCCCCAACTTGGTGGAACGCTCTGTCACAAGAGACCAGGGCCCTGTAGGATTTGACATCTTTCCACAGGGCCTGCAAGATAGAGCTGTTCTGCCTGTCCTTCGGCTTAGACTCACTGTGACCCCTTATATGGGACTTGGTATATAAATTTTCCCTTGGCTTTTTTGCTGGCCCATGTAGGACCAGCATGGATAGCTGGCTCAGGTGAATATCTGATGTTTCCTCCCTTTATGGTCTTGATTTATGGGTTACTACTAAAATGAGGCTGCATTTTAAGCTGTATTTTAAGCCGTATTTTAATTAACTGTTTGTTTGTTTGTTGTTGTTGTTTTCTATTACATTTTATTGTAATTTATATTTGGTATTAGTCTCCCGAGCCCGGCCCTGGCTGGGGAGGGCGGGGTATAAATAAAATTTATTATTATTATTATTATTCCAAGACAAATCAAATGCACTTCAAGGTGTCTACAACTCACTAAATCTGCTAGCTAAACTTCAGGGCCGCCTTGAAACTGCAGCAGTCCAGAGAACTCAAGACTGTTTTTTAAAAATTGTTGCATATCCCCAAGCTCTCCATATAATGAAAACACCAGAAAAGAAGATGGGAAAGAAGGGGGGTTTAGTTTTGGGACTGACAGCTTTAATTTTCAACCCAGAAATATTATCATACATGGTAAAGGTAAAGAGACCCCTGACTATTAGGTCCAGTCGTGACCGACTATTTATTGGCTGAGGGAGCCGGCATATAGCTTCCAGGTCATGTGGCCAGCATGACTAAGCCGCTTCTGGCGAACCAGAGCAGCGCACGGAAATGCCATTTACCTTCCCACCGGAGCGGTACGCATTTATCTATTTGCACTTTGACGTGCTTTTAAACTGCTAGGTTGGCAGGAGCAGGGACTGAGCAACGGGAGCTCACCCCATTGCGGGGATTCGAACCGCCGACCTTCTGATCGGCAAGTCCTAGGCTCTGTGGTTTAACCCACAGTGCCACCTGCGTCCCATCATATGTGGTATTTTCAAATAAAAACACTGAGCAAATCTCTTTACTTCCAAACTTTAAAGATTTCCCTTGCTTGCGCATGCACACCACACACACAGCACCTGTCTGTCTGAAATTTCGCAGGCTTCATCTGCATAGAAGACATCCATGCCTGCAAATTTCAGCCAAGTCTTACCTTGGCTCTTTTCCTGAGGGGTGGCATCAATCGCCTGCCAGCCATCAAAGCCCTTTGGTAAATCCGGCCTTTTCATCCAGACATCGTTCCATACGTGGAAGTTCCTGTATTCAGTCAGGTTTCAGAATTAAAATCAAAAATTATCATCAGCTATACTTCCATGATCAAACAGACATTAGAATTAGACGGTATAGGAAGGGATAAATAGTAACTGGCCATTGATTTAACAATTCAGTGTAATCTGCAGAGAATGCTGGCTGATTAATTTCTAGGCATCTCAATATATGAAACTAGACTAAGGATGGGGTGGAGAGGATCATATTAAATGCAATAAGGGTTAGGCTCTCAACTTTCTCCTTGCAACCATTTTTTCCCCACGAGTGGGAATTTCAGAAAGTTAGTAATCTGTAGCGATGATTACCAAATCGAGTCTGTTGTTAGATTCTCCATTTTCCCTCCATTTTCATTCAAGTAAATGTCAACTTTAAGATTTTCCTCTGTGTCGTGAGCTGAAGCAAAATTGGTCACGCTCCTGGCTGGAATCCCCAGGCTGCGCATAACTGAAATAAAGAGAAGGACGTCGGCTCCTGATTCAGTTGGCCCCCTTCAGCCACACTCAACACCCATTAGAGTTCATAATTTTTTATTTATTTTTATTAAATACGTTTTTTTTTCTTTAAACAAATACATTTTATTAAATACGTTTTTTTCCCTTTAAACAAATACATATAAATATAGACATCCAAAATTACAGAAGAAAATTCCTCAATAATAATAATAATAATGAAAAATCTAAAAAACTACAAAAAATAACAAGGTACATGGCATAAAACATAAGCCATTATGGGAAAGAAAAAAGAAAAAGAAAAGAAGAAGGATGAGAAGAAAAAAGAAAAAAAAGAAGAAAAGAAAAAAGAGGAAGATGAGCCAAAACACAAGAAGGCTCATCTATTGTACGCTTCCGTCAAGGTCACAACAGATCATTATTCTTATCAATTCTCTCTATCTGCATTCCAAAGAATCCCTCATCTTGGGATCAGGGAACATTTCTCTATGCGGTATCAAGAGTTCAGAATTTAATCAGGGAGAATATTCCAAGGGATAAGAATGAGCTCTGTTCCCAAAAGGAGATATGAGGTTGGGCTGGAGTAGGAGGGCAAATGGTGCCGTGACCTCAATGGTGCACTTGTACAACAGTTTTAGATCTTCAAACTGAATAATAAAAGGAAAGCCCTGTAGTATCAGATCAAATGTCCATCTAGTCGGGGAATCTCCAACCTGATGTCTGCAGGCATCATGGCACCCACAAAGGTCTTCCTTGCTGCTATTGGGCACTGGGGAGGGAGTTGGCAAGAGTGGCTTCCCTCTTTGTTTAGTGGCCTATCTTATTTCCTTTCTTGTTGCCCACCGGGTCTGTGGAGCTGGCAGCAGGTGGAGCTGGCAGCAGGTACCACCATGAAGGGAAGGACAGGGAGAGATGTGTGTGTTTTTGAGTGAGAAGCAGAGACGCTTGTGTGTCCCTGACCTGCGCATGTGCAGCAAGTGAGTCTGTGTGCAACAAGGGAATGATCCCCTTTGACCTCTACAATCAGGACCAGTGGGACATAGCTGACTTCTCACAGAAAGCATGAGATAGTCCTTGGGTTAATGGAACAGTAGTAATGGTATACTATGTGCAGTTCCCCTCACAGCAGCCATTTTGTGGCACAACCTGGCAGCCATTTTGTGACTGGCGCCCACAGCACTTCCTCAGAATTTGAAATGTTCCCACTGGGGTCCAAAAGATGGGCGACCCCTGACCTAGTGCAACACCCCATTTCCAAGATATTAGTGGGGAGCCTGCAAGCTTGGTTTGAGGGAAACAGCCCCACTCTTATTTCCCAGCTTATTGTATTCTATCCATCAAAAGCAGGCTGCTCACGAAGATGGAGGATTTGGTTAGTTGAATTCCCTCCAAGATGCATGCCTCACCTGTGGTAAGCACTCCAGAGAAAACCCAGCACTGACCATACAAGACACTTTTTTTGGTTCTGTAATACTGCTGCAAAATGGGGACACTTCCTGTCCAGGCTAGAGGCGGCGTACCACCAGTATATTTCCCTGACCAGCTTGCAAACACCACTCCACGATCATCCTCGGAGTTAACCTAAAAAACAAACAAAGATGGCAGAACCATACAGTAAAACCCCTAAATGGCTTTGTTTATCTGAAGGAGCGTCTCCACCCCCATCGTTCAGCCCAGACACTGAGGTCCAGTGCCGAGGGCCTTCTGGCAGTCCCCCCCCCCGCGAGAAGTGAGGTTACAGGGAACCAGGCAGAGGGCCTTCTCGGTGGTGGCACCCGCCTTGTGGAATGCCCTCCCATCAGATGTCAAGGTACTAAACTATCTGACTTTTAGAAGACATCTGAAGTTTTTAATGTTTGATGTTGTGTTTTAATTTGCTGGAAGCCACGCAGAGGAATTGATATACAATGAATTGGGGGGAAATGTTTAAAATAACATTTGTCAAAAAAACAGAAGTTTTCTACTAGGAATTACAGGTTCTGACATTTCAAAAGACCAGAAAAGACGGTTTACATATGTGACAACAGCTGCAAGGATACTACTAGTCCAAAGATGGAAAGAACCAGCAGTCCCAACTAGGGAAGAATGGCAAGCCAAACTGCGGGACTCTGCTGAAATGGCAAAACTGACTGGGAGACTCAGGAATCAAGAAGATAACGACTTTAAAAAAGAACGGTGGAAATTCATAATTTAGAAGACCATTGTAAACAAACAAAAACATTAGCTGGACTTTAAATATGACTTGTAAAGAAACGAAAGACATGGATAATTTAAAGAGATGAAAACTATGGAGAACGTAAGGATATTTAGCTTTAAAAAATTTATTTTAAGGACCCATGCAGGGGGATGGGGGGAAGTCACAAGATTCAGAGAATCTCATATATGAATATGTTAAGAGTTTTTTCTTTTTATTATTTTAAATTTGTTCTTGTGAAAACCAATAACAAATATTTCCAATAAAGAAAAAAGAGGGGGAAAGCATGTTCAGTTTCTGTTAATTGATTCTCATGGGAAACTTGCAGATTCTGGCTTCACACAATTAACTCAAGGCAGTGTCAATTTACTCTTGGCAGAAAGCCCAGGTCTGCTTGACCTAGAAACTACTTACTCTGATTGGTTAACGACCAGCACTCAACTCTGTTATCTAGGGATTGCTAGCACAGTGTGATGTGAGGTGTGTTAGGAGTAGGAGTGCTGTGTATGGTTAAGAGAGAGAGAGAGAAAGAAAGGATTTATTTTGCTTTGTTTTGTATGCAGAAACTCTGCTGGTTTTATTTTTTCCCTTTAATAAATCCTGTAAATAGTTATTCTGAGTCTAGCTGACTAGTCATTACCGCCGCAACTAGCTTCTTCGCTGTGCAGGAAAACTCTGCTATGTTTGGGCTAAAGCCAATAGGGCTATGCCTGACACTTCAAAGTTCCATGAAAGCAAGCCGTGCAGAGTGGCTGGGGCAAACCAGTCAGATGGGCAACATATACATTTATTATTATTAATTAATTAAATTTCTACCACTGAGCTATGGCTCTGGAAGGCCACACACTCCCTATCTCTGTATTATGCTATGGCCACGACAGGTGTACAGGGCATGATCTGAAGGTATTTGTTAAATTGTGGGTGAACATATCAGATGACACAACGATTCTTCAAACAGCTCTTGTTTATTCACAGGCCAGGACAGAACTGAACTGAAGGGTTCAGTCAGCCTGCTTATATAGAGCTCCAGTACAACGTAACTGTAACAACTTTCTTAAACTATCCAATCACTGAACGTCACTTTCGATCCCTTATTTGCATAACTATCTACAGTATCCCCCTGCTGGCCCAGGGTGAGAACTTCAGTACATAACAGTATTTGTCCTTCCCCATTTCTTGTCCTAACCCCAAAGAATCCAATCTTGAGTTAAAAGATACGTTTAAGAACTTACCAATGCTGACATGGCCCTGGAGATGATCACGGGATCTTTCTTCGCCTTTGGTTTGAGCTGGCTTTTGTCCAGAAGGTACATGCAACAGTCCAGAACATCTTCCTCAAACTGTTTTGAGACAGAAAGCAAAGTCTTACATTTAAGCTGCGCACCCCAGGAAAAACAAACACCCTTTTCTTCAATTAACACAGCATAAAACTGCTGCTGAGATGTCAATACGTCATACGCAAACTTCAAATGAATTCAATGCTTGCGAAATGTGTGGTGTTGACACGGAGAAGGAAAAATGGGACTGTCTCTGAAATCATTGCTGCTGTTCGGTAGTGAATGATATTTAATCGGCGGCCTTGGCAGAGAACAGCAGTGTCTGGAGACAGACAGATCATGCATCCACAGCAGTGACCAGAGGAGAAATGACTGTTGGAAGGAGCACAGAGAGAAGAAATGCCATGTTGCATCTGTAGCTGTTAAACCAGATGCTTTCATCTGCCCCAGCTGCAACAAAACATGTCTCTCCCGTATCGGTCTCTATAGCCGCACCAGGTGCTATAACTCTCCAATGGTTCACCCCCAAAGGTAGGTTGCCATTGGGGGCCGAGGGCTCTTCTTGGATTTTTTAAGCATTAAAAAATAATAATTGCCCAGACATTTTGCAGATTCACTGAAAATCTGCTCGGACACCATTTTGCAGCCAGATTTCCAGGAAAACCCAGACATAGGCATACTCCCCCATTGTCTATTGAGGCAGACAGATGCCAACAGATGCCTACATAAAGCATTTGAGACACACAACATCTCTGAATGTAGAAAGGGGTCTTTTTTTTCCATGCACAAAATACAGCAGTGCATCACACAAATTCCGTCTCTAAAGGCTCTTGAAAAGCCTGCTGAGAATTGTTGGGTGTATGTCAATATGGTACTGCCCTCTGCTGGTAGGAATACAATCTGTTTAAATGCAAATTTTCAGAGTTGCAAAGTTGCAAAGGGACCCTAAGGGTCATCTAGTCCAACCCCCTGCAATTCAGGAATCTCAACATGCGGTCCCCCATCCAGCTGACATGGTATTGTGTAGATGTGGTACAAAAGCAGACACTTTGAGTGTCAGAGGCCAAAGCCTATTGTTTACCCTCAACACATCCTCTATTGTCCCCACTGGCAGGGCATAATAATAATAATAATAATAATAATAATAATAATAATAATAATAATGTGGTACCTAGGGTTACAGTTGCTTCAGGTTACAAACGCTTCAGGTTACAGACTCCGCTAACCCAGAAATAGTACCTCGGGTTAAGACCTTTGCCACAGAATGAGAACAGAAATTGTGCATCGGCAGCAGGAGGCCCCATTAGCTAAAGTGGTACCTCAGGTTAAGAACAGTTTCAGGTTAAGAACTGACCTCCAGAACGTATTAAGTTCTTAACCTGAGGTACCACTGTAATAATAAATAATAATAAATAATAATAATAATAATAATAATAATAATAATAATAATAATAATAATAGTTGCTGTTCTATCAACAATGCTGAGGTGTAATTTCTCTGGGCTGCGTACAAAATTGTAAGTTACTCAGGGGGTCAGGAGATGCTGATCAAATGTTGGGAGGAAAAACAGAAAACGGGTTGGTGGGGTTGGAATGAAATACCCTGAAAAGCAAGGCATGGCTCCTCAGTGTCTGCAACACTGAGCAAGAGCACTCAAAAATGCTGTTTTGTTGCTGCAGGCTTCTCTAATAAAGGACATAGGTTTTTGAGTGCCTGGAAGTAACATGGGGCTACCCTAAAAACAGGGGCAAACGAAGGCGTCGTGACACCCGGGGTGGGGCGTCGCTACGTATGACGCATGCAGCATACGTAGCAACGCCACACATGCGCTGCACATAGCGGTTTGCCGGCGACGCCGCTCCAGCGCCGTACGGACGGTGCCGGAATCCCTCCGTCGCTGCTACAGCCGCGAACGGAGGTTCTTCTACATGCAGCTGTAGTGGCAACAGAGGGATCCCACCGCTGTTCGTACGACGCTCAAGCGGCGCCGGCAGCAAACCGCTATGTACAGCGCATGTGCAGCGTTATTACGGTGCACGAGTGCAATGCCGTACATGCGCTGTACATAGTGGTTTGTCACTGGCGCCAGGATCCTCCGCTTGCGACTGTTGCAATTTAGATATTATATTTTATGTGAGGAATCATTGGGCAACTTGTTAAGTTGTGGGTGAACATATCAGACGACACAGCGATTCTTCAAACAGCTCTTGTTTATTCACAGGCCAGAACAGAACAGAACTGAAGGGTTCAGCCAGCCTGCTTATATAGAGCTCCACTACAACGCAACTGTAACACTTTCTGTAACTATCCAATCACTGAACATCACTTTCAATCCCTTATTTGCATATGTGGACCTGAGTGAAAACTATCTACAGTATCCCCCTGCTAGCCCAGGGTGAGAACTTCAGTATATAACACAACTGCAACAAGTGAAGATGTCCTTTTCCCCCTCCCCATGCCCCCACTCCTGAAATTCCTCTCCTCCCATCTCAAAAAACAAACAACCCCAAGCCTAAACAGGATTCCAAGGCTGCTGTTTGTGGTTGCTGGAACCTCACACAGAAATTGCAACCTGCTTACATCCAGACAGAAAGAGAAACATGCGAGTCTTTACCTGCCCAAAATTCCAAGGTCTTCCACGTATCATTTTTGTTGATCCAACGTAGAGATAGCCGGTGTCGTTGAGCACGTACTCGGCTCTTTCAGCATCACCAGGCATGAAGACAGAATCCGCTAAAGAAAATATGTGAGTGTGTTAATTCTTTTTTTCAGGAAGTCTAACTGGGGAGAAACTGGGCAAATGACATACTTGCGGCTTTCAGACAGCAAGAAACGGATGGATAGACAGATAAGAACACTGATGGGCTCAAAACTGTCAATTTGCGTTCTAGCTTTACAGTCCTAGCTATGGCTCCCACCCAAATTAACAAAATGGCCCGCTATATATATTTCTTCTTCTCATTATAAAGTATGTTAAGTGCTTTTTTTCTGGGGATACTCAACGGTACGAAGTACCAACACTTTTTTCTAGATGAAAAGCACTGGTTGAAAGTGTGGCACTGTAACAACTTTGTGGTGTGAAATGGCACTGTTTTTTCAAGAAGAAAAGCATTGAATAAAAATGGTAAAAGGACCCCTGGACGGTTAAGTCCAGCCAAAGGCGACTGTGGGGTTGTGGTGCTCATCTCGCTTTCAGGCTGAGGGAGCCGGCGTTTATCCACAGACAGCTTTCCGGGTCATGTGGCCAGCAGGACTAACCTGCTTCTGGTGCAACGGGACACCGTGACAGAAACCAAAGCGCACGGAAACACCATTTGCTTTCCCGTTGGAGCAGTACTTATCCATCTACTGTATTTTTTGCTCTATAAGACTCACTTTTTCCCTCCTAAAAAGTAAGGGGAAATGTCTTATGGAGCGAATGCAGGCTGCGCAGCTATCACAGAAGCCAGAACAGCAAGAGGGATTGCTGCTTTCACTGCGCAGCGATCCCTCTTGCTGTTCTGGCTTCTGAGATTCAGAATAATTTTTTCCTTGTTTTCCTCCTCCAAAAATTAGGTGCGTCTTGTGGTCTGGTGCATCTTATAGAGCGAAAAATACGGTACTTGCACTGGCATGCTTTCGAACTGCTAGGTTGGCAGGAGCTGGGACAGGGCAACGGGAGCTCACCCCATTGCGGGGATCTGAACTGCTGACCTTCGGATCGGCAAGTCCAAGAGGCTCAGTGAATAAACCTCTTCTTGAATCAGATATAGAATCTGACTCTTTTTTTCTTTTTATCTTTACTTTCCCCTCTTTTTCTGCCCTTAACTTAGCTGGTTTTATTTTTAACTTTTAGAAGTCCTCTATCTTCGACTGACGAAGACATACACATAGAGATGACAGGGGGAATGATGAAGGAGACAGAGAAAAAGGGATCTCCCAGGGTGGGAGGCTGGGGGAAGAAACAGAAGTTCCCAGGCGAGAGCTGGGAAAGGTCTACTTTTCTGTATATGAATAAATGATCTTGTGATAGAGATTTTCTTTCTTTCTTTCTTTCTTTCTTTCTTTCTTTCTTTCTTTCTTTCTTTCTTT
>JAXCMG010000117.1:961540-1068977 GCA_034642415.1 Podarcis siculus
TTTCTTTCTTTCTTTCTTTCTTTCTTTCTTTCTTTCTTTCTTTCTTTTATCCTTTGCCTCTTTATTTTTTGGTTTTTTATCTTTTTTTCTCTTGTTTTGGCTTTTCTGTATCTTTTCCCTTTTCAAAAGATTTGTTTGGCTTTTATTGTACCTCATGTTGAAAACTTTCAATAAAAATATTCACCAAAAAAGAAAAGGAAAAAAAGAATCCCTCCATGACTTGGGGAGAGGCTGCCTAACTCACTCCTGTGTGCACACAAAGGACGTTGCTTTTCTCCAGAAACAGCTCCCATCTGGGTAAGGGCTGAGCCTTAGTTTGACCAGGGCTTTTTTCTCCAAGCCGGAACTCTCTGAAACTCAGTTTCGGCCCCTCTCAGGTGGGCGCCATTGCCATTATAACAAGGGAGGCGTTCATGGTGAATTCTGGCACCTCTTTTTCTAGAAAAACAGCACTGAGTTTGAGAGTGGGTGAATGGGAGCATGCACACCAGAAAGAGGGGGAAATATTGCTGCTTTTCAGAACTACTTCTGCCAACTGTTGTGCATGCTGAAAGCATGACCCTTTTGTGGCTGTTTAACCTGAGGTACATTTGGCTGTGAAGCAGACAGCCAATAAAACAGATCAGATTCTCAGTAGCAACCATGCCATTTATACCCGCCCCCTACTACTGGCTCTGTTCATTCACAAGTACAATATTTTCAAACACATTATTGGAACAGAGCGGTTGTTATCCACTCATCCCAAGAGAATGCCAAATAAAACTCTTGTCTCCACAGCATTCAAAGCAGATGAATGTTGGGAACTGTAGTTTCTTAATGGTTCTAGGAATGGTGGCTCTGTGAGGGGGAAACTACAACTCCCAAGATTCCATGAGAGACATTATGTGTTTTAAATGTCCCACAGGCAGGGTTTTATGGGCAATTTTTCAGTGTGTTGAAATGTACCCCTGCTTACGTTTAAACTGGGTTGCAATAATTATACTGTGAGCAGCAACAGAAGGAAGTTTCATAACCTGATGACCTCATTAAAAAATATCATACACCTCAAAGAATCACTGCAAAACCAGCTTTCATTGCATTTATGAGGAAAAGAGCTAAACAAGAGACATTTTTTAAAGTTAACCTTATATTATAGCAATATGAATTAAATCTTATTAGGTGACATAAATTACCTTCGCACCAGGGATTGAACAAAACGTAGACACATTTTTTATCAGGAGTATAAACGCTAGGTCCCGTGATCACATTAAGAAGGTATTTTCCAATAATTGCATCTGCTGGACTGGTTACAGCTATGCGGCACTAAGAAAAACACAAGAACATCATAGGGCTATAATAGTGTACAGGATAATTAGGTCTCCCCATTATTCCATTTAAATGTGAACACACCCTAGTCCATATGGTCTAGTGTCTTAGTTATTAAACAAACAGCTTCCAGAAAATACGGAACAAGCAAAACTAACATTCAACACATCTGCCCAATTTATTTATGTCATAAAATTCACACAGCAATTGATTGTAAAAAAAAAAAAACCACACCTCAAAGTGGTTTACAAAAATATTCTGTTTAAAGAGAGAAGAAACTCTTTTACTGAACCTCTTCTACTGGAGATGCAAATAATGGAAGTTGGAAAGTGGGAAGGCAGAATTCTGCATCACTTACTTGGGAATGCATCCCAAAACAGGTGGTTTTGTGGGACGGATTTTTTTTGTGGGACAGAGGAAATGCACTTGGATGTTTTGTACAAACATCTACACCAGGGGTCAGCAACCTTTTTCAGCCGTGGGCTGGTCCACCATCCCTCAGCCGGACTATATTTTTTGGGGGGGAAGTGAACGAATCCCTATGGCCCATGAATAACCCAGAGATGCATTTTAAATAAAAGCACACATTCTACTCATGTAAAAACACCTTCCTCCTCCTCAGCCAGCCCCAAGGACAGGATGCATGCAGGCGTCCCGTTGCTGGCCATGGGGGGTAAGGAGGTGCCGCTGGTGCCCCAGCCCTGAAGGCCCAGCCTGCGTGCCACACCTGGTTGTGCCCTCTGCATCCTTTACAAAATCTGTGCCCAGGGCCACGGCCCCCTGGCCCTTCCCATGCTCTTCCCCCGATTAAAACATGGATGGTGACACCAGCATAAGGACTGTAGAAGAGCTTGGTATTTTGTGGAACTTATCCAAGGTACCAGAATGCAGCCTAAAAGGTAAAGGTAAAGGGACCCCTGACCATTAGGTCCAGTCGTGGCCGACTCTGGGGTTGCGGCGCTCATCTTGCTTTATTGGCCGAGGGAGCTGGCCTACAGCTTCCAGGTCATGTGGCCAACATGACTAAGCCGCTTCTGGAAAACCAGAGCAGCGCACAGAAACACTGTTTACCTTCCTGCCGGAGCGGTACCTATTTATCTACTTGCACTTTGACGTGCTTTCGAACTGCTAGATTGGCAGGAGCAGGGACCAAGCAACGGGAGCTCACCCCGTTGCGGGGATTCGAACCACCGACCTTCTGATCAGCAAGTCCTAGGCTCTGTGGTTTAACCCACAGCACCACCTGCGTCCCTGAGTACTCATGTGTAAATTACAGAAGGGACATCTCTCAGAAGTCCTACCACACATAGAAACAGGGCTCCCCCCCAAGTTGGAACGCAACTCAACTCAGTTGCCTGGGTCTTTTGAGCACCCCTATATCACATTCTGGATATCATGAAGGGTATCACAAATAAAATACCGTAGTGAAAAGTCTTGACCTGAAATGACATCCACCCTGAAGAGCAATTTAAACCACCTTCTGTGTGGTAGCCATAAAATGTAAATGGCCATTTCAGTCTAGGCTATCCCAAACATATGTACCTCCTTCCCATTTGTTTGACAAATCTTGGCATTCCAGGATTGATCTGTCTTTCCTGATCTTGCATTCATGGATAGAAGAGTCCCATTGGATTGCATTGGTTTTTCACCTGGAAGGTCACAAATTCAATAAGAAGAACATCAATAAATCCAAAAAAAGTGTCAGCAGCAAATATGACAATAGCCTTTGTTTTCAGGCTCTGAAGCATTTTCTACTGCGCAGAGAAGGATGCTGAAGATGCAAAATAATTTTGCTAAGTGGCTTGTGTGTTTCCTCTAATACAACAGTCCCAGGAAGTAAGCAGTACATTGTATTCACAATCTCTTTACCACACAATTTGGCATCTGATGTAGAAACCCTCGATTAAACAAAGCGTTCCTGTTTCTAATCCTTAGAAAAATTAAAAGCTTAGCAGTGTGTGTTGTTCTTTCTGTACTCAAGGAGTAGCGTGGCTTCAAAGATTATGATATTGTTACATTGCTAAAGCCAAGCAACTCTCAATGTGATCAGTGCCTGGAAGAGATTAGTTGAGATTCCTGCACTGGACTAGAAGACCCTTGGGATCCCTTCCAACTCTGAAGGCAGTCTACCTGGAAGGTCCCAGAGACTACCTGGGATATCAGTGGAATAATAAACAACAACATGGATCTATAGCTCTGGTTCCTCTCTTGAGTTCCATTTCTCTTCTCAACACATAAAAATATCCGCATTGGAAGCCATTCAGAAAACCAAACAAATACTTTAAAATTTTATCGAACTTGCCCACTGTGTCTGCCTGACCCTGATAGCAGATTGTGGCATTTCTGAAGGACAAATGTCTGAATTACTCTGCTGTATTCCTAGACAACCTGGGACGAATCAAGTCATGTTTTGCTCGCTTACCAATGCTGAGCTGCAGTGTGACTTTGTCATTGTTGTTCAGCTCCCTGCTTAAAGTCAGCTTCAGCTCAAAAGGCTGCCCACGTCTCACAATGAGGCTGCCGTTGTTGTAGTCGCCTGTGTGATGGAGGCGGGTATTCTGCTCTCGGAGGAAATCGATTCCAGTAACCTTCAGCGGATCGCCTGGAAAGGATGGCAAAGAAGGCAATAATAAAACAACAACAACATATTTATACCCTGCTCATCTGGCTGGGTCTCTCCAGCCACTCTGGGTGGCTTCCAACAAAATATTTAAAATACAATAAAACACCAGACATTAAATATTCCCTGTGCAGGGCTGCCTTCAGATGTCTTCTAAAAGTCGGAAAGTTGTTTATCTCCTTGACATCTGATGGGAGGGCGTTCCACAGGGCGGGTGCCACTACTGAGAAGGCCCTCTGCCTGGTTCCCTGTAACCTCACTTCTCGCAATGAGGGTACTGCCAGAAGGCCCTCAGAGGTGGACCTCAGCCTGAATAATGGTGGAGACGCTCCTTCAGGTATACTGGGCCGAGGCCATTTAGGGCAATGGTTTTCATGTTTGCCTGCGTATTAGGGGAGGCTGGCGTCTCATTCAGCTTGGTGGTTTCTGAAGTTTAAAGGCAATGTTAACGCTACAACATGTATAAGCTTACAAAAGGTAAAAAGGTAAAGGACCCCAGGATGGTTAAGTCTAGTCAAAGGCGACTATGGGGTTGTGGCGCTCATCTCGCTTTCAGGCCAAGTGAGCCAGCGTTTATCCAAAGACAGCTTTCCAAGTCATGTGGCCAGCATGACTAAACTGTTTCTGGTGCAATGGGACACAGTGATGGAAACCAGAGCGCACAGAAACACCATTTACCTTCCCGCCGCAGTGGTACCTATTTATCTACTTGCACTGGTGTGCTTTCGAACTGCTAGGTTGGCAGGAGCTGGAACAGAGCAACGAGAGCTTACCCTGTTGCAGGGATTCGAACCGCCGACCTTCTAATCAGCAAGCCCTAGGCTCTGTGGTCTAACACCTGCATCCCTTCTTTGTCCCCATCATGGAAACGCAGTGCGCAAGCGGAGGAGAGATGCAGCAACCCCTGACCATTAGGTCCAGTCGTGACTGACTCTGGGGTTGCGGCGCTCATCTCACTTTACTGGCCGAGGGAGCCGGTGTACAGCTTCCGGGTCATGTGGCCAGCATGACTAAGCCGCTTCTGGCGAACCAGAGCAGCGCACGGAAATGCCGTTTACCTTCCTGCCAGAGTGGTACCTATTGATCTACTTGCACTTTAACATGCTTTCGAACTGCTAGGTTGGCAGGAGCAGGGACCGAGCAAAGGGGGGTTCACCCTGTTGCCGGGATTCGAACTGCTGACCTTCTGATCGGCAAGTCCTAGGCTCTGTGGTTTAACCCACAGCGCCACCCGCGTCCCATGCCAGTCTGCTTAGGAGAAGGCAAATATTTTTACTACCCTGCTAGCAGCCTGTGTTTCTGTGCTGGCTGCAGAGGAAGGGGCTTTCTCCCCACTGCATAGAAACAGAGACTACTATCAGTGCCTTAGTACTGATATTACAAACCTGCGTAAGAAACATTACACAGGTTTGTAGTTTTTGATACCACCTTTACTTAATATCAAAGGAGAGATAGAAATGATCCCATACCATCTTTGTGCTTACACCTAACAGGTGATGTAATTTTAGGTCTGCCCAAACTTGCATTCTGATTCCCCAGGAGCTGGTTGCACAACTGGCCACGGAAAGTCAATACAAAAGCACCATGGCCTTATTTCTCATTTCTGGATGAGCAATTTCCTGCTTCTTAGAGCTGTACCTGTCCGGGGCACTTAAGACGTGTACAGCGAGAGAGAGAGAGGGAGTGGGGACAGCAAATGCTTTCTTTTTTAAACTATTGTTGCATTGATGTGATGACAGATGTGCAAACTATTGTGAGTCTCCCTGCCGTACAGTTACTAAAAGGTACAGGCACACCTTTGCAGGCAAATGTTGACCATTCTAACTTTGAAAGGCTACCTCATCCCTCCCATTAATAAATCTCTCAATCTGACCCTGAGTTGACTGTGAGCTAGACACTTTATTTTTTTACAGTGGGGTTTGAAAAAGTGGATTTGTCAGGGTGAAATATACGTTGGAAATGTAAGGAAAAAGAAGGCACCTTCCATCATATGTGGTGGACATGTAAGGTAGTAAAAGAATTTTGGGAAATGATATATAATTAATTGGGGGAAATGTTTAAAGTAACTTTTTCTACAAAACCCAAAGTGTTTCTTTTAGGAATTCTAGGTGCTGAAATCCCAATGGAGCAGAAAAGACTATTTATGTATGTGACCCAAGCTGCGCAGATGTTATTGGCCGTGGGATTGAAAGAGGACAAAGTCCTGGCTGGAGAAGAATGGCAGATTAAGTTGATGGATTATGCCGAAATGGCAGAAATGATCCAGAAGAATCAGAAATCAGGAAGACCAAATTTTTAATAAGGAATGGGGGGAAATTATAACTGAGTCAAAATGAGAGTACCGCTAAACATTTTTTTAGAAAAAAGCACTGCATTAAATTGCCAATAAAACCAGATGTTAGAAACAAGTTAACCATTCCCCCCCACCAAATATAAATAAAATTAGCAGTTTTCAAAAATACGCGCTGTAAAACAGATTTACCTATTAAAACATCTCTCAAAGTTACATTTCTAGGCAGTATTTATTACATGCTTGGATAGAATATTAGGTTCTACTTTAACATAGTGGATCGATGGACAGAAAGTATGATTTGCTTGTGTCACTCAATGCAAGACAGAATATAAATCTTTCATTCTGCTTACGATGACATTCATTAACACTAGCAGAAAGTTTGAGCATGCTTTCTATTTTTATGGGCAGAGGCTGACTCGCTGTCTTTAGCAGCAGAAACCAACAGGAGTAGGTTTTAGCAATGCAGTGCAATGAATGAATGAATCTTTATTTGCATCAGCCACCAGCCATAGCAATAAAACAAACAAAATGTGGTATACAGAAGATAAAGGTAAAAAGTCAACTATATAAAATACATTTTGGGGGTTTGGATCAATAGTCAGATAATGGATCTTATTCTAATTGCCCCGGCTAAAAGCCTTGCAACCTTTCCTGTCACCTGTTCATCCTGATCTGCCAAGAGAAAGGACATTGTAACAGCGGTTGGGGAACCCGGAATGGACAATAATAGTGGGGTGATAACTTCACTCCTCAAATCTTTATAAAGAGTGCAAGCCAGAAGGACGCGCGCCACCGATTTGGTACTGCCATCTCCACAGGGACATACCGTATTTTTTGCACCACAACACTCACTTTTTTCCTCCTAGAAAGTAAGGGGAAATGTCTGTGCGTGTTATGGAGTGAATGCCTGCGGGTGGCAGAGCGGATCTGCTGCAGTCGTGAGCAGAGGATCCATGGTTCCCCTTCCTTCCCTCCTCCGTGGCTCGCTTTGAAACAGCAAAGCGGGAGAAGAGCCGTGGAGTGGGGAGGAGAGAGGAACAGAGAGCCTGCTTCTTTAAAGGAGCAAAGCGGGAGGGAAGAGGAGCCTTCTCCCCTTATACCCCTCTTCTTCATTATTAGCAGCATCCTTCTCCACACACCCCACGCGTGTTCCTTGTCCCTTGAGTGCTTTTCCTTCCTTCCCCACTTAAAACGTGGTTACAAAGCACGGATCCACATGGATCCTCAGGATTTTTGCATTGGGCTACTCCAAACTCACTGTCAGATCACAGCATGAACCACAAAAATCATATATCCACTGTTTCGTTTAGAATAATTTTTTTCTTGTTTTCCTCCTCTAAAAACTATGTGTGTGTTATGGTCTGGTGTGTGTTATAGAGCGAAAAATATGGTAATCGTTTTTCCAGTGGAATTTTTTGGAATCGTCCCTCAAGTACAGCCAAAGGCAGTATATTCAATCTTGCAAGAGTAAAAGCGCGTCTATATTTTTGAATTATTAAGTTATGCAGATAGGGTACCAGAGAGTCAAGATGACTAGGTGGAAAATAGTCATACCTCGGGCAAAGTTCCCTTATTGTGGGCAGATTGTTCTGTCACTCGATATCATATAGGCGCTGTCTAATTAAATTGCTTACTTTACTAAAACCCAGCGTGAGTAGCTGTTGTGGTGATAAACCACAAGAGTGAAGTTTTTGGTAGACAATTTCAGTCCAGGCGCTCTTAGCAATGCAATGTTTTTGGCCATTTGAAAGAAAATGGGTGGGCCCAAACATCTCAGCAAATGAGCAACAGGTAAAGGTAAAGGGACTCCTGACCATTAGGTACAGTCGTGACCGACTCTGGGGTTGCGGTGCTCATCTCGCTTTATTGGCCGAGGGAGCTGGCGTACAGCTTCCAGGTCAGGTGGCCAGCATGACTAAGCTGCTTCTGGCAAACCAGAGCAGCACACAGAAACGCCGTTTACCTTCCCACCTGAGAGGTACCTATTGATCTACTTGCACTTTGACGTGCTTTCGAACTGCTAGGTTGGCAGGAGCAGGGACTGAGCAGGGACCGTTTTACCGTAGGTCTGTTTCAGCAGCGATATCGTAAAAGCCCATTTTTGTAAGGTTGTGAATTTAAGTTGCACTTTTACGTTTCACGCTCGGAATTTTTGAAAAAAGAAATAGTAAGGCTTATATTCAGGCCAATATGGTAATGTCACCACAGCTGAAGGAAAGCAGGAAATAATAAAGGTGCCCCAGAAATATCCTCTAATCAAATGCCTACCACAATTGTTTGCTCATTACAAAGTGGAGAAGTTCCTTTTAAAGGAAATAAAAGGGGAATTAGTAAAGGCTTTCTTCTCTGTTAAGCAAACAAGAACAGGAAACAAGGGGCAATAATTTGGCAGGGGGGAAATGTGTACAAGAGAGATTTATTCTCTATGGCTAGTCATGCATGATCCGCTCCTCAAAAACTGCGTACACTGTCAACACCGGGGAATTGTTATCTACGTCAATGGACGCTTAGCTTGCATTCTCCATGGGCAGATTTCAGGTGTGGTTTTGAGTCTCTCTATCTTTTGATGTGCATATGTGAAAGACAGGTTACTTCTACTCTAGCCCTTTTCTCTGGAATTGCCACAACCGGCTCCTAAACCTTTTACAGAAAATCCACGCAATGTCATTGTGACAATTATAGTGTTTTCTGCGTTTGCCCCCTAATTCCCCACTCCAAAAAACCCTGATTTTATTTTTGCAATAAAACACAGCAGTAGTTGAAAGTATGTACAGGAAAGCACTATTGCAGTTTCGAAGAGCAACTGTGCCTTTAATTAAATGTTTCCTGTTTGCTTTTTTGCTTTTTACTTGGCATGCGTGCTCATAAAACCATTAAAAAAATATTAGTCATGCTGATAAGAAAATAGGACCTTTACCCTGTTTCCTTGATAGCACAAGGATGGAAGAATGAGGAAATCCCAACGAGAGAACAGTGGCCAGAAAAATTGATGAGCTACACAGAGGTGGCTAAATTGACATACAAACTGCGGGACAAGGACAACTGTGACTTTAAGGAAGAATGGGAGCTTTTTACAAATTATCTAAAAAGACAACAAAATGAATTGGATTCCTTGGCAGGTTTTGAATAAGCATACACAAATTTATTGGTTGATAACATGGCAGATAATGAAAGGATATGTACAATTTCATAACATGCAAAGAATAATATGTGCTGAGAAATCAGAGAGAGGCGCTGAGGGAAATTTCGGGGGGGAGGGTTTAGGGGGAGGGGAAAAATAATGTATATGATATGTTTTGATAATTTGTTATGTTGAAATTGCTAATAAAAAATTTTAAAATAGAAAATAGGAAAACCCCAGTGCCTAGGACTTGCCGATCAGAAGGTCGGCGGTTCGAATCCCCTCAACGGGGTGAGCTCCTGTTGCTTGGTCCCTGCTCCTGCCAACCTAGCAGTTCGAAAGGACGTCAAAGTGCAAGTAGATAAATAGGTACCGCTCCGGCGGGAAGGTAAACGGCGTTTCTGTGCGCTGCTCTGGTTCGCCAGAAGCGGCTTAGTCCTGCTGGCCACATGACCTGGAAGCTGAAGGCTGGCTCCCTCAGCCAATAAAGCAAGATGAGCGCCGCAACCCCAGAGTCGGTCATGACGGGACCCAATGGTCAGGGGTCCCTTTACCTTTAATATACCCAGTGCTTTTTTATGGGGGAACATGGGGGTACACATACCCCTAAACATTTTGTGAATCTAAGTTTGGCCTCATTGAGGGCAGTATTTCAACATGAGTAGGAAAAGGAGAGTACCCTTAAACATTTTTTTTAGCAGGGGGGAAAGCACTGCATGAACCTCACAGGCTTTTTAATGGGTCTGTTAGTTCTTGTAGCGTATATAGCATAGGGACACAAACTTAAAGGGCATTCTACCCATGTTATCTGAAGATCAAAGAGCAGCACTCCAACATTTATTAAACAATTATAGGTGTTGGCTCTAAATCTCAGGGGCTGATGTGCCCATAAATCCTCAGCAGTAAACTCATAAAATAATTTCATTGCAGGTTGTGTTACCCAGGGCTATCAGCTAGAAGAAATCAATTCGAGGAGAACTAAACATCCTTTATGTACTTACCAGCTGCTTTGCTCATGGTTTCTCCTGGGTTTTGCTTCTGTAAGATTTGCACAGGCAGGAGCGGCCGGTCCCACGTTTTTCTGACTGGGCTGAAGGAAGCTGCCTCCTATTTATCAGGTTCTTTGAGGTGTGAGAATGCACATTGCAAGGGGGTGGGGCTAGGAAAGAGGAAATTGAAATGCAAGAACAACTTTCAAAGTTTGCAACCAGCATGAAACCATCCTAAGTAGCCGAAAAGGCATGTGCCAATTAAGGCCGTGACAGGTGGCTTATCTGAAATCACGTGAAAGTCACTCACATGCCTTGCTTTCATTCACAATTTGGATGAAATGGACTGTATCAAAATGGCCATCAGAAGAACTTTACTCCTTAAGGGAATGTCGTTTCTCCCATTAAGTCAAAGGTCTGGTCGACTTATTGGTTTAATTAACTGCTCTGGTCATGGATTTTAGTGGTGTCAGGATCAAGGACTTGCTAAAACTCTAACATCCTCATCTGTAGCCAGTTGAGGCTGAAAGCAGAGGAAACCTGCACAGATATTTATTTAAGGTTGGCATTTTCAAATACAGAATATTTTATTCATTTATTAAGTTTGTTAGTTGCTTTGTCTTGCCCAGGGCAACCCAAAATGACTTACAGCCAAACAGACAAATGCCCCACGCATAGATACTTTAAAACCAGGAGGTGGTGGGAATAAAAATTAATTTCTTCTTCCCTGAGTAGTTCAAATTTCCTGCTCAACCCAAGCAAAATACAATGGGGTGGTAAAATCATGGTGGTGTTAAGCTTGACCCACTTCTCAGACCGATAAGAAACACAAGGGCTGCAATTATTACCTGAAAACAGGCAACCCCTTTCTTAGCTCAGTGAGGAAATGCTGCAAACTCTTCTGACATGGCCAAGTTATTGTATCATTTGTGTGCTTTGGTCTTTGGGGCTCACCCACCACTGGTATGTGGCCCCCACTTGCCCCTGAGAACAAAATCAAACAGATGTAACCATTAGTCTCCATGGAAGCACAACACTTATCATTCCCCTTACAACAGGAGGATGTGCCTGGCTGAAGCCTTGCCAGCCAGATTGACCAACTTTAAGCAGCTTTAATAGAAATGACTTCCCTTCTTCTCCTTCCATGGTTCAATTTGCATGCCATAGATCTATGCATCTTTTACATAAACTAAGCCAGGCACAGGCAAACTCCGGCCCTCCAGATGTTTGGGACTACAATTCCCATCACCCCTGACCACTGGTCCTGTTAGCTAGGGATGATGGGAACTGTAGTCCCAAACATCTGGAGAGCAGGAGTTTGCCTGTGCCTGAACTAAGCCATTCAGGATTCCATTTTTACATCCATCAAAACTTATTTACACTTGTATTCTTCTTGTTCTCTTATTCTATAAGTTAAGTCTGCCAGCTGCGTGTGTTCAATCAGTTGTCATTCTTCTTTAGTTGGGACCTCACTCATTTTCCATTTTTGGACTAACAAAACACGGTCCACAGTAGTGGTATACATAAATGTTTTTTTTGACACCTGGGAATTTCCATCTGAATTATCTGAATTATCCCCAACAAAAAGGACTTTGTTTTTTTGGGGAAAGTACTTTAAAACATTTTTTTCAATTCATTATAAATTATTTCCCAATATTCTTCCAGCCTTTTACAAGTCCATCGTCTGAAACCATTTCCAGCAGAATAGCAACACAAAGAGAAAGGGTTAATTGCCTTTGCATAAACACTGAAATTATGCTTCCTGCTTGGGCCTTAATGCAGCTGATATTTTAAGGACACACAAATACAAATGCGTGAGTGTCTGGAGATGGTTGGAGGATGGATGGCGGCTAACAGATTGAAGTTGAATCCTGACAAGACAGAAGTCCTGTTTTGGGGGGACAGGGGGCGGGCTGGTGTGGAGGACTCCCTGGTCCTGAATGGGGTAACTGTACCCCTGAAGGACCAGGTGCGCAGCCTGGGAGTCATTCTGGACTCACAGCTGTCCATGGAGGCGCAGGTCAATTCTGTGTCCAGGGCAGCTATTTATCAGCTCCATCTGGTACGCCGGCTGAGACCCTACCTGCCCCGCGGACTGTCTTGCCAGAGTGGTGCATGCTCTGGTTATCACCTGCTTGGACTACTGTCATGCAGTCTACATGGGGCTACCTTTGAAGCTGACCCGGAAACTACAACTAATCCAGAATGCGGCAGCTAGACTGGTGATTGGGAGTGGCCTTCGAAACCATATAACACCAGCGGAGACCCTTCTTGCCAGAGTGGTGCATGCGCTGGTTATCTCCCGCTCAGACTACTGCAATGCGCTCTACGTTAATGCTCTCTATTTTAAGGAAGTGTTTGGTAAAAAGGAAGCATTTGTTCATAGCATTTGCCATTTATGATCTTTAAAAGGGTAAAGAAGAAGAAAAATAACCATTAAGTTGAAGGGTCCTAATTTCAGTCCTGACTTTCAAAGGACTATTGCTGAAAAAGTGTTTTATTGCCCTATTCAACCTAGATAGTTTTTATTATATAAAGTTAGTTACCTGTTTCTTTACACTGTGGAGATTGCAGAAACAGACACCACCTTTTTTCTGAACCAGTCAACACCTAAAGCAAATAATAATGTTTCAGCGGTCATAAGTTGTGGACTGCTGAGTACAGCAAATATTGATTGGGAGTAAACATATCTAAAACCCATAATTGTCCAAGAGAAGAAGAAAAATTATTGACCTAACACCTCTCCACCTTTGGTATATGACTCTACAAAGTGGCTGGTTTGTGAAGCCTCAAGGCTAGGATTTCCAAGGCCAGCTCTTCGGAAACAATTACGTTCCCACTGCTGGTATATAGGTTTATTTTAAGGCATATAGACATATAATAGGTAGCATATTTTCTGTGACAAGTTGGTATAGAGAGCTGGTTCTAACACAGCTTCCCCCACCATCACACACAGTTAAAAGTGATAATTAGTACAAAAAGAAAAAGAAAAAAAAGGTAAAGGTCAAGTGCCCCTGGATGGTGAGTCCAGTCAAAGGCGACTGTTTCTAAATATTAAAAACTGATGCAGAAATGGCGAGCGCTAAATTGAAGATAGGCAAAATAGAAAAAAGACAGAAAGCAAAAATGTAAGGTTTATCCATCCCTAGTCTCTAGGGCATGGCACAGCCCTCCTCCCCAACGCCCGTTTTAAAATTCTGGTTTCTTTTTAAAAAACCTGAACCAAACTTGAAATGGGCCATCTTTTTTATTTTTTTAAAAAACATTTTTGATTTTCCAATACAAAATTATAAAAAAATTCAAATACACATCCATATACAGAGATTCCTCCGAATCTTAGGACTTTCCCTCACCCCCTCCCTGGAGCCCCATTTTAAACATTTAAAACTGCATCTTCTTCCAAACTCTAGCTATTATGTCAATCCATATTTTCCATGCTATTTGTTACACGACGAGTGAAATCAAAATCCTGCCAATGTTCCCATTTGCTTACAGTGGTTTCTTAAATAACTTCTACATTTCCCCCATTCTTTTGTAAAGTTTTTGTCCTCTTGGTTCCTGCATTTTCCAGTCAGCTTTGCCATTTTGGCCTAGTCCATCAACTTGGTTTGCCATTCTTCTCTGGTAGGGACCTCATCTTCTTTCCATCTCTGGGCTAGTAACATCTGGGCAGCTGTTGTTCCATACGTAAAAAAATATTTTCTGCTCCTTTGGGATGTCAGTACTTGTAATTCCTAATAAAAAAAGCTTCTGGTTTTTAAACAAAAGTTATTTTAAATGTTTTTTTCCAATTCATTATATATCATCTCCCAGAAAGCTTTTACCACCACATATGATAAAAAGTACCTTCTTTTTCTTTACATTTCCAGCAGGTATTTGTACTTGTCCTATACATTTTTGCCAGCTTGGTAGGAGTTAAATACCACCGGGTACATCATTTTCATGTAATTCTCTTTCCAAGTACAACAGGTGTGCTGGCCCTGGGCGTAACCCGTGAATCGGGTCCAGGACTGGTCCAGAATCCGAAGGTTCCGCTAGGAGTCAGTCTGACAGGGCCAAGGAAGGACATAAGGCAGGAAACCAGGCAAGGACAGGTACAGGATCTTAGGCAGGCTTTGGCATACAGCAATGTTGCTCCCACAACCTGGTGCGGCGTCCGACAGCCTTTTATCTTTGTTGGGGTAGCGGCTGGTCCTGATCCCCCGGCGACTCACTTCCCTGTTTTGCCTGAAGGCGAGCACTCCTCCTGTAAGTACTCAGGTCTCTCCTTCTCTCAGACCTTAGTCTCTGCAGCTCAGGAGACGTCGGTGGGTTACTAGACCCAGGCGCCGCCTCAGCCTCCCCTGACCCAACCGGTAGTGGAGCAGCTGTAAGTGATGGCCCAGCTGGAGGCAACGAGGTAATCCCCGCATCTGGAGACAGGGCAGGCTCAGGCCCCTGACTCGGCCCAGCTGGTGCTTGTTTCAGGGGGACCTGTGTAGACTGGGACTCTTCAGGGTCAGGCCCTAGACTTGGTTCAGATGACGCCTGAGGCAAAGGATCCGGTGCAGACTGAGACTCCTCTGGTTCCAAGTCCGAGCCCGAGTCCCAGGCCACCACAACAGGCTGTGAATTTCAGGTCATCCTAAAACAATGGGAATTTCACTGGGTAACAATGGTGAGGATGCCACTACTGTACAAAGGTTTATTTTTGCAAGTCCTGTAAGTCATGGCTTCACTTGGAGGGAACCCCCATTTGGGAACCTGCAGAAACTATGGTCTGGCATGCCTGGAAGAGTGCATCATCAACTGGACTTTCTGGTTTATCTTTCACGCATCAATACACTGCCAGGAAAAAAAGAGAGGGGTGATTTTGGGTCTCAGCGGAGAAAAAGATGCCAGTGTCTCCATCGAATGCATGAGTGCAAGTCAAAAGGCAATGCTAGGTGTTTGTGGCAGCCAAAGGATTAAGGCTTTTGTCAATACAAATGCCGTTTTTCAAGAGACCGGTTCTCCATAGACCTAACCTGGGGAGTAAACAGCAAAGACCTGATGAAGAGAGCACAGCAGAGGTTATATTTTCTGAGAATCCTCCGGAAAAACAATCTCTCAAAGGACCTGTTGGTGGCATTTTACCATTGCACTGTTGAGAACGTATTAACTTATGGTCTCTGTGTGTGGTTTGGGAGTTGCACCGTCAGGGGAAAAACAAGGCTGTCCAGGGTTGTAAAGACTGCAGAGAGAATAACTGGGTGCACTCTTCCCACCTTGGATCAAATCTATGCTTCCAGGTGTCATAAGAAAGCTGCAGAGATAGTGCAGGATAGCGTGCACCCTGGAAATGATCTCTTTCAGCTTCTGCCTTCTGGAGGAAGGTGTTGTTGTTGTTTAGTCATTTAGTCATGTCCGACTCTTCGTGACCCCATGGACCAGAGCACGCCAGGCACTTCTGTCTTCCACTGCCTCCCGCAGTTTGGTCAAACTCATGCTGGTAGCTTCGAGAACACTGTCCAACCATCTCGTCCTCTGTCATCCCCTTCTCCTTGTGCCCTCCATCTTTCCCAACATCAGGGTCTTTTCCAGGGAGTCTTCTCTTCTCATGAGGTGGCCAAAGTATTGGAGTCTCAGCTTCAGGATCTGTCCTTCCAGTGAGCACTCAGGGCTGATTTCCTTCAGAATGGAGAGGTTTGATCTTCTTGCAGTCCATGGGACTCTCAAGAGTCTCCTCCAGCACCGTAATTCAAAAGCATCAATTCTTCGGTGATCAGCCTTCTTTATGGTCCAGCTCTCACTTCCATACATTACTACTGGGAAAACCATAGCTTTAACTATACGGACCTTTGTTGGCAAGGTGATGTCTCTGCTTTTTAAGATGCTGTCTGGAAGAAGGTACAGGGTTATAAAGACTAGGACTAGCCGCCTGAGAAGCAGTTTCTATCCAAATGCGATTTTGGTTTTAAACGCAGTGTAAGGTAGTCTCTATGGGAGTATATTGTATTTAATTATGAGGTATCAGAGTTTTTAGGGGGTTAACCAGGCTGGGATAGATGGGATAGCAGGTTTGTTGGTTTTTGAATGTCTGATGTAGATTTTTTTTCAATTCTGTTGTTCTGTATGGGACAATGACAATAAAGATTACCATATTGTATTATAGACTCGGCACAATAGCCCCCAGGACAGTCTGCAAAGTACATATGCCAAGAGAGGCCTTGTATGGGGAGCATATCTCAACTGGTAGAGCACAAGACTTTTAAATCTCAGGGTTGTGAGACTCACATCGGGCAAAAGATTCTTGCATTGCAGAGAGTTGAGCTAATGAACTTCATGGTCCCTTCCAACTCTACCATTCTATTATTCTACTCCTGCCTTTTACCTCCCAAGGGCTGGGAGGCTAAGGATGCATTCAGAGAAATAATTAAATTTTTTAATTTATAAGACAATTCATAAGCTAGCGACCCATAAAACAGTATCATGGTGGACGGTGAAAATATCAGCGAGCCACAAAACCCTGAACAGATCAGCAACACGGATTCAAATAAATTGTCAATACTATCCTTTATCAAAATGGATTTTTGGGCAGTTTACAAGCTAAATGCAGCCTTATAGTATCTTCTCCTTTTCCATTAAAATGCTGGTGTTCCTAAACAGCAAATTTTATTCATTTATTTTATCTCAGCAAATCTGTGTTTCACTTTCCCATCAAATAGATGCCCAAGGCTTTTAACAATATAAGTATTGGTGGTTTGGGAACATATGAGAATTGCTTATAATGGCCAAAATATCTATGGAAATATTTCAGGGGGAAATGGTTCTAATGGCCAATATATTCTGACTCTAAAACAACAATGCCCTGTTAAAACTCTCTCCTGTGTGATTTTTCATGCACAACCTGTTCCACTTTCAACGAATTTGATCTCTAGTGACTCTGAAGAGAGAATATTTGATGGTTACACTTGTAATGGGAACAATGTGATGTTTGTCAATGTATTCTGCTCTCTCCTGTAATGGAAAAGTCTTCAAACTAATACATTAATTACCCCCCATGATGTTTTAGAAAACAAAAAACCAGAAGCAGTGTTGTATTTTCAAACAATACATTTGTGTTTTTCTTCCCACAGAGAGTTAGCAGGCCAAATAAAAATATGTGTCTCTTCATTTTTCTCTCTCTCTCTCTCCATGCTGTCAAAATCTTGCCAACAATTCTTTCATCATCTATATTCTTCCAAGACAAGCAAAAGCCCGACTAGCTTTGTGAGAGAATCGGGAAATGAAAAGGAGGTGCTCTTTGTCACCCAAGGAAGGTGACAAATGACACAAGTCCAACTCCCTACTTTGCTTTTTGTAGGTCACCTTTAAGCTTTTGTCAGAGATGGAGGAGTCTTGCCAACCGTGAGAAGCCCGGGAGCTCTTACTGGTAAGGCTTCTAGCTGTGGGACTGGCACAGAAAGCAACTTGGTTGAAAAACGATGGTCCAGTTTGCTGAGATTGCCCAAACGTATTTAAAATGTCAAATAACGGATGGGCTGCCAAGCTGCAAATGGCTCGATTGGAGTGATAAGAGCAACAGTGTCTCTTCTCCAAAATCACTGAAGCAACCGTGTTACTTAACCTTTCTTATATTCTTACATTTACAGCTCAAACACATTTATTTGAAAGGAAGCTCCACCGGTTTCAGCGGAATTTACTTTTTGATCAATTAGCAAGCAGAGATCGAAAGAAGAGAGGAAGCAGACAAGTAGCAAACAGGCCATAGCTCAATTGGGAACAAGTCAGGGTGCCAGGCTGTCAAGCTAGTTAGCAGGAAAGACTGATGTGGTGGTCTGGGTGGCGCTGTGGTCTAAACCACTGAGCCTCTTGGGCTTGCCAATCAGAAGGTTGGGAGTTTGAATCCCCACGACAGAGTGAGCTCCTGCTGCTCTGTCCCAGCTCCTTCCAACCTAGCAGTTCGAAAGCACACCAATGCAAGTAGATAAATAGGTACCGTTGTGGCGGGAAGGTAAACGGCGTTTCCGTGAGCTCTGGTTTCCATCACGGTGCTCCGTTGTGCCAGTAGCGATTTAGTCATATTGGCCACATGACCCAGAAACCTGTGTGTGGACAAAGGCCGTCTCCCTCAGCCTGAAAGCGAGATGAGTGCCGCAACCCCATAGTTGCCTTTTGACTGGACTTAACCATCCAGGGGTCCTTCACCCGTTTTTTAGCTATAATTTGGTCAACCTGAGGGGCCAAGCAGCAGAGTCAGTTATTGGCCTCTTGTGCTACTGGACCCCTGGTGAATTGGTACTTTTGATACCAACCTGTTGGTGATCTACAGTGATGGGACTTAAAGCACATCACAGATCAGACCAGCTGCTCCTTCCCACAATTATTTTTGTATTTTCCTTTTCTGTAAACCAGTGTTTCCCAAAGTAGGTGATACCGCCCCCTGGGGGACTCTGGAATGATCCTGGGGTGGTGGTGGTAGTAGCCTTGGGTGCAATTGGGGGGCGTTGAATAAAAAGAAGGGGTGTGTGTGGAAGCAGACAATAATTTTTTGAAAATCCACGTTTCACCTGTTGTGTAATGACGCTTACCAATGTAATGCAGAGTTGAAGTTGCAGTGATTACTTTATTTTCCAAACAAACACACAAACTGCAAGTTATAACCGATCTGTGGTCAAGTCCGTCGACAGCATCTTTCTTTCCTATGTTGTAGGATGTAGGTAGAAATATAGATACATAAAAAGAACACCAATTTGTCATTGCATCTTTGTTCACTTAAAGTAGGTAGATTTCCAGGGGTGTGCTGGGCAATTATTATTTTTTCCTGAGAAAGGTGCGACAGACCCTGATGTAGTGTGTTCTATGGAAGAACAGAACAGACACGAGAAGTCTTATGAACAGGCAAACAGTGGTGTCACAGAAAATTAGGTGCTTTTGAGATCCCTGTGCTTTGAGATCTTTTGCTTTGAGATACCTGTACTTTCCTTTAAGATTCTTGAGTTCTGATCGCGGCAAAATGGAAGAGTAATGAAATCCCCTCTATTCAAGATTGGATCCAAAAGCTGACAGAATATGCCGAATTAGATGGTCTATCAGAAAAAATAAAGAATAAATCAAAACAGGAATTTGTTTCAAAATGGGAGGTTTTCAAAGAATATCTGAAAAATAAATATAGTAGTTTAAATTCTGTTGCAGCATTCGAGGAACTTCAGTAATAGTTGCAAGGTAGATATAAGAAATTAGATATATTAAGAAAAAGTTTAATTATGATAAAAGTGTGTATTGGCAATAAGTAATATGAAATCAAAATATGGACTAGACAGGAGGTCGGGTCTTTAGTGTTAAGACCAATATATGTTTTATTGTTTGCTAAGAAAATTATGTGTCTATGGTTATTCCTGTGTGTAATTTGGTATTTATGTTTTTTTCTTTTTTCTTGCTGTATCAATAAAAATCTTTAAAAAATAAAAAAATAGATTCCTTAAGATTCCAGCCTAAACCACACTTCCTTGGTGCATTTATTCTTCACCACTTATATGAAAGGAAGACCATGTTTCCCACACCTGGTCTACCACAAACCCTAAGGAGGTCACATACTCCTTCCATTTCACAGATGGGCAAATGGGCATCACGGTTGGTGGTTAGCTCAGTGACTCTGGCTGAATTTGAGTTCAAATCCAGCCCTATCAGGGTCTGATTACATTTGAACAAATGAAGGTTTTTGGCTGAGAAGACAGATAAGGTGGGCTAACAGTTGCTACGGGATTATACCAAGCAATGTTCCCAGAAACATCAATCCCTGTGTTTTCAAGTTTGGCTCTGTCATTTAAAGTCTATTACGTACAGTTAAACTGGAACAGATAAAAGAAAGACTAGGTATAAAATACACACACAATCTGTGAAGTGGGAGAGGCAAGCGACTGTAGAATTAGTGTGAATAGGTGTGTGTCCATCTGAACTTATTCTATTGTTTATTACTGTAGATCACGACATGAGTAAAGGCTGGCATAACTTAATATGAGTAAAGATCTCAATTATGAACTTTTCTTGAACCAGTCTTATCTCAAACCTGTCCTGGAAGGCATCAAGGAGACATATTGAGCTCCTAACACCATTGTGTCAAGATCAGCACATGCAATCTAGTTACCAGCCAAATTTAATCAACACCTCCTGTAAAAGAATGGTTCCCACCTAGATAAATAGCAATGTAAGTTTAAGACAGTAAACAAACAATGATAACCAGTTTAGTCATTTTGCTCACCAGGATTATATTCTTTCAACTTTTAATTAAGCAGAAGAAACAAAACGGGAAACAGGCAGGACACTCTAGGAGGAGACAACAGAACGATAGAAATATTGAAATTATAAGAATTGCTCATCTAAAAGCCCCACTTCCTTCGCCATTAGAATGCACTGGTTCAGAACAGTATTTCAACCCTGGATTTTCAATGGCTGGTTAGCTCTCAAAGCTCCAACACTGACCATTTTTCACAAGGACCAGCCAGATTGTGCGCTTCACTACAGATCACATATACCCTTCTTCAGTGCTATTTTTCTAGAAAAAGAGGTGCTGGAACTCACCACGAACACCTCCCTTGTTCTCTTGGGCCAGAATTGAGTTCTGACAAGTTCTGGCTGAAAAAAGGCCTTCCCTTCCCGCTAGTGTGGCTTCTGTGGCAAAATTGTGCCCTCACTTTGTCGGCTTCTGGGAATAGTGAGGCATCCTCTCACTCTTTAGATCAAGGTGTACAGGATTTGCTCTTTGCTTAAACTGCAATTTTGCTGTCTGAAGCAGCGTTCGTATATTCTGTCACTTTCATTTCATGTAATAAACCAGTCTTCCTTTATTTCAGAGGTGCCCAAACTTTTTTCAAAGAAGGCCAGATTTGATGAAGTGAACATGCGCGAGGGTTGACCAGAATTGTTGACCTCTTTTCTGGATTGAAGTTATTCAGCTTTTTTTAGGGTTTACTCTAGGAAATAAACTGTCACAGGGGCCGGATTGAACCGAACAGCGGGCCGGATTAGGCCCCCAAAATGGACTTTGGGCATGCCTGCTTTATTTCTTCTGTGTGAGAACCTCTTGTGGGCATAAGATTACAAGTAAACACACATTTGTAACAAACACATGTTATAATGCTAGCAGTCAGGGCTTTTCTTCAGCCAGAACTCAGTTCTGGCACCTCTCAGGTGGGCGCCATTGCCATTCTAAGAGAACAAAGGAGGTGTTCATGGTGAGCTCCGGCACCTCTTTTTCTAGAAAAATGGCACTGCTAGCCGAAGAGCCTAAGCCTGTGGGTAGTGCATGCATGGAGTGCTCAACACGCATGTTGGTCCAGACACATGCATTGACTTGTCAGCCTAGCCAAAGGGACCAATGGCATCCCCTTTAGGAATTGTGAAAGAACATTTGCTTCAAGAAGTCTTGGTAGCTCTGGGCCACATTTGACGTCTAGCTCGGTGGTTAACTGCCATTTACCAAATGCCCTCAAGTGTTACCTCACAGGCCAGGGAGACGCCATTGTCTCTCCTCAAAGGCCCTCCTCCTTCATGCTACGTTGCACTGTCACCTTGTCCCCATAGTCCAGGGGTCAGCAAACTTTTTCAGCAGGGGGCCGGTCCACCGTCCCTCAGACCTTGTGGGGGGCCGGTCTATATTTTGGGGAAAAAATATGAACAAATTCCTACGCCCTCAAATAACCCAGAGATGCATTTTAAATAAAAGGACACATTCTACCCATGTAAAATCATGCTGATTCCCGGACCGCCCACGGGCCGGATTTAGAAGGCGATTGGGTCGCATCCGGCCGCCGGGCCTTAGTTTGCCTACCCACGCCATAGTCTTTGCAGTACGACGACGCTATCAGCTGAAAATCCATCTCCGTGAAGAAAAGTGAGAGGCAACAGGCTAGGTAAAGCAAGCCACAAAGCCTGGGTGGTGGTCGTTTTAACCCACAGGCAAGTTTTCATTTCTTCTTTTCCTTCTTTTCTTCTGCCAAGGGTGGTGCCGTGTGGAGCAGCAAAAGTCCAAGGAGAGTTAAGGATATCCCTATCCACCACAACAGGGCATGAGTCTCCCCAAAGAGCAACTTGCCAAGAAAAGCCTGGAAAGAAAAGACAAGAAGGAGACTTCCGCTCAAGCAACTGCCGCCCTGGAAGGAAGAGCAGCAGACAGACGTAGTAATAATAACAAACTTGGCCCACTGGCTGGATGTTCCCCACCCCTGGGTCCTGGGCAGCTGAATACAGTGGTACCTTGGTTCTCAAACTAAATCTGTGCTGGAAGTCCGTTCCAAAAGCAAAGCGTTCCAAAACCAAGGCACTCTTTCCCATGGAAAGTAATGCAAAATGGATTAATCCGTTCCAGACTTTTAAAAATAACCCTTAAAACATCAATTTAACATGAATTTTACTACGAGACCATTGATCCATAAAATGAAAGCAATAAACAATGTACAGTGGTACCTTGGGTTACATACGCTTCAGGTTACATACACTTCAGGTTACAGACTCCGCTAACCCAGAAATAATGCTTCAGGTTAAGAACTTTGCTTCAGGATGAGAACAGAAATCGTGCTCCTGCGGTGTGGCGGCAGCAGAAGGCCCCATTAGCTAAAGTGGTGCTTCAGGTTAAGAACAGTTTCAGGTTAAGAACAGACCTCCGGAACGAATTAAGTACTTAACCTGAGGTACCACTGTACTGCAGGTCACACAATCAATCAATCAATCAATCAATCAATAGCTGAACTGGGTTCCACACAGTCACAAAAAAACCAGAAAAAAGCAAAATAAATGCCCAAAACAGACAGACCTCAGAGTAACACTCATAATAGAAGCGTGGCACTCAAATTGGAAGTGTAACACATTTGGCTTCTGAAAAATGTTCGCAATCCGGAACAAATACTTCAGGTTTGCAGTGTCTGGGTTCCAAGTTGTTTGGAAGCAAGGTGTTTGAGAACCAAGGTATCACTGTACGTTGAAATTGGAGAAAAATAGGCGATTAATCCCAAAATTTTATGTTGCATTTACATTTGGACGTTTCCTTTTCCTTCTTAGGAACAAATAGCTTCTTCTTAAAGAATCCCTCTGCTAGAGTGCCTTGCTCATCTCACACGCCTCACAAGCACCTATTAAAGGGGTTCTACTAAGCAAGTTCTTGAACCAAAGACTTTACAAGAAGACACTATTAAATTAGGACTGAATTATCAGAGGTTCGGTTAAAAGCAACTCTGAAAGGTGGCACTGAGCGAAGTTGCCAACCTGGATTCATGTAAGTGATCAGAGGCATTTTTATAAAAGTAAGGAACACCAGTAAAAATACCACTGGGGTTCAATTCCTTAATTTCATTGCATGGCTCTTTCTCCTAGCCTGATTTATGTTACAAAAGTAGGGAAGTGAGTACCCAAGAACAGAAAAGGTGTACAGTGGTACCTCGGGTTAAGTACTTAATTCGTTCCGGAGGTCCGTACTTAACCTGAAACTGTTCTTAACCTGAAGCACCACTTTAGCTAATGGGGCCTCCTGCCGCGGCGTTGCTGAAGCACGATTTCTGTTCTCATCCTGAAGCAAAGTTCTTAACCTGAAGCACTATTTCTGGGTTAGCAGAGTCTGTAACCTGAAGCGTATGTAACCTGAAGCGTATGTAACCCGAGGTACCACTGTATAGGAATTTCCTGCCAATTCCTCATCTCACTCAAAAACTGGTCTTCCAAAAGTATCACGCAAATGTACTTTGTAATTCAAGAAAATCTTTAATAAAAACAATAATTATTATTATTTAAATGCAGTCAGGACATGCTTTGACTGATCACGCTGGCTGTCCCTAAGGCGTCACTTGTACTTACGGAAGAGATGAAGTTAGACGCTGTTGAGGTCAAAGTTGCTGTAGCCGACGAGGAGGAGTACCTTAAGGCTTTGGCAAAGAAAGTCCACATGATTGCGTTGCATGCAAGCACAAGGCCACCGCATCCAATGCGAAGCATCATGGGCAACTGTGGAACAATTGGGGAGGGACATTTTAACCGCACTGCATTTCCCACCCATTGCATTGCTAAAATAGGGAGCTCTGCGGAGGCAGAAAACAAGTTATGGATCTTCTGTGCCAATGGCGACAGAGCAATTTCCACTCTTCGTTTTCAATCAATCAAATCTTTATTACGGTCACAGACCAGCATGAGTAGGGTGGGGTACAGTCATTTTGGAAAGCTAAAAGTGATTAAAACAGAAGGTATATAAAAAACACTACAAGAAGCTAAAAGAAGGGTTAGGAGCATTAAACGGATGTGGAAGAGCATAAAAGTTTAGTATATAAGACCATAGGTATCAATTTACAGCACATTCTGATATGAGTGTGCATTAAATCTAGTTTATGGCACAGGTCAATTCTTGGTTTTGTATGAAGTTCTTTGGGGAAGAATGAATGAATGAATCTTTATTTGCGTCAGCCATCGGCTATAGCAATAAAACAACAATATGATATACAAAGAATAGAAATAAAAAGTCAATTATATAAAATACATTTTATACATCTGAATCAATAGTCAAATAGTGGACTTTATTCTGACTGCCCCAGCTAAAAACCTTGCAAACTTTGCTGTCACCTGCTCCTCTTGATCTGCCAGGAGAAAAGACACTGTGGCGGTGGTTGGGCGACCCAGAATGGACAATAAAAGAGGGGTGATAATCTCATCCCTCAAGTCTTTATACAGAGAACAAGAGAAATGAATGAATAAAGGAGAACTGCAGAAGAGGCCAACAAAATAGTAGTAGTATGTCTTCCTCCATACAAGTTAGGATCACAGAGGCAATGGCTGGAGTTTGGAGGAAAAGAAGGAATGTCCTTATGGTCTCTAGGAGCCAGAGCTACAAAGTCAACTTCTATAGTCTATCCTTCTGGAAGAACAAACTCACAGTCGTGTGTGATGGCATAAATTTCAGAAGGTACAAACAGACACTGGTCAGCTTTATTCAGATGGTTATGATGCATCTGCAGATCACTGCAGATGGTGACAGCAGTCACGAAATTAAAAGATGCCTGCTCCTTGGGAGAAAGGCGATGGCAAACCTAGACAGCATCTTAAAAAGCAGAGACATCACCTTGCCAACAAAGGTCCGTGTAGTTAAAGCCATGGTTTTCCCAGTAGTGATGTATGGAAGTGAGAGCTGGACCATAAAGAAGGCTGATCGCCGATGAATTGATGCTTCTGAATTATGGTGCTAGAGGAGACTCTTGAGAGTCCCATGGACGGCAAGAAGATCAAACCTCTCCATTCTTAAGGAAATCAGCCCTGAGTGCTCACTGGAAGGACAGATCCTGAAGCTGAGGCTCCAATACTTTGGCCACCTCATGAGAAGAGAAGACTCCCTGGAAAAGACCCTGATGTTGGGAAAGATGGAGGGCACAAGGAGAAGGGGACGACAGAGGACGAGATGGTTGGACAGTGTTCTCGAAGCTACAAACATGAGTCTGACCAAACTGCGGGAGGCAGTGGAAGACAGGAATGCCTGGCGTGCTCTGGTCCATGGGGTCACGAAGAGTCGGACATGACTAAACAACAACATGATGCATCTGACGGAGCCTTGTTTTTAACCACTCATTTGGTCACCGCTGGCGACCAGGAATTCCCTCCAGGTAAGTGACTGAGTTGGCCAAGCAGGGACAAAGCGCTCTGTCTTGCTAGCTTCATCGGCTTCTGTCCTGTGGAGGAAATGGCTTCACTTCTTCTGCAACAGCTACGGAAACAGGCTTGCTCGGGCAGGGGGGAGAATCAGCTGCTTTTTATGCATAAGTGTAAAGAAAGGAAAATGGGTCAGTAGAAACAAGACCACTCTGGTCCCAGTTTAGATCTTCGTTGGTGTATTATATATAATTACCTATCTGTCCCATATTTCCTCAGAGTTAGCTAAAGCCAAGTTCTGATCTGGATTCACTCTGGTTCAGAAGCCGGTGATATAAACAACTCAGAGCGGAAAACTAAAAGATTATGGATGAGCCTGTCAAGAGTTTTAAATGTGAGGAAACATCACCCAATCCAAGCATTCCTGAGCAGGATCTTTCTTCCAGTGTTCAGGAAACAGCTTAGCCAAATGAAAAAAAAAAACTGACTAAGCATTTCTCAACTAAATTTAACATTCCAAGGAACCCTTCTTCAAACAAACTCTGATTGGCAAGTTCCGAAGTATTTACTCTGAGCGAAGTCCGATTGCGCTTGGCAAATAATCTTTCCTATTAGCAAATAGCTTTTGCAACTTCAGGTGAGATTTGCATGCTTATTGCCCTGCTGCGGGGGACAGAGATATCCATACGCATGCCATACGCACACAGAGCAAACTCATTTAAACAGAACCACACACATAGAGGCAAAGCAGCTTACACCCTCATGCAGGCCCGAGGAAGCACTGGACACATGTCAAGAGCACTTTCCAGGCAATGCAACTCTTTACTGACAAAGACAACAGTCGCTTCTACAGCTCTCGATTCCTACACACACTAATCTAGAGACTAGGCAGCTGTTCCCAGATCTGCGCTCTGTGGACCAGTTGCAGCAACAGGGGACCCCTCTCCCTCCACCAGTTTATGTACCTTCCCCTGATGGGCTGCATGCAGGCAGCCAGAGATTGTGCCTGTGTGGCAACGTCCTCTGCTCATCCCTTTTCAGCCCCCTTCTGGTTCTAGAAAGAGTGGTGCAGGAGAGGGTGGGGAAACACTTCCGTTTATCCGGCCTGCCTCTCCCTCCAGCTCTGAAGCTTCTCCTGCCTGACTCTTGTCTCCTGGCCAGTACAGTTCCCCACAGACCACTGCCCCCCTCTCCCCGGTGTGCTCACTGTCAGCATCCTGCCAGTTCATGACTACACAGCATCTTAGGCTGGCGCGAGGCAAAGGAGGACCTTTAATGGGTGTGAGGAAGAGTGGTAGCTTGTCATGCAATTCCCTCTTCCACACCGCTATTGTAAGGTGCAGGATCCCTACTCTGGCCACCATAATATAAATGCAAACACACAGGGGAATACAATTGTATGTCCACCTTCATGGATGGTCTAAAAGATAGCCTCATTTCCCCTTCTTGAATGGTAATGTGAAGGCGGCCCTGTTTAGGGAAGTTTTTAATGTTGGATGCTTTATCGCTTTATTATTATTATTATTATTATTATTATGTTGCGAGCCACCCAGAGTGGCTGGGAAAACCCAGTCAGATGGCTGGGAAATAAATAAATAAATAAATAAATAAATATTTAAAGCCCGGAAGGGACGCGGGTGGCGCTGTGGGTTAAACCACAGAGCCTAGTTCTTGCTGATCAGACCGTTGGCGGTTCGAATCCCTGCGACGGGGTGAGCTCCCGTTGCTCGGTCCCAGCTCCTGCCAACCTAGCAGTTCGAAAGCAGGTCAAGTGCAAGTAGATAAATAGGTACTGTTCCAGCGGGAAGGTAAACGGCGTTTCCGTGCGCTGTTCTGGTTCGCCAGAAGCGGCTTAGTCATGCTGGCTACATGACCTGGAAGCTGTACGCTGGCTCTCTTGGCCAATAAAGCGAGATGAGCGCTGCAACCCCAGAGTCGGCCACGACTGGACCTAATGGTCAGGGGTCCCTTTACCTTTACCTATTTATAGCCCACCCATCTGGCTGGGTTTCCCCAGCCACTCTGGGTGGCTCCCAACAAAATATTAAACAGAATAGAACTTCAAACATTAAAAACTTCCCTAAACAGGGCTGCCTTCAGATGTCTTCTAAAAGTCAATAAATTATTATGATTTATAATTATTATGGACTTGTAGCTTGACCCAAACCCTGCTTCAGGCATTTCCCACTGCATCTTTGGGTCCCAAGTGTGTCTGTCAAGGATGAAACTCCACGGGCAAATGACCCTGAAAATCTCCGTGAATATGTACAGGGACATGTGGTTTCTGTTGTTAATGCAAATCCTGCCTTTGTGGGTCTGCCCTACACAGCTGGCAGCTTACATAAGGTGGACCTGACAGAATACCAGAAGGAAAAGAAATGGGTGCGGGTGGGAGAATCAAGCACGGAATGGGCACAAATAAATGGTCCTTTGAATAAACAGAGAAGAGAAAGGCGTTGCTCCACCGTGGGGATTAACTGGCCTTTGCCACACCTTTGGGTGCCTTCGGTTACCTGGTGGCCACCCAGGCAGGCTTTTGTGTTGTACCTTAAAGATGAATGGGGAAGCAATCCATTTGCCACTGTGTGCCAAGAGAGGAGGGAAAAAGCATCTTCCAGGAGGATCTAAGGACAAACTACATGTTACACAGGAGATCTCTGGCTGGGTCTCCCAATGGGCACATTTCTAAGGAAATGCAGGCTAAAAAATTGTAGACCTGGGGTATTTCACCTTCTCCTACGTACAGTGGAACCTCGGGTTGTGAACGTGATCTGTGCGGGAGGCACATTTGCAACCTGCCGCATCTGTGCACGCGCGGGTCATAATTTGGTGCTTCTGCGCATGCACAAAGCGTGATTTAGTGCTGCTGCACATGCGCCGAAACCCGGAAGTAACCCGTTCCGGTACTTCTGGGTTTGGCGCGGTGCGCAATCCAAAATCACGTAATCTGAAGCGTCTGTAACCCGAGGTACCACTGTACAGTGGTACCCCGCAAGACGAACACCTCGGAAGACGAAAAACTCGCTAGACGAAAGAGTTTTTCGTTTTCTTAGCCGCTTCGCAAGACGCATTTCCCTATGGGCTTGCTTCGCAAGACAAAGCTTGCCCCGCAAGCTCCAGGGATAGCGGGGAAGCGCAGCGCGCCTTCCCCTCTGTCCCCGGACCTGTTCTGAAGGCTGGCGGCGGGGAGAAGATCGCTTCTCCCCATTGCCAGCCCCGCAATCTCCGGGGATAGCGGGGAAGCGCAGCGCGTCTTCCCCGCTGTCCCCAGGCCTCTTCTGAAGGCGGGCGGCAGGGAGAAGAGCCCTTCTCCCCACTGCCAGCCCCGCAATCTCCGAGGATAGCGGGGAAGCGCAGCGCGTCTTCCCCGCTGTCCCCGGACCTGGTCTGAAGGAGGTCTCCATAGGAACGCATTAATTGATTTTCAATGCATTCCTATGGGAAACCGTGCTTCGCAAGACGGAAAACTCGCAAGAAGAAAAAACTCGCGGAACGAATTCATTTCATCTTGCGAGGCACCACTGTATTGATTTACTGATTTGCCCTCCTCCACACTTACTGTTTGCCCCCTGCTTTTAGTTATGATTTTTTTAAGAACAGCATTTATGCCCTCTGCGAAGCTGAAGGTAGAGTATTGCTTCCTTGTCCTCCAACTACAGGGCAAACATATTGAAGAGGAGGGCAATTCTGTGCCGGAAGGAAAGAATGAATAAGCTGGTGGCCCACGGTGGCTGCATTTCATCTATTTATTTTTTAAAGAAAAGATCAGGAGATCCACCCAACTTTACTTTGATCCTGAAATTTACCTTTGCAGGTAAGCTGCACTGTGGGAGCTGGAGTCCCGTGAAAAGCTCAGGGCAATGCCGCCTTAACTGTAGCTCCTCCAGCACCACAACCATCAGGAAGCTGGCTGGCTGGGGAGAAGCCACAGAATGGGGGCCTCACAATCCTCAGGTTTCTTATGCAAAAAAGGGATACCATTTCCCACAATCTGCAGCACTTGTGCACTCTGTGTTTGGACGCCCTTAGCAGAAGACTTAGCAGAAGGTCCGTATAGTAAAAGCTATGGTTTTCCCAGTAGTGATGTATGGAAGTGAGAGCTGGACCATAAAGAAGGCTGATGGCTGAAGAATTGATGCTTTTGAATTATGGTGCTGGAGGAGACTCTTGAGAGTCCCATGGACTGCAAGAAGATCAAACCTATCCATTCTGAAGGAAATCAGCCCTGAGTGCTCACTGGAAGGACAGATCCTGAAGCTGAGACTCCAAGACTTTGGCCACCTCATGAGAAGAGAAGACTCCCTGGAAAAGCCCCTGATGTTGGGAAAGAATGAGGGCACAAGGAGAAGGGGACGACAGAGGACGAGATGGCTGGGCAGTGTTCTCGAAGCTACCAGCATGAGTTTGACCAAACTGCGGAAGGCAGTGGAAGACAGGAGTGCCTGGCGTGCTCTGGTCCAGGGGGTCACAAAGAGTCGGACACAACTAAACGACTAAACAACAACAAAGCAGAAGACACTACGGTTCTTATTTCTGAAAGCTGGAGTTGACTTGACCAGTTGCAGACTTTGGTAATATGGTGCCCTAAGCAAGGACCTTTGCCACTCCCCCTAGATATTTCTTATTTTCACCATAGTTCCTTTTGGTAACAGTTCCTTTTTTAATGGATCTTCTTGATATTATTATTATTATTATTATTATTATTATGACCCTGTCAAAAAGGTGCCCTATGCGGGGTAACCACCCACAGCTCCCTAAATTCGGGGCTGACTTTACAGCAAGGTTCCCCATCTCTGACCAAGTTGCAACCTTACAAGAACCTCAGTATTACGATTTTTCACCATACTGCAGTTGGGAGAGCGAGAACTCGAGAGCCACCTCATGGCAAAAGTGAGATTCGCACATGAGATTTCCCAACGCACAGCTCAGTCTCTGAAGCCCCAATGTGATGGTTTTGTCTCACTGAAAAGCCATGACTCCCCTCTGCCTTAGAAAATTGCCCCCCCCCCCCGGCCGGAAATTTAATTCCTAAGACACCCCAAACCCCAGACAAGGCTGGCAATTCTGGCGCGCGCAAAGCAACGTGTTTATAAAGACGTCTCCAAAACTTTGCACAAACGGGGACCATCGGGGCGCTTGCCGTGTTTCTTTTAAATCTCTGCTTTCCCCTATGTAAAATCGTGTGTGTGTGTGTGTGTGTGTGTAGGATACGGATCAAGCCCAGAGACACTAAAACCACAGCGTAGGATGAGACGCTCGGATGAAAACTGATGCGCTTTCGGAGGGTCGCTTGGAGAGTCTTCCCAGCTGTTTTTGCGCGCGTCGCTACATCCATCCATTCCCCCCCCCCCCTCCCCCCCCCCTCTTTTTTGGGCGTGTTCCCTCCCCCCCCCCCCCCCCCCCCCCCCGTCTCTTCCGGGACAAACGGGCCACAAATCCCTCCCCAGCTGCCCAAACGTAGCGCTGCTGCGCCCGATCCTGCCTTCGGGAGGGAGCAGATCCCGCTTCTTACCCAGGAGCAGGCACCAGAGGCCGCGGCCTCCTCGCCTCCGACGACCGCGGCGCAGGCTCCCCGCAGATAATCCGCCCCCAGGGCCAGCTTTGCGGAGCAGGCGGCCAGCGCCCCCAACAGACCAGCCCCGGCGGCGAAGGTAGCCCCCCAGCCGGCTGGCATGGCGACTCCGACGCGCCAAACACACGTGCGCAAGGGGACGCCCACCACGTGGCTCCCAGACACGCTCTTCCGGGTAGGGTCAGCTCACGTGATAGCCCTGCTCCGGCCTTTTTTAAAAAACTGGCCGGGATCGTAGACAGAGTGTATTTAGTTTTATTATATTTCTGTATCACTTTATTTTTAAAGGGGGGAAATCCCTTTTTAAAATGCCCAACATGCGCAGAGGGAGGGAGAAGGTGGAAGATATATATATATATACTCAGGAGAAACAAGGGGGAGGGCAGAGAACACATGCACAAAAAATAATAATGGAAAAGGAGCCCAGGTAAAAAACTCCACCCCCTATAAAGGGAAGTCTTCTTTCTGCACATAACTGTTAGTCTCTTTCTGCACAAAACTGCCCCATTTTGGGGAAGCCTTGCTCCTCTTTTCTCTTGCTTTCTGAGAAGTCTTGCTCGTAGGTTTTTCCCTGCTTTTGCACACACTGTACGAACCTGCTCTTCACGCCTAGCTGACCACATCCACAGAACTTGATTGTTACATTGTCTTATGCTATGATCAATCATTAGTAACAGACATCCCAAGCTCATAATAATAATAATAATAAATTTTATTTATATCCCGCCCTCCCCAGCCGAAGCCGGGCTCAGGGCGGCTAACAACACCAAAATAGTGCGACATTATAAAAACATTATAAAAATTAATTAAAATCAAGATTGATGGCAGCCATAAAGTTTTGTAGAGGTTGCCAAGGAGGGAGTCAGGCTGCGCCCTAACCAAAGGCCTGGCGGAACAGCTCTGTCTTGCAGGCCCTACGGAAAGATGTCAAGTCCTGCAGGGCCCTTGTCTCTTGTGACAGAGCATTCCACCAGGTTGGAGCCGCAGCCGAAAAGGCCCTGGCTCTAGTTGAGGCCAGCCTAACCTCTCTGTGGCCTGGGACCTTCAAGGTGTTTTTGTTTGAAGACCGTAAGTTCCTCTGTGGGGCATACCAGGAGAGGCGGTCCCGTAGGTACGAGGGCCCTAGGCCGTATAGGGCTTTGAAGGTTAAAACCAGCACCTTAAACCTGATCCTGTACTCCACCGGGAGCCAGTGCAACTGGTATAGCACCGGATGAATGTGATCTCTAAGCGAAGACCCCGTAAGGAGTCTCGCTGCGGCATTCTGCACCCGCTGGAGTTTTTGGGTCAGTCTCAAGGGCAGCCCCACGTAGAGCGAGTTACAATAATCCAGTCTGGAGGTGACCGTCGCGTGGATCACAGTAGCTAGGTCAGGGCGAGAGAGGTAAGGAGCCAACTGCTTAGCTTGGCGGAGATGAAAAAATGCCGCCTTTGTAATAGCTGCAATCTGCGCCTCCATGGAGAGGGAGGTATCGAAGATTACACCCAAACTCTTAACGGACGGTGCTGGCACTAATTGCACCCCCGCAAGAGATGGGAGTTGCCCCCTCATTCCCATATCATCCCGTCCCAGCCAGAGGACCTCTGTCTTCGAAGGATTTAACTTCAACCGGCTCCCACGTAACCATCCAGCCACCGCTTCCAAGCATCTGATCAGTGTGTCTGGGGCCGAGTCAGGATGGCCATCCATCAACAGATAGAGTTGGGTGTCATCAGCATACTGATGGCAGCCCAGCCCAAAACTCCGGACAAGCTGGGCGAGGGGGCGCATAAAGATGTTAAAAAGCATCGGGGAGAGAATCGCACCCTGAGGCACTCCACACACCAAGGAGTGGCGCGATGACAATTCCCCCCCAAGTGCCACCCTCTGTCCCCGACCAGAGAGAAACGAGCGCAGCCATTGAAGGACTGTGCCCTGGATCCCCACGTCGGCAAGGCGGTGGTCCAGAAGTTCGTGATCGACCATGTCAAAAGCTGCTGACAAATCTAGAAGAATCAGCAGCCCCGACCCGCCTCGATCCAGCTGTCTACGAAGATCATCTGTTAGGGCAACCAGAGCCGTCTCGGTCCCATGACCAGCGCGGAAGAGTCATGGAAAACAAACTGTACCTGCTCTCCATGCCTAGCTGACCGCATCTATAGAACTTGATTGTTATATTGTTTGTGCCAATTAATCCCTAGTTACAATTCAATTAGGAGGCTTCATGCCTGTCTAGTTCTAGCTCCGATTCCTAGCCTTCTCTCCATCAATGATAAATGATCACATGTAATCCCCACCTTTCACATGTAATTCCCGCCTTAGTACTTATGTTAACCAATTACAAGTTTCTGTGTGTATGTATCAACCAATCAGCCACAGGCCCACCTGTGGCAATGCTTGCAATATTCAATAAAACAGGCTCCCAGGGTCCGCCCTGGCTAGACGCCTAGCTACACCTGCCTCTCTCGTCTCCCATGATTTTTCACTTCTACACCCCTAAGCAGAAACAGTACTAGCTACCAACTAGTAGTAAGGAACTTGAAAAGAGGGGGCAATTCATTATTTTAGAAACAAGTTATAAGAGCGGATAGCTATGCAAATGGCTTAAAAAGAACAGAGGGATGAGAAGAGGATTGAAAAAGAGCCATGAAGCAGCTACATCAGGAAGATTTGGACATATGTATAAGAATTAAGGGACGCGGGTGGCGCTGTGGGTAAAACCTCAGTGCCTAGGACTTGCCGATCGTATGGTCGGTGGTTCGAATCCCTGCGGCGGGGTGAGCTCCTGTCTTCGGTCCCAGCTCCTGCCCACCTAGCAGTTCGAAAGCACCCCTAAGTGCAAGTAAATAAATAGGTACTGCTTTATAGCGGGAAGGTAAACGGCGTTTCCGTGTGCTGCGCTGGTGCTGGCTCGCCAGAGCAGCTTCGTCACGCTGGCCACGTGACCCGGAAGTGTCTCCGGACAGCGCTGGCCCCCGGCCTCTTAAGTGAGATGGGCGCACAACCCTAGAGTCAGACACGACTGGCCCGTAAGGGCAGGGGTACCTTTACCTTTATAAGAATTTTAAGGTCAAAGTGGGAAACCTCCTCATTGTCTCTTTCCTCACAAATCCTGTCTTAAGGGCACATTCAAGATATGAACAGGGTGTGAGCCTGTGACCTAGATTCAGGAATTAAGTAGTTATAATGACAAAAGGGGATGCTGGTGTCGCTGTGGGTTAAACCACAGAGCCTAAGGCTTGGTCGGCAGTTTGAATCCCCATGACGGGGTGAGCTCCTGTTGCTCGGTCCCAGCTCCTGCCAACCTAGCAGTTCGAAAGCACACCAGCGCAAGTAGATAAATAGGTACCGCTCCAGCGGGAAGGTAAACAGCGTTTCCGTGAGCTGCTCTGGTTCACCAGAAGCGGCTTAGTCATGCTGGCCACATGACCCGGAAGCTGTATGCCGGCTCCCTTGGCCAGTAAAACGAGATGAGCACCGCAACCCCAGAGTCGTCCGCGACTGGACTTAACGGTCAGGGGTCCCTTTACCTTTAATAACAAGAGTGGCCAAAACCCAGATAATGCAATCAGGAAACTTGCCAGACAGGAGATAAACAATGCACTCAGATTTCTGTTGTTCACCGCCTTTTCTATGATGTAGGTATGACGTTTCTGGGGGTGGTCTTGGACTCCAGGGCGAGCAATTTAAAATGTATATATAAGGGCTTGTGCGCCTGTGCTCGAGGTCTCTCCCCCCCCTTGTGTGTGGAATACCCTGTTGCAATAAAGATAATAAAGATCAGGCTTACTAGCTGCCTTGCTTCTCAATATTCTCTGGTTGGCCTCTGTTATTTTCTCCTACCGATAGAGAACTTAAATAGAGGACTCTATATGGGCTCTTGGGTACCCCATAAGGGAAAAAGAGGTTTTTTTTCTTATAACATGTATGCAACAGGAGCGGAAAACCTAATCGTTTATAAAAATGTTTAATTAATTTGGATTTTTTTGTTAAAATTTGGAAAACTAATAAAAATTAAATACAAGAAAAGAAAAAGAAACAAGTTATTATCCAGGTCAATTTCTGCAGAGCCAACTTGATTTCACAAAATATTTTCGTTTATTGCCTCTGGTGCCCGTGCACCAGTTTTAAATTCTAACGTTCCCAGTCTTCTGTAATAGGCATTCATGAATTTTATTCAGTCTGATTAATAATGTTTGTTGTGATCTTCCAAGATGAGCTGGGTACAGTTGACACACACAACCACTGCTAGTTAGATGGCAATTATGTTTAATATTGGTCTTGGACCGTTTACAGGAATGTTTTTATATTATAGGGTGTTTGGCTAAAAATGACCATTAATTACAAATAAAAAAACAGTTCACACTGCCTATAGTATCAAATATAAACTTAGTTTTGCTTTACTGAAGAAAGAAAAACCTACTAGTAGAAAACATTAACAATCAAACAATTCATCTAATTTTCCTCACATTCAGTATATACACATTCTGAAAGAAGTGCTAAAGGGATTCATCTAGGAAAGGTAAACTTAAAAATTCATACGAATACAGTACATCAATAAGGAGTCATGGTGATAATCCCAGCAGCTACAACACGAGACTGAACTAGCACCATGGCTTGGTAAGAAAGGAGAGTTTCACTGAGGCAGAAGATCTACCTGCAGCAAGAAGGCTTTACTCAGAATTTGTAACATAATTCGCAGCAACCCTGATTGAGACGTTTCGCTAGGAAGGATGAAGCCCAGTCGCATGTCTTTGTGAATGGAATTAAAACTCTTGGTGCCGTTTCAGGATGGATCTTGATCAAATTCACTCTTTCTTTTCAAAAAAGCGTTTTCAACACGAAGCACTTGAACTGTCTGCAAAAGAGAGAACAACACTCAACGAGAATTGCAAGGCATGCTTACTGTGGCGATCACACAGGGTCCCCGGACGTTTGACGGTCTATTGATCCCTGTGCCACCACTGTGATTGCCTCTTCGCTGCCACCAACCCGTTTCTCACGGGTACACACGGAGTCCAGACAGTTGTTAACATTAACAAATAATCAAGTTTATTTTTATAAGCATGAGCAAGTTTAAGGTTTCAGTTAATTTTTCTTGGCAGTTTCTTATTCTTAGTTTCCTTACTGACCCAATGTTCCTAACAACTTCAAACTGATTATTCCAACTATCTATCTGACTCCACCTGACAATTCCTCTCACTCCCTCACCACACAACTCGACCAACCCACAGACTTATATCCTCCCTCTTCCTTCTCCAACTCCCCACTCTCAACTGACTTTTACACAACACCCACTCTAACTCTAACTCTTCCTATCAGTTTCCACTGGCCAGTCACATCACACTCATTTTAACCCTTATGACCCACCTAGGAGGCAAACGCCACACTTACATATTTAGAAACTTGGATCTGTGAACCAAGCTACTTGAGTCTGGGCTCAAGAAACTAGAAAGGAGAGCGCCTATCTCAAAGTAGGAACCCCAGAGAATGTTGAATGGAAGGGTCGAAAGTTAGATCTGTTAAGTGTACAAAAGTATTTTTTTCATCAAGTATTTGTTCCAGCTCCCATCGGAAGCAAAATCGATTCTCATCTCATTTTACCTCCATCAGTTTAGCATTATCTTTCTTCAACTTCACAAGGTACTGGATCTTCTGATTTAAATTCTGGTGACCAACCAACTTCCCGTTCTCTTCTGCAAGATACTCAATTTGCTTCCTTAGCGAGGACATCTCCTGCATTTCAAGAGAAGCACCAGAGCAATAGTGAATGTAGCTTAAATGGCAAAGAATACAACCCGGGGTCAGCAAACTTTTTCAGCAGGGGGCTGGTCCACTGTCCCTCAGACCTTGGGAGGTGGGGTGGACTATATTTTGGAGGGGGGAAAATGAACGAATTCCTATGCCCCACAAATAACCCAGAGATGCATTTAAAATAAAAGTACACATTTTACTCATGTAAAAACACCAGGCAGGTCCCACAAATAATCCAGAGATGCATTCTAAATAAAAGGACACATTCTACTCATGTAAAAACACACTGATTCCTGGACCGTCCGCGGGCTGGATTTAGAAGGCGATTGGGCCAGATCCGGCCCCCAGGCCTTAGTTTGCCTACCCATGAGCTATATCTTTAATGCTTTCTTGAAAGCAAGGATAGCTATATTGTGGTCCTTCTCCAGATTTTGCTGGACTGCAAATCTCATCATCCCCTGACCATTTGACCACGCTTCTGGGGGTCATGGACTTAGACAACCCCCGCATTTAAGCCTACTTGAAAATCTCTCACATGTGGTACGGAATTGCTCTATTTTTGTTCAAACTCACAACCCAACTCACAGCAAACAAACCTTTTCAATTTTTGCCCTCTCTTCGTAGGTTTCCTCCAGTTTTGATCTCATTTCTTCTTTCTCGGTGAAGGCCTTAAACTCCAAAGCTCTTGTTCGTTCCACCTCTTGAAGCATTCCCTGAAAGGCAGCCTCCTTGTTTCTAAGCTCCCTCCTGGCTTCTTCTAACCTGTCAAAAGTGATTGTACACAGAGACATTGTGAATCTGACTGCCCCTCTAAGAAGTTTATTCACCACTATTTATTCTGCAGCAAGAGTTTCCAACTTTTCTTTTTCCAAGTGCAGAATTTTACACTTTTAAAATATAGTTGGAAATTTATCACCAACTAGAACTTACCATATTTTTTGCTCTATAAGACTCACTTTTCCCCTCCTAAAAAGTAAGGGGAAATGTGTGTGCGTCTTATGGAGTGAATGCAGGCTGCGCAGCTATCCCAGAAGCCAGAACAGCAAGAGGGATTGCTGCTTTCACTGCGCAGCGATCCCTCTTGCTGTTCTGGCTTCTGAGATTCAGAATATTTTTTTTCTTGTTCTCTTCCTCCAAAAACTAGGTGCGTCTTATAAAGCGAAAAATACGGTAATTGCCTGATCTTCCAGTATTTGCTACTTGGAAGTAAACCTTAGATGATACTTCATATCCTGAACTCTCACCCTCGTTTGGGTCATGGGAGTGCAGGGAGGAAAGCTCACCTCTTTTATTTGAGAATAACTGATACATTATTAGCTCAGTTGGTTAGAGTGTGGTAATGCCAAGGTTGCAGGCTCAATCCCTGCATTTTCCTGCATTGCAGAGGGTTGGACTAGATGATCCTTAGGTTCCCTTCCCACTCTACAAGACTGTGATTCTAATCCCTTCATCTGCCCTCATGATCACTAATGCAATTCTACCACATCACACTGTAGCTTTACAGACCCAGGATGAGTTTTACCATACATTTGTTCATACAATAGATAAAAGTAAAAGGGTGGATTTCTCCTCTTTCAAAGTAATATCACGGAAGCATGTAGATTCTCAGTTATTCTGAATCACTTCTCTGCTCTTTAGGGGAAAAAAACCCTGTGTGATCACTGGAACATTTCTGACAGGGCTGGAGAATCAATGGCCAAGGGGGTCAAATTGGACCATTGCTTCATTTTATCCAGCCTCAGACGCCCTTGAAAGTATGGATCAGGTGTTACGTCAGCTGACCTGATCTGTACCTTCAAAGCTCACTTCAGGTGAGGAGGAATGCCGTTGAAAAGCCGTCAGCACTTTCAAAGCTTTCTGCAGGTGCTGTTTGCGTGTGGACCCCAATTGATTTGTGTGTGTGTGTGTGTGTGAGAGAGAGAGAGAGAGAGAGAGAGAGAGAGAGAGAGAGAGAGTGTCACGAAGCCCTGATAGGAAAAAAAATAAATGTTTCCCACCCCAGGTTTAAGATGTTGCTTTAAAAAAACCCAAAACCCTCTTGTGAGAGCTTTGGACGATACTCAGCTTCACTGGGTCTGCTCCAAGATTAATGCTGGGTTATCACCCTTAATGTATGTATAAATAATGCACTGCTTTTTTACAGTCATTTTACTGCTGTCATAAGTTGTACAGAACATTTTTGGAAAACAAATTATAAATAATAAAAAAACAAGTGGGAATACAGCTTATGATTTATTTAGGCCAAACTGGCATTATAGTTTTAGCATTTTTCCTTCCTGCTCAAAGAAGCAAGAGCAGTGCTATGCGAAGGTGTTCTAAGAAAATGAAAAAGATTGGCAAGCTATGCAAGATAAAATCTCAAAAGGTGTAGCAGAATTATCATTACCAATCACAGAATAAGGACACAATCCAGCCAAAGCTATGGTTTGTTTTTTTACACACTGCCGAGCCCTGTGAGTGATTGTGTCCTTAAAATTAGGACAGCAAAAAAACCCGTGTCGTTATTTCACTGGTCACCCCAGGCGCATTCGAAACTTTCACTTTGATTGGAACTTACACCGGAGACAGAAAAAAGTCAGTACCTTCAATAGGGTTTTGTGCTCTGTCCTAAATCAGACAATGATGCTTAGTTGCATACTTAGTAGCAGCTTTCACTAATTGAGATTACAATCCTCTCCTATCCTAGTTTCAGGCAAGTCCCTCTGAGCTCAGGGAGACTTATTTCTGAATAAACATGTGTAGAATTGGATTGCATGTCCCCCATATTCTGCTGGGAGAAGAAACCACATAGGTTTTATAAACTAATGCAAGTATAACAATATTGAAACTTTGGAGAACACCAAGGTGCTTAGGTCAATAGGCAGGTGATCTGTAAAAGGTAAAGGTACCCCTGCCCGTACAGGCCAGTCTTGACAGACTCTGGGGTTGTGCGCTGATTTCACTCTAGAGGCCGGGAGCCAGCGCTGTCCGCAGACACTTCCGGGTCACGTGGCCAGCGTGACAAGCTGCACCTGGCGAGCCAGCGCAGCACACGGAAACGCCATTTACCTTCCCGCTAGTAAGCGGTCCCTATTTATCTACTTGCACCTGGGGGTGCTTTCGAACTGCTAGGTTGGCAGGCGCTGGGACCGAGCAATGGGAGCGCACCCCGCCGCGGGGATTCGAACCGCCGACCTGACGATCGGCAAGTCCTAGGCGCTAAGGTTTTACCCACAGCGCCACCCGCGTCCCTAGGTGATCTGTAGAAGCACATTATTTGTACCTCTGTATGGCTTTCATTAAACATTGATTGACTAGATTAAAAAACATTGCAACACACATTGATTTAAGTTTTAATTAGAAGCTTCCTTTGCTGTTGATAATGCCGGAAAGAGGAAAGGGGGAGAACAGCATGTTCCATGTCCAAGAAAAATGTTTGAAATCAGAATCGGGCCCTCAAATAGAGAAGACTGCACTGACAGAAAATAATGCAGGCATCTTGATAATTGCCTGTCACTATAATCTACTATTGCATTACTTTACAGCTATGTTGTTTTCACTTCAACTTTTCTTAACAACAGTACTCCAATTATTCTACCTGCCCCTCCATCTCAAAACTGATGCCATGAATTCCTTTGTTTGCCAGAATTAATTTCTGGAAGTAGCTAATAGCTCCTGCATTTTTGTCAGTTTCTCATATCAAGTTATGAAACTGATTTGAGACTTCTTATGCATAAAACCCTAATAATTGCAACTGACCGATAAGTATACTGTTTTTGCCACGTAGGCTATCATTTATAGTGTTGTAATCCAGGAAATTTTCAACATAAGCATTAAGGTATGAACTGTAACAATGTCTGCTAACTGCCAGAAAGACTTGCCTCCATCATTTATTGTGAGAAACTTTTGAAAGCTGCTTTGAGGGCTATAATGCAGGATATAAATCAATCAGTTTAAAACACATTTCCTTCCTTGTAATCTGGTTCTACTGTACTCAGTTCAACCTGCACATAATCTTCGGTTCCAAACCAGCTTCATGTGATTTAAATTTGTAAAAAGTACTTAATTAGAAAGCAGTCTTGTGGCAAATATGCAAGTTTTCTGCTGCCATCTGCTGGCTAAAAGCAAGGAAGAAATTGATGTTTCAGAAAGCCAAGTTACTCCATTTGGAACCCTTGTTTTCTTAATCTTAAAAGTGAGTATTTCGTGCTATGCATACTTAGATTAGCTGTGTAAGTGAATGATTAATATCTGTGCAAATGGTTAATGTTTTTAATCAATTCAGAAATTGTCAGCTTACTCTGATGTAACTTTCAGTGTTTCTTCCAGTGCTTTACTCTGGAAAAAAAAGAAAGAAAATAGAACTGTACTTAACTGCGGTATTTAGAAGTTATAGCAGCAATGATACATTATTCAGCAACAGTGAAGTAATCGGAAATTGGCAATAACCAATTTATGCAAGTCTATGCACAAAACCCATGTGACTTTTAAAATGGCCCTAAATGAGCCCAGAAAGGGCAAAAGGGGCACGAGAACTGTGCCTAGTAATCCCACGAGCCTTTGCAAATGCAATCCCAGGAGCCCTTGCACCAACCGTTGCGGCCTGTGGAGAGCAAGGTTTAGAGGAAGAAATTGTGGTGGAGTTTGGCATCTGGTAAGTGCTGCTGGTTTTTTCAAGGGTTTCCAGAGGTTTAGATGCCGTTTGCAGGCTTTTTGCAATGGTGTTTCAAATGTACAGTGGTACCTCGGATTACAGACCCTTCATGTTACAGACTCCGCTAACCCAGAAATAGTACCTCGGGTTAAGAACTTTGCTGCATGATGAGAACAGAAATCGTGTTCTGGCGGCGTGGCAGCCCCATTAGCTAAAGTGGTGTTTCAGGTTAAGAACAGTTTCAGGTTAAGAACGGACCTCCGGAATGAATTAAGTACTTAACCCGAGGTACCATTGTATGTGATTTCACTTAAAAGCACCGCATCTTGGAACATAACTCCCGTGTAAATGGGGAGTTGCCTGTATCTGTAACTATAGCCACCTATAGAACCTTCTTATATTCTTGAAGAAAAATGCCATTTATCTCCATTTCAGTGCTTGCTGTTGGCTCTGCAACTGTTAAAAGACTTGATGTTGATGGAAAGTACATTGTAAAGATAAGTTTCCATAGTAACAACATTGCTTTTTTTAACATATGACTGTGATATATGCATCTACCAGGGATTGTGGTTAGGACAACTCTCTCCCCACCCCCCCGCCCGGAAAGTCATGGCGGAGCAAGCAGGGAGTTGAATCCAGAGCAATCCATCCGAATTAACTAATTTCTTTTTTACTTTTTCTGTATAATAAACTTGACTGAAATCACATAATCAAAATAGTCAAAGTTAAACCAATAGTTCAAGTCAAGGACACGAGCAATAACCAAATTCAAAACAAGATAGCCATAATTAAACCAAAAGATGCAAGTACCTTTGCTAGTTTTCCTTCCGCAATTTCCTTATCTCTTTCCCTTAGGTCTTTAATATCTGGATACTTTGTGCCGCTGTCAAGAAACCCAAGGATGAGAAATAGTTTATTTTGATTTATTTCTTTATAAATAAGACTTCTTGCCCACCGTTTGCAAGGTCCCAGGGCAGATCGCAACATTACAATCAATGGCAACTTAAAACATGCAAAACACTTTATACAATTATAACAAGTAAATATTAATTACCATTTAAATATCGGATTTTTTAAAAGTATTTGGAGCATGTGAAATACAAGATCTTCCAGTATCACTATTCCCCATATTGCAGATGGTGGCAGGGCAAGGCTAACTATTGAGTTTATGGATTAGGTATAAGTAAAGGTAAAGGTACCCCTGCCCGTATGGGCCAGTCTTGACAGACTCTGGGGTTGGTGCGCCCATCTCACTCAAGAGGCCGGGGGCCAGCGCTGTCCGGAGACACTTCCGGGTCACATGGCCAGTGTGACAAAGCTGCATCTGGCGAGCCAGCGCAGCACACATGGAAACGCCGTTTACCTTCCCGCCAGTAAGCGGTCCCTATTTATCTACTTGCACCCGGGGGTGCTTTCGAACTGCTAGGTTGGCAGGCGCTGGGATCAAGCAGCGGGAGCGCACCCCGCCGCGGGGATTCGAACCGCCGACCTTTCGATCGGCAAGCCCTAGGCGCTGAGGCTTTTACCCACAGCGCCACCCGCGTCCCAGGATTAGGTATGCTACACCACAAAGACAAAGGAATGTAAAAAGGCCAGGAAATAGGTCGTGATCCCACGACAACATGTCTCAACTGCAGCTCCAAAGCATCTGCGGAAACAGAGGAGAGTTGCCAGTGTGCACCAGCTCAACTCCATTTTGGGTCCCTACAGGACCACCTTGGCTCAAGTTTCCATTTAGTCTACATATGTAAACTGGCAAAATCTAGCAAGCTAGGACAAAAGGCTTTTGCAGTTTCCTGCCAGCATTCTATATCAAGATGGGCATAGGAGTGTCTATACATTGGCTTGGGACCTCTTGGAATCACGTCTGCTTAATCTCCGCAATTTTCTTATTTAATTAAGGCAACATGTATTGCTTCTCAGTTGGATATGGAGAACCCTGGGTGTTCTAAGTGTCCTTACAAGAAGTAAGCCCACCTAGAATCCACACCTCCTTCTCTAAATTCAGGGGAGAAAGACAAAGATAATCATACCCCTATTGTTCCCCAGGAAATTCCAGGACCCAATCCAGTCTTTAGTATTGTTTTCAAAGACTGTAATTGGTCTTAGACCTTGAAACTTGGTGTGAGATTCAAGCAAGACTCTGAGATCCAGGAGTGGCCTTGCTGGGAACAGTTCAGTCTGGCTGGCTTTTGAGCTTGGTGCCCAAACTCAAACCTTTAACCCTTAAACTCTAGGTGATTCCTGAAGATGTCTTACTGCAACTTGACCGACTCTGAACTCCTAGCTCTAGCTGGCTTGTTCTGTACTCCTGCACCCAGTAGGTTCTATCTGTGGTTGAGAATAGTCTTTTCCCTTTTGCCCTAACACTATGGTCCACACACTTCTGTGTTTTGGACAGGGCATAAGGAAAGGGGTCAACTTTCCAGCTTCCACTAGTTCAATCTCACCCCCTGCCCTGCAAACACTGACGCCTCCTCCTTCTCCTTGTCCCCACCAGTCCTTTTTCTGGGACAGTCTTCAATGGTTAACCTGCAAATTGCCTGTGTTTTATTTTCTGAAGAAAGGCTCAAATTCTGGAAACGCTCTCATCTTGTCTCTTTTGTTCCCTCCAGAGGACCTTAGAAGGGCACTCTGATACCTAGGCCACATTGCTATAATAATGCATGCTGTGCTGCTGCATATTTTGAAACATGTGCTGGTTTCTGAGCTAGCTCTACCAGACTGATAGTTGCCTGTCCTCTGGCAGAACAGAACCAGTGCCACAATGGGGAAAGGCCCCAAATTAAAGTGCTTGAGCGATCTACAGCCCCCGCCTTTCATTTGTGCTGCAGAAAGACTTGCTCCCTGAACAGAGGAAAATAGGTATGTTGGGAGGCAAAGTCCAATAACATTTCAAACTATTGGTTCAAATTTTGCAAAACAAAACATGTTCCCTTTAGTTGTTACTGAATAAATGTACACAAGCCATCCTATTATTTGGCACTGATTTGTACCTGATCTTTCTTCCTCTCTTCACTTCTTCAAGCTGGCTCTGCAGATTTCTGTTGCTTTCCATTAATTCCTGCATTTCCAGACGGAGGTTTTCCAGTTCACATAACTGAGCCTAAACAAGAGGACGATATGATTCCGTTGATTTGAAATAAGCGTTTCATAACAGTTCCAGGTATTCTTGAAGTCCGTACCAAATTTGCATGCTTCACATCAACAAAAAAAGTCGCTAAACTCTCTCCAATCTCTGTTTGCCCAATGGCATGTTTGCTCTTTGCTCCTTTTAAAAATACGCTCCATCAAAATTATTAAGATCGTATTTTCAAAATGACAGCACTTTAAGCATGTACACTACAATAGTTCACAAATGATCAGATTTAATGTACAAAGTGCTTGAAGCATTTACCTTTAGTCTTAGAATTTCACTATTTTTAGCATCTCTTTCTTCATTTAATTCGGACACAAGACATTCCAGGGTAATTGCAGAGGCTGTCCTATCTGCTATTTCCTGCTCATGTGTTTCAAACAATCTTGCCAGACTGTTGGGAGGAGTTCGAGGGCTCTATCAAGGAAACACAAAACCATTTGAACAGTTAAGCAGGAAACTCTTTTAGAATATACGACAAGTGCTTATGGGACAAATTTATGAAACCTTTATACAGGCAATGCTCATTCAAAAAAACACAAATACTCACCGTTTTTTGCAGCCTCTTAGTCCAAAGGCTCAAATTACCATTTTATTTGATTGGCAATGAAAAAGGGCATTCACAACAGGGGCAATAATGAACAGCCTTTTACCTCTAGCACAGCTCTTTGCCTAATTATAGATCAGGACCTCTCTTTTGACAGACAAACTTGCAGGTATACATTTCATGGAAGTAACTGTAGGTAATAATAATAAAAAAAATGATTTCCCAAGAACAATCATACCTGTGGAAGGGTTGTGACTGCAGAGTCCATAAACTGGTCTATTTGGCGTACTTTAGCTTCATATTCACTTCTCCTGTTTTCCAATTCTCCTGTCCTTTTGTCCAGCTGTAGAAAACGGCAAAGGATCAAAATACTGCTATTCAAAGGGCACAAATTGTTGCCTATCTTGACTAACGTAGACAGCAAACATGGTTCTAGATATTTCTCCTGAGAATCTGGAATACTTCCAAATGTTTCATCCTGCTAGTTCCTAAGTCTACCATGTATTATAAAACAATACACATCCGCAAGGGTCTCTGGGAACACAGGTTAGACTTTTATACTGAGGTATAACACCTCAATCTGGATAACACATCTCCAGCTGCTAATAGGTTTACTTTTTATCCTTAGAGTCTGTTGTGACATTTGAACTGATGCATATTCATAGCCTACTTACACTAGTAAGGAACCAATACCAAAAGGGACTGCATTTGGGTTTCTAGCCATAGCCGGTGAAAGCTGCAATGATGGGCTATGGTTGCAATGGCAGAAGAAATTAAAGGGTGTGTGAGAGAGGAGAAACCCCATATTGCAAAGCTGCTACTGCAGTTACTGGACCTCATGGTGCAAGAAGCACCATAGGTGGCGTTCTGGGGAAAATGGCTTTGGCAATGCCACCCACCCCTGGTGGACTGGCACAGAAAAAATAGTCTGGTGCTTGCCATGAGCTTAAAAAAGAAGAAGGGGGGGGGGAGACCCTAGGCTGGGAGCCACCATTTCAAAACTACCAACAGAGTTGGCCTATGATTTGGTGGCTGTTTTGAGGACACCACACAATTGTAAAAATAATGGCAATTCATGAGATCCTGAAGTGGGAGCTCAGTCTTGGCAGGAACTAGGAGAAAACCTCAAAAGTGCCACTGTGCCCACATTAGTGACCCCAGTCCTAAATCATAGTTGAGCATTATGTCTAAACATAGACATTCTTATAACAACACAAAATCAACCAGTCTGGGCTGGGTCAATAAGCTTGTTGTTCCTCTTCCACCATTTCTCAGAGGTGGTAATGTTCATTTTTACCTGTTCCTGAAGTTCTTGGATCAATGCTTCTTTCCTAATTAGGTCTTCTTGTGCAGACTGAAGAAGCGCCGCATGTTTTTTAGAAGCTTCTGTTAAACTGCTCAGCTGCTCAGTAGTATGTTGTAGTTCTTCACAAATAATCTCTTTCTACGTAAAGCAAAGAACAGCAGCAGCAACAAATAGCCTAGTGATTATATGGCCCATGGTATACCAGTAATTAACATGGTAATATACATAGCCTTCACTGCCCCTTTATTTTTCCTCAGGTGCCCTTTAAAAATAAATGCAATAGTTTCCATAACGGCAGTCCGTTATCCAGAATTATAAACACAAAACTAGGATAAGTGGTACCTTGGTTCTTGAACATAATCCGTTCTGGGAGTCTGGTTGACTCCCGGAACCGTTTGAAAACCAAGGTGCGACTTCCGACTGGCTGCAGGAGCTTCCTGCACTCAAGCAGAAGCCGCGTCGGACGTTCGGCTTTCGAAAAACATTCGCAAACTGGAACACTTACTTCCGAGTTTGTGGTGTTCGGGAGCCGATTTGTTCGGCCACTAAGCTGTCCGGGAACCAAGGTATGACTGTATATTGTATTGCATATCTAGGAAAAGTGATCTTATTCTAAAGCAGATGTGTGCAGTACATCACTATCTTGTTTCTTCCCCATCCTGGGACTATTTTTAACCACACAACTCAAATATAGTTTAAATTGAGGCAGTAGCCAGAAAAAATGTGCAAAATGAAACCCTTAACCTGCTATGGAGTTATGAATCTAAACTGAAGATTTATTTATGTGGTGGTGAGAGCACTGATACTTCTGAGTCAGTTTGGGAAAGAAGAAAAGGATGTACAAACAGATACATTTATTTTTTAAAAGCTACTCCTTGTGAGAGGGCGACAAAGTTACCCAGAATCTGCACAGAAAGCTAGGCAGGGGGGAAAGGAAGGGGTTATCTGCCCACATGGTGAGATAAGGGTGTTTGGTTTGTGTTCATAAGAGAGGGCAATTAATCCAAGGATCCACTGCAGGAACATAAATCTAAACATCATCACTTTCAATGTGGCAACTCTGGTAAAGGTAAAGGGACCCATGACCGTTAGGTCCAGCCGTGGACGACTCCGGGGTTGCGGCACTCATTTCGCTTTATTGGCCGAGGGAGCCGGCGTACAGCTTCCAGGTCATGTAGCCAGAATGACTAAGCTGCTTCTGGTGAGCCAGAGCAGCGCACAGAAATGTCGTTTACCTTCCCGGCGGAGCGGTACCTATTTATCTACTTGCACTTTGACGTGCTTTCAAACTGCTAGGTGGGCAGGAGCAGGGACCAAGCAACGGGAGCTCACCCCATCACGGGGATTCGAACCGCCAACCTTCTGATTGGCAAGTCCTAGGCTCTGTGGTTTAACCCACAACTCTGAGTGTAACTTAATTAGAAAAAGTCTCCTGCGAGGTTTAAACAGTTCTATTTCCATGCAGAAAGTTAAAAGCACATGCTCTCTTCCATGGGGCACAGTGAATACATGCAACAGAACCTTCCTTGCAGTTACATTGTCAGATAAAAAAATTAAAATATCTGACGCTAGCTGCTGTCATGACAAAAAAAAAAAAGGTACAGAGAGCTAGAGCTCTTTGAAAGCGCTGTTGCTTCATAGCGGGCAGGACCAGAACTGTGGGAGGCTTCTCCCCTTGAAGAGCACCAAGCATGAAGTTATCTCACAAAGGCAAATGGGTGGAGAACTTTCAACACTGGAAGAAAAACCACATTCTATGCTTAGGCCCAGATTCTGCCCTTGAAGCAAGAACAGCCACAGTATATAAAGAGGAAGACACTGCTTTCTCTGGAGGGCATGTTAAGGTAGATAAAGCAATTTTCTTTTATTGCAGGGCAGAGTAGAAATACCATAGCCAAGTTCTCAGTGCAAGGACTGTAGAAGAGCTTGGTATTTTGTGGAACTAATCCAAGGTACTGGAATACAGGTAAAGGTAAAGGGACCCCTGACCATTAGGTCCAGTCGTGGCCGACTCTGGGGTTGCAGCGCTCATCTCGCTTTACTGGCCGAGGGAGCTGGCGTACAGCTTCCGGGTCATGTGGCCAGCATGACTAAGCCGCTTCTGGCGAACCAGAGCAGCGCACGGAAACGCCGTTTCCCTTCCCGCCGGAACGGTACCTATTTATCTACTTGCACTTTGACATGCTTTCGAACTGCTAGGTTGGCAGGAGCAGGGACCGAGCAACGGGAGCTCACCCCATCGTGGGGATTCGAACCGCCGACCTTCTGATCGGCAAGCCCTAGGCTCTGTGGTTTAACCCACAGTGCCACCCGCGTCCCAATGGAATGCAGCCTAAATGTCTCTTCACTGGTTTCCAACCACCACCACCACTGACGAAACCATTATTCCACATGGCAAGGATTCAAAATTTGATTGTTTAAAACAGGGGTAGTCAACTTTTCTATATACCTACCGTCCACTAATGCATCTTTCTTGATGGTAAAATTTCCTTACCGCCCACCAGTGCTCAATGGAAGTTGGATCCAGCTTGTGTCGTAAGCCGCCCAGAGTGGCTGGGGATAATAATAATTACCTGTGATTGCTCACCTAGAATCCTGAAACACCCACAAGTGGGCGGTAGGGACCAGGCTGACAACCCCTGGTTTAAAGGGTGGCAGTTGAGATTCGATCAACAGCACTCACATCGGGAAATAGTATGTTCATTCCCAATTCTTGCTAAACAATTGTACCAATATATCATGCATGCTATAGGCAGCTTTAAACAGGGATACAATATGAAATAGCACCATAAACAAAGACTTTACCTCAATTCTGTCAGCAGCTTGCGCTCTCTCCAAAGCCTCTCTCAACTCCTCAATTTGCTTCTCCTGATCTTCTATAACTGCTCTGCTTTCCTCTTTTGCAGCCAAAGCAGAATTATATTTACACTAAGAAAGCAGGAATGTAGAGATGTCAGGAAAACAACGTATATTAGATCTATATTTATTTCTACAGGTCAGTAAAGATAATTGCTGACTACATTTATTCTGATACACATCACAAAGTCCACCAGTTCTTCATAATTAGCATAAAGCAGGTGAATAAATGAGCAAATTGAGTTAATTTGGATATGCAGAGGATATTAAAAATAAATTTAAGGAACCGCAGAAAGAAGGGGAAGGAAGTCAAGTTTAGAAATGTTAAAATTAGTGAAATGTATAAACTTGAAAAGTATAAATAAAATTTGAAAAACTGGAAAAAAACCACAATTCTTCATAATTAGAAGACTAAGGGGAATAAAAAAAATGGAGTGACTCAAAAAAATACCACAAAATAATTCACCCAAGATGACCGTCTAACAATATTAGTTATATACTCAGTTAAAGATCATAAGCTAGAATCTCCTATTGACTGTTAACAGTTTCTCTATGCTCTGTCACTAGACTTCTTTTTCTGACTTTTGGAACATCTAGGTTACTGCTCTAGCATGTACATTTCAAAGCTGTTTTTCTGGTCTATGGAGGTGATACACGAAGTTCAGTTTTCAGCCCGGCCAAAGAAACCAGAAGCACTCAGAACAACCTGCTGTTGATCTGTTACTCCACATTGACACATCGCTTTGGGTCCCCTATGGGAAAGAATGGAACATACTTTTATGTCCTCCAGCTCACTTGTAAGCCCTTCTATGCACTCTGTCTTCTGGCTAATGGATCTCCTCATGTCCTGGATCTGGTTCATCAGGTCTGACACAACTTCCTACAACAAAAACAACAACTTTGTGTTAATCTTGATTTGTTAAGGCATATAATTCCATATAGCAACTATGTCACAAGGTATTATTGTGTTTTTAATATTCTCTTGGAAGCCGCCCAGAGTGGCTGGGGAGACCCGGCCAGATGGGCGGGGTATAAGTAATACATTATTATTATTATTATTATTATTATTGTTAGTTTGTTTTTAATCTCCTTGGGCCAGCATCAGGATGGTGTTTGTAAATGACTCTTTCTCATACACCCACAAATGTATCAATACTTTAACCAAAACTTTACCTTTAAAAAGTGTCAAGTTTGTGAGAAAACATTTCTCTCTCTCATTAGGTTCCACACATGTAAAAAAAATTAAGTAAATGAAAGTTTTTTTAACTGGGATTGCAAAACTTTGATTTACTGTATACAGAATGCCTGCTACAGCAGGGAAACCTTTTCTTTCCTGAAGAACAAATAGCAACAATATCAACTCTCTCTCTTGCTCTCACACACACCTAGGATATTTTGTGCACAAATTGTATCCATACCTTATCAGCAGCATTTGTTTTCTGCAGAGAAACAATAACTTCCTCAGAAGCAGTTAGATTTTGCTCCAAATTCTGCAACTTTATTTCCTAGAGGGGAAAAAATGGCTTCAAATTAACTCTCCTTGGATTTGCAAATATAGCAGTCAACTACAATCTAATTTTAAAATGCTCCATTTGTAAGCACACACGGCTGTACCTGCTGCTCACATCTTGACACCATTTCGGAATATTGCTTCTCTAGCTCCACGATTTCACTGATTTTCAGGTGTTCCCTAGCAGAGAACAAATACAATCACTTATAAGGGACAGAAGAAAAGTCACTAACCAAAGTAAACTTTGCAAGTTCGTCTTGCGCTATTTTAATTCAGTTATGCTCTACAGTATGAAAATGGCACCACAATTGTTGTCAGAAGAAAGCTCTTCCCCAAACTTATTGGAATTGCTGTTAGGTATCACTACTTTCTATGGCAAAACTTCCACAAAGAAATGCCATTTAATAATGAGAGCAATTATATTTATATTTCTAGTATAGGTGCAATGTTTAATAGCAAATGCAAACAAACAAAACTTTGGTTGATTTAATTTTCAACTATTTTGATTCAGGTTCATTATTAGGGAACTAAAAATAAATAAAGATAGCCTGTTCCTTCTAACTATATACAGTAGCTTTAATTGTTTTTAAAAACGTAAACTCCTTTAATATCTCAAGACAGCACTTATAGACAATGTTTAATAATACGTACATTGAAATTTGATCAAGTAGTTAGCTTTTTAAACAATCAAACCTTTCACTTCTATCATTTTTATAATTCACTAATAAAATATCAAGCAGTTCAATGTCACCAATTATAACCAGAGTACAGTCATACCTTGGTTTTTGAATAGCTTAGTTCTCAAATGTTTTGGCTCCCAAACGCTGCAAACCCGGAAGGGAGTGTTCTGGTTTGCAAACTATTTTTGGAAACCAAACATCTGACAGGGCTTCTGCAGCTTCTGATTGGCTGCAGAAGCCACGCTTTGGTTTTCGAAAGTTTTGGAAGTCAAACAGACTTCTCTGCACATCCCAAATGCTGCCCATTCCCCAAAGAAAACCTACCATTAGAATTATATCACAGGTCTCAGTTCTGTGGAAGGAACCCATTGAAATTGAGGAGATGTGCTGTGCAAAGCAGAGAAACGCATTCAGCTGACCAGCAGGTCAGATTGATATGCACATGTGATACTGTTTCTCGATTTAGAAAGGTTTTTAAGCTGCTCTGTCCTGCTTCATCTGAAGGTATTTTAAAAAATACAGCAGACCTGCAACTTACGCTCACTTTACTTAAACGATCGCAACTGTATGCAGGTGAGGGGTAAAGAAATAAATGGAGAGGGGGGCAAACCCAGTTCCCTGGTCTCCATTTATTTATTTCCCATCACCTAAGCTGCGGAAAGAGCTTTTAGAGCTCTCTGCCATGATCTCCCCAGAGCCCAATAAGGAGCCCTTTACCTTGTAGGGGGTCGGTTCTGGGGGTTCCTGACGTTGCATGATTTTGCCTTTGTGCGTAGACCCCTAGAACTGAACTGCTGCGTAAGCAGGTGGGCCCACTCTGCTGCTTTTGAAACACTGTCTCATTTTGCTGTTCAGCATCTTAAAAGAGCTAACCCACAATAGGGTGTCTGCTACTGTGCACCATCTTGGGAAGGGTGGGATACGGCTAAAATAGTGGGCATTTTGGAATTGGTAGATGTAGAACATCTAACGTACCGGGCATATTTCAATTACTTCCTCCACAAAAAATGGATTTATATATTTCAATGCACAGATACTAACCCAAAATGTTAAAATGATGCAACCACCAACCCAAAATTGAACTCTGTGATTTCATATAGTTAAGACTTACTTGGAATTATGCTCTTTATCTTCTTGTAATTGCATTGTTAATTTTTGATTATGTTCTTTTTCACTTTCCAACAAGCCCAATGCATTCTAAAAGATAATAGATGTACAAACATTTGGCGAATGGTTGCAGTACTTTCAGTTCTTTCTTTAACGTTCCTAAGTACTTCAGTAAATATATATTATTATTAACCTTAGGAAAGCCTCATTAATGAGACAGCAGTGCAAGGCTACTAAAGTGATTCAGTCCTGGCGTGTGGTCCCTCATTTTGCCAGTAATTGCAAGGGCAGTTAGGGGGTTTATTTGTTGATAAAAATAAGGATCCAAATCGCTGCTGAGATACAGCCCCTGCACCTGTGTCTGATCTAACACAGGGTGAACACAGAGCTTCCAAAAGCTTTAGACAGGAAGTCAGTGAAGGAAATTTGTTTTGAAGGCCAAGCTTTTAGAATTACAGTGGTACCTCAGGTTACATATGCTTCAGGCTGCAGACTCCGCTAACCCAGAAATAGTACCTTGGGTTAAGAACTTTCCTTCAGGATGAGAACAGAAATTGTGCTCCAGCGGTGTGGCGGCAGCAGGAGGCCCCATTAGCTAAAGTGGTGCTTCAGGTTAAGAACAGTTTCAGGTTAAGAACGGACTTCCGGAACGAATTAAGTTCTTAACCCGAGGTACCACTGTAGTGAGTTTTTGCAGAAATACATAGGCTCATCTTCAGTTCCACCAAAGAATTAACTGCCTGTGACAGTAGTAGCTGTTTTAACATTAGAAAGAGGATATTCCTTAGAAGCAGATAGAAAAGTAAAGGTAAAGGTAAAGGGACCCCGACCATTAGGTCCAGTCGTGGCCGACTCTGGGGTTGCGGCGCTCATCTCGCTTTATTGGCTGAGGGAGCCGGCGTACAGCTTCCGGGTCATGTGGCTAGCATGACTAAGCCGCTTCTGGTGAACCAGAGCAGTGCACGGAAACGCCATTTACCTTCCTGCCGGAGCGGTACCTATTTATCTACTTGCACTTTGATGTGCTTTTGAACTGCTAGGTTGGCAGGAGCTGGGACCGAGCAATGGGAGCTCACGCCGTCACAGGGCTTCATACCACCAACCTTCTGATCGGCAAGTCCTAGGCTCTGTGGTTTAACCCACAGCGCCACATGTGTCCCGATAGACAAGTAGAAGCCTGGAAATGCATGGCTCCCCCTCCTCGTCTTCAGCTGTGTAATGCATGTTGCATAAATGTTTACACTTATATGCGTCCAATCCGATCTTGCAGTAGATGGAGGGATTGGGGCAAACTGATAGTTTGCTCCTTTCCCACTGCCACAAATCTTTAATTATGCTGATCTATACAATGTACAGTTAAAGGTGAAATCTTTTTCGCATTCTTTACTTACCCAAAGCTCAGTTTTCAGTGCTTCAGTTTCTTGCTTGCTATCAGTGAGCTGCTGCGTTAGCTGGTCAGTCTCAAATTTCAGTATTTCCTGCAGGTTGTCATAGTCATCTTGCAGGCTCGTCTTTCTTTCAAGTATGTTTTCATATTCGAGCCTTCGGTGAAAGAATATTACGTTACTCATGAGGCGTCTGGTTTTGTCTTGCACCTTTCGAGTTTCAAAACAAAGTTAGTACATCACCTCAAGGATTAGCGTGGGGCCAAAAGACAGCCGGAGGGGAGAGAAATACAGAGCAAAAGGCCAAAGCAAGTAGACCTACACACTGGTGAAGTCACATCATACAGATATATTTTATATCGTTCAAGTACAGTGGTACCTCGGGTTACAGACTCTTCAGGTTGCAGACGCTTCAGGTTACAGACTCTGCTAACCCAGAAATAGTACCTTGGGTTAAGAGCTTTGCTTCAGGATGAGAACAGAAATCGTGCTCCTGCGGTGTGGCGGCAGCAGAAGGCCCCATTAGCTAAAGTGGTGCTTCAGGTTAAGAACAGTTTCAGGCTAAGAATGGACCTCCAGAACGAATTAAGTTCTTAACCCGAGGTACCACTGTACTAGAAATCCTTTTGATACATCTGTAGGCCAGAAAAAGACTAACAACACTTCCAGAATGAAGCTAATTAACAAGACTAAACTGGCTGTTGGTATCCATTTTTTACACAATACAGTGGTACCTCAGTTTTCAAACATAATCCATTCCGGAAGACCATTCGACTTCCAAAAGGTTTGAAAACCGAGGCGCAAAGGGCGGTCTGCCAATTTAATAGAGAAAATTGTAAAAAACACAGATACACACAGAGGAAGCCGTTCAACTTCCGAAGGGCGTTTGAAAATGGTAGCATTTACTTCCGGATTTTTGGCATTTGAAAACTGAAACGTTCGGCAACAGATGTCCGAAAACCGAGGTACCACTATAGACCAAAAGGAGGCCTTTCTATATGATGCAGTCTAAAATCAGTGGTTTTCAATGTCCTTCCAGGAACTCTTTCTACCTCAACACATACTGATTTCCAGATTCTGGGCCATTTTGTGGGAGGTACCCTGTCAAACAAGGCAGGACCCTCACAATTGCCTCATGTGAATTGAGGACATGCCCTAAAGCACAGCCAGTACTCTCCTGTAGCTGTGCATTGTAAGGAAAGATTTCTCTGCCACTACAGATCTTCTCACTGACAAGTCCCTGACAAGTTGCCAAAGGACCCCTAGGTGTCCTAGAACACACCTTGAAAAATCAGATGTAGACTGTCATCTTAGCTTGTTTTCTGATAAAGGAATAGTTTCTTGTGAATATAAGCCCAATTGTTGAAATAAATTACTGTGTAGACACACCCTAAGGTTCATTTTATTTTAGTAATCTTCTAATTTGAGTCTGTGGAACTTGAAGTTAGCATTTTAATCCCCCCACAAACCAAGGTGACGGTAAAAGGAATAGCATGTAACCAAATCTTCCTCTTGAAAATATTACACAGCTGGTACAGTGGTACCTTGGGTTAAGTACTTAATTCGTTCCGGAGGTCCGTTCTTAACCTGAAACTGTTCTTAGCCTGAAGCACCACTTTAGCTAATGGGGCTTCCTCCTGCCGCCGTAGCACAATTTCTGTTCTCACCCTGAAGCAAAATTCTTAACCCGAGGTATTATTTCTGGGTTAGCGGAGTCTGTAACCTGAAGCGTATGTAACCTGAAGCGTATGTAACCCGAGGTACCACTGTACTTCAGTGTAGGAGACAGCAAGTCATGTGAATATCATGGCATATGTAAATGGTTCAGCAGTCACCACACGTGGCAGCTTACACAGAGACATTTGTGCACATTTTCTCTTACTCAGAGGTGCTATTGATATGGAAATATATCATGTTTGAAATAGCCCTTATTCCCATGTATTTAAGAAGCTTTTGTTAAAATAATGGCATACCTTACATTATCAAGTTGCAGTTGCACATTCATATGTCTGCTAGAGAGTTCACCCATTTCTTTTTCTTGAGTCCTTCTGAAATGGTCATATTCCATTTTTACAGCAGACAGATCCTTGTCTGCAGACTGCAGGACTATTCGTAAGTCACGAACCTCAGTGTTTAACACTGTTCGGAAAAAACAAATCCTTGTAAAATGCGCCTATAAAAAATTCCATTATTAGATACCAATATTCACCTGATGTAATACCAAATATTCCAGTCTTCCCAGAAAGCTAAAGAAATATGCGAAAGTTCCAACTAAAGCCATTCTTGCCATCTTTCAGGCAAAATATACTCAGTAAGTAGTAAAGTCAAATTATAAATCTGGGGGAGCTATGAAAGGCAAAACCCTACGAAGATCACAAAAGCACTTCAGTAAGTAAAGAATTCAAGGAATGATGCCAAACCCTTTTTCATGTCCAGTTGTATTGACTTGGGATTAAGCTGTGCTTTTTAGCATATACCGTATTTTTCACCCTATAGGACGCACCTAGTTTTTTGGGGGGGGAAATCAAGGAAAATTTTTTTATTTCCCCCCCAGGTTTGTGCAGCCATCCCCAAGCTAGAAGAGGGAGACGGAGCGCTCCGTCTCCCTCTTCTGCCTTCAGGGACAGCCTCTCTAGCCTCCGTGGGGCAGCGGCTTGCCCCGCTGTCCCCCGAGCTTGTGGGGCTGGCGATGGGGAGAAGCAAGCTTGCTTCTCCCCACCGCCCGCCTCCAAACCAGGTCAGGGAATAGCGGGGTGGCGGCGCTCCGCCTCCCCGCTATACCCCGAGCTTGTGGGGCTGGCGATGGGGGGGGGGGAGCAAGCTTGCTTCTCCCCCCTGCCAGCCTCCAGACCAGGTCGGGGAATAGCGGGGTGGCGGCGCTGCGCCTCCCCGCTGTCCCCCGAGTTTGTGGGCTGCAGGCTGCTGCCCGCAAGCCTTGCGAGCCCGTGGGACCTCCTGCCGGGCTTGCAAGGCTTGCGGATAGCTTCCTGAAGCCTGGAGAGCGAGAGGGGTCGGTGTGCACCGACCCCTCTCGCTCTTCAGGCTTCAGCAAAAGCCTGCATTTGCCCCATAGGACGCACACACATTTCCCCTTCATTTTTGGAGGGGAAAAAGTGCGTCCTATAGGGCAAAAACTACGGTACTTCAGAAAGCATTTACGGCCATAAAAATTGTTTTATCATACTAGCTGAGTCACATTCATTATGCAAGCAGAGATTCGTTCCTCCACTATTAGCAGTGTTTAGAGGAACAACCAATCTTCAAGAACCCAATATTCCATTCCATATGTGCTTGTTTCTATTCTATGTGATATTCTAGGGAAAATGTCACGCTTTGAGGGAAAGAAGTGCCTACGTCCTCTTTTCAGATTTTTCTGATTAATGGAGTGCCTCAGACTCTGTGTAGAGCAGATTTCAGAGCTTTAGCAAATGCACTAATAATTCTGAGTGAAGCCCAAGAACTCTCATTAATTTAAATTCTTTTCTGTCTTTCTGCCCAGAAAGAAGCATGGCAGCATCCAACAAATGCATACACATACATGGAGGCAACATCTACCTCTCTACCATTTAGGGGAACATATTTTCCTCTCCCCACCCAATTCTATTGTCTGTGCCCACTGACTCCCATTCCATTGCAATTTTCAGACTAAAGACAACTAAATGATCTGCTATGGGGTTACCTACAAAGAACAGTGACCCATAGATATACAGAAAAATTGAATTAATTTTGAAAAGATGAAGGTAGTGGACCTATCTATCACATCTCAGCAAAAGTCAATTTTCAGCCATACATTTTGGTCACACGAAGGTAGTAAAAACATTGCACAAAATGGGACTGTTTTGTGCTGCACTAGAAAAAAAATACATCTTTGGTAAAAAAAACATGCAGAATTCTATTGTTACCCAAACTTACTGTCCGCCTTGCTCTGAGTGTCTTGGTACTGTTTCTCAAGATAGTCTAGCTTTTCAAGAAGCCCTTGCTTTTCAGTCTGCCAATTGCTTCTTTCCGAGGCAAAGAGCTTCAGTTGGAAAAAGAAGAAGTCAAATAATGAGTGCTTGAGTATAAGAATGCATATGTATACGAATGCATAGGATGTACAAGTTACAAAGGAACATTGCCCGGCCCTGTTATTCTGATTGGATGGTTAAGTCTTGGATCCTGTTAAGTCTTAAAATGGTACAAGTAATCCAAGAAAAATCTTTGCATGCAGTTAAAGTAAATAATGAAGTATTACGTCAGATAGTAACAATAATTAAGCTAAGCTTTCTACTTTCTCCTCCAAGAGTCCTTGCACTAGTTCTTTTACCTCTTGCACTTGAGAAGAATGGTGCTCCAATTTATTAATATGCTGCTGAAGTTTTACAGTTTTACTTTCTTCGGCATCTAGTTTGATCTGAAGAGTGCTTAATTCTTCCTGCAACAGGACAAATAGGGAAAACTAAGCAAATTTATAATCGTACTAGCAACTGCTTTGCCGCTACTAAATATTTTCTTCTAATGCATTTATATATTCCTGCACAAACTTATGGGGTATGTAAATACATTGTAAATCTACAGGAAGAGTTCTAAAGCCCTAGCTTTACTGTATTGTAGATGCAGCCAGAATCCAAATGTCCAAATACAGCTAAATGGCTAAAGAGGAAAGTTTCCATAGAAAGATGAACAGTGTCAGATAGCTCTCTCATTATTAATTTTCAGGAAGAAATTAAAAAAATTACTGTTTACCCAGGCATTAGATGGCTCAAAAGTTCCTGGCAACCTTGAAATTATTAGCTTAGATGCTTAAAATATTTTAAAATTTATTTTTAATGGTATTGTTTTACTATGTTGGTGTTTGCTACTCTGAGCTTCTTTGAGAGGAAGAGTAGCAATTTAATAAATAAAATGAAGTTATCCAAGTTGGTGGACATTGCCACCTCTTGCAGGAGCAAATTCTATAGTTTAACTATGTCTGGTGCGGAGAAGCATTTTCTTCTTTTCTCCTGAATCTTCCCACATTGTTTTATTAGATGGCCCTGGGTTTTACTATTATGAGGGAGGAAAACTGTTTCCTATCTACACCGTGCCCTATCTTATGCACCTCTATCATGTCCCTCCCTTACACACCTTGGTTCTAAAAGACCAAAATATTGTAAACTTTTCTCACAGGAGTCGCTTCAAGCCCTCGATCATTTTGATTGCCTTTTTCTGAACCTTTCCCAGTTCTTTTTGAGCGGAAGCGAGTAGAACTATACGCGGTCTTCCAAGTTCAATCTCACCACAGGTTTGTGGATCTGCCTGAGACTGTTGACTTAACTCTGCCCATTCATACCTCCTAGCTCACAGCATCTTGATGAAACAATTTTAGAAACCTGCATTTTGCATCCTGAAACTTCACCTGTGCCACTCTCAGCTCTTCTGCAACAGCCTCATAGGCTTGTTCATTCATCTCAGGAGGCATGGGCTCATTAGAAATATAATCGTTATCGCCTGAGCTTTGAATATCAACAGACTCCGGGCTCAAGGTTTCAGGGGTAAATCGTGCCACCAGTCGAGATCTTAGCTGATAAGCCTTTGTTGGGGTAGCGATATTCTGTAATAGAAATGATATTTTTTTAAAAACACACACACACAAAAAAACACATTTCAATAATAATAATAATAAAAAATTTACATAGGTAGAAAATCAGGAATAAAATGGAAGTAAATTTAGAGGATTTGCGTCTTTTGGTAAGTAAACTTAAGGAACTTCATGAGATGAAAATTTTCCTGCTCTCCCTCCTCTTGCCACCACTTATTCCTGCCCCCTGCTTCTCTGGTGAGTTAGGAAGCCCTCCTGAACAGTGTAGGATGGAGCATATGAGGTTGCTGAGGGAGGGGGAAATCACCCAAAATTGTATGTAAATAAAACAAGTGCAAGCACTCTCAGTTTGCTTGAATCTCTCCTTAGCTCTTTTGTAGCGTTCAGTCATCTGAATTCCAGGTTCCTTTCCTTATTTTTCTCAAATAGCATTCATCTATGAAACAGTGCATCCCTATTATAAAACATGAATTTTAATACCTGCACTCCCTAAATGAGAATATTTTTTTTTTGCACAAAGATCATTAACATTCCTTCGATTTTAAACAGCTAAATTAGCTTTCCTTATCATAGCCTCATACCTTTAAAGTTTCTCTGTGTATTTTATTAAGATGGGAGACTTCCTGGCGTTTGCATGCCTTAGTTGCCTCTAAAATTTTCTCAAGATGCTGGTTTGCCTTCTGCAGAGACAGGAGTTCCGACTCAAGCTCTATCTGTTTTTTTCTGTTAAAGAAATGAATGCATCATAAAATCAGACATGGTTATCTTATTAAAAGGACTCTCATTAAGAAAAAAAAAATCTCAAAAAAGAAAAACACAGCAAGATTCAAGATGGTGTCTTCTGCTTAGATTGGAAACATCCCCCCAAAAAACTCCTCCCATGCATTTGTTAGATACAAGGCTTGTTGATGCTTTTAACTTCTGTCTCAAGAGGAAACCAAACTTTTAGAAATATGGTTTTAGAAATTCTGGTTGGAACCAGAATTTTGCCCTCGATAAACAGCTGTTTAGGGACGCGGGTGGCGCTGTGGGTTAAACCAGAGCCTAGGACTTGCCGATCAGAAGGTCGGTGGTTCGAATCCCTGCGACGGGGTGAGCTCCCATTCCTCAGTCCCTGCTCCTGCCAACCTAGCAGTTCGAAAGCATGTCAAAGTGCAAGTAGATAAATAGGTACCGCTTTGGCGGGAAGGTAAATGGTGTTTCCGTGCGCTGCTCTGGTTCGCCAGAAGCGGCTTAGTCATGCTGGCCACATGACCTGGAAGCTGTACGCCGGCTCCCTAGGCCAATAAAGCGAGATGAGCGCCGCAACCCCAGAGTCGGCCATGACTGGACCTAATGGTCAGGGGCCCCTTTACCTTAAACAGCTGTTTATATTTTCAGGGAAGGGTATTTCGTAGAAGAATGTTAGGACACAGATTCATCTTACTTTGTTAGCTCTTTAAATTCTTCATGCTCCTGTTTGGAACTTGCCAGTTCACTCTGTGTAATGAGGAGGCGTTCCTTCAGCTTTTCACTAGAGCTGCTGTCTGTTGACGAGGCAGTAGAACACGTCTGCTGACCTGTTTGGGATTTAAAAATGTACGCTTTCTTAGATGTGCGAAAGCGAACACCTTCACCTGTCCATGCAGCATATGAAAGCTGCAATGATTTTTATTTTTTTAATGTTTAAACCTGCATAAGATCAAAGATTGTACTCCTTACAGAATGTATTGGATTTTGTTTCTGAATGCGTATTGAACAATTGTCACATTTTTTTTACATCTATAGCTTTGCTGTCCTGCGCCACTGGCTAATTAAGTCAAAAAGGTGCTCAATGTGTGCTTTCACTTTTATGCCCAGGTTGTACCACATGGCACTGTAAGGTGGGCTATGCCCACAGCTGTACAGACACTCCCTTCACATATATGGATGGGGTATAAATAATAAAATTATTATTATTCCTTTGAAACCTTGTAATACTTTTTTGAAATAAAAACTTTGGATATTTGTATTTTAAGTAATGCTTTTTCGCAGCGGGAAGTTCAAATGAATCAGTTTTGTTCCTGCAAGAAGTTGTGATGACAATCCGTCTCCAAAGGAAATACTTGTCATGAAGGAGTTAATAGTGCAGATTTCATCTGTGCAGCCTTGTTCTAGGCCACGCATAGGCAAACTCTGCCCTCCAGATGTTTTGGGACTACAACTCCCATCACCTCTAGCTAACAGGACCAGTGGTCAGGGATGATGGGATTTGTAGTCCCAAAACATCTGGAGGGCAGAGTTTGCCTATGCCTGTTGTAGGCCATATTATGCCAGACACCGGGTTATGCAACTGCATAGCTCAGCTGGTCAGAGCGTGGTGCTAGTAACACCAAGGTTGCAGGTTTGATCCCTGTATTGGGACAGCTTCCTATTCCTGCATTGCAGGGGGTTAGACTAAATGATCCTCAAGGTCCCTCCCAACTCTACAGTTCTATATTTCAGGTAGCCGTTTCTAACTTTCCTTCATTGTATGCATAAAATTTTATTCTATCAGCAACTAGCTCCTGTTAATTCACAAGATCTTCAACATGATGCCAGGCAGACAATTGCCTTTTAAAATATGCAGAAAGCATTTCAGAGGGAGACCAGCCAGACTGCAGTATGTTCATTTGAAGCAGTCTGTCTTGACAAGAACTGCCGCCATAGCTACTAATCACAATGTTTATCAGTATATGACTCATTCAGCCTAGTAACGTCCTCCAAAGGAACAGACATAAAATCCATCAAACCTGAAAACAGAATGCCAGTGAATTTATTGGGCACTGCTTTGGAGGAGAAAAATGTTAAAACAGCATTGCTTTAACTATGAGATCAGAGTAGAGAACCTTTAAAAAAATATAACTTCATATATGAAAAATGTATTTCAGCTTTTTCATACCTCTGTTATTGCTTTCTCTACCTGAAGCTTCTAAAAATATTTTTTCCAACTCGGCCATTGCCTGAGCATCAATATCCTGGGCACTTTTCACTGACTGCAGGGAGCGAAGTCGTTTGTTCTCCTCTCGAAGGGCATGGTTCTCCATAGCATATTTTGCAACACGCGGATGCTGTTCCACCTGTACATAACAGATATTCTGTTAATTCATGATATAAACAAACCTCAAAACCCGAACGGGTGTGTTGCTATATTAGTACAGGAAGTTTTAATTTTTAAAAATCCTGATTACTTTTATTAGGCTCTCTTTAAAAAGTTTCCTAGCACACAAAAGGGAATGAACATCAAAACTACATACAGTGGAACATCAGTTGTCGAATGTAATCCGTTCTGGAAGATGGCTCGACTTCTGAAACGTTCAACAACCAAGGCACAGTGGGTGGTTGGAGAATTCAATTGAAAACATAGAGAAATGAGCCTTGGAAGCCGTTGGACTTCCGAGGCGTGTTTGAAAATGGAAAGCAATTACATCTGGGTTTTCGGTGTTCGGCTTCTGAGACGCTTGAAAACCAAGGTTCCACTGTATTTACACATATCTGCTTTAAATAGTGATGCTGTTCCTTGCACATTTTTACACTATGGCCCACATGACATTTCTGAAAGGCTTGTGTCCTATTTGATCCTATTATAATTATTAATTTCATTTCTATACCACTTTATATGTAAAAGAAAAAGGATCTCAAAGGAGTTTACAACCCACATTAAAGCATCAAACAAAACAATCGACAACAAAATATTACAGAAGAAAGTCAAATACAGTGGTACCCCGCTAGACGAATGCCCCGCTAAACGAAAAACGCGCAAGACGAAAGGGCTTTCCGACATTTTTCTGCTTCGCAAGACGTTTTTTTCTATGGGGCTTACTCGCAAAACGAATTTTTTTCTGTGGTCTCCCCTTTTTTTGCCTTTTCTGAAAGGCGCTAAGCTCCTTATCTCTAAATTGCCGCTTATCCGCTAATCCGCTAAGCGCTAAAAGCCGCTTATCAGCTGTTTTACCGCTTATCAGCTGATCGGCTGATAGCGGAGCTCCGCAAGACGAAAATCCCTGCAAGACGAAGGCTCCCGCAGAACGGATTATTTTCGTCTTGCGGGGCACCACTGTACAAGGTGAGTCCTTTAAAAAAGGTCCCGTGGATACAGAGTACACATGTTCCATGGGGCCTCTTTTTAAAGACTCACCCTGTATAAAGTGTATATCCAAACAACATGTAACAGGAAGCCAAAATATTGTCTTTAAGGATTTCAAAAGAAAACATCACAAAAGAGGCCAACTACAGAATGCATATTGAATGCAGCAAAGTTAACAAAACAAAACAGTCTTGAAACATTTCAAAAGAAAACATTACTAAAGGAAGTCAAACATAAAATGCACAAGTACATCCTTCTTTGGAACATTCTACTGCTACTTGGTTAAGTGGTTCAGCTTAGCTTGGATGAAATTGTTTGCTGCATCCAGCTGAAGTCAATACATATGTTAATAAAAATAGAAGCCGATTTTCAATAAGTGTTTTCAGAGTTATATAGATTATAAATTATAAAATCAACTCAATAACCACAAAAAGAAATGCAAAACCTTCAAAATCAATTAAGATCCATGAGTTACGGAAGAGTGCTGAAATCAGCTTAAAAGTTTTTCATCCAAGTTTAATACCAGGGATAGCGTAAAAGTGTGCCTCTTTTTGGTTCAGCTGTGTACATTGGCCAAAAAACCTACTTACAATTTGTGTGTAGAAGTTTTAAGGGCTACTAACCACAACAGCTAACCTCCATGTTTAGAGAAGTACACTTCTCAATAACAGATGTAGGAAGACAAGAACAGAAGAGGACTGTTGCTCAATTAATGTGCTTTCTGGGGGCATCTGGCTTGCCAGAGTATGCCGGAGTAGACAGATGTTTGGCCTGATCCGGGTAATACATTAAACAAAAATACAGCTACCTGTTCTCTGAGAATCTTCAGCTCCTCCTTCAGTTCCCCAAAGAGCTTCTCTTGTTCATTGGGCAAAAAGCTGCCATGAGCCTCTTTATGTAGTTTTTCCAGGCGAGTTATATGATCTTCTCTGAATTTAACTATCATTTTATTGGACTGAATGAACTTCTCCTTTTTGACACAGAGCTCTTCTAGTTGGGCAACTTTTTCTAACAGCATCTTGAAAATAAAGGCAGCTGATTAAGCGGGAAGCAATAGCATCATGACACATACATAACGAAAAGTATCCTTGTCCAACCCTCTCTTGGATGTCATCAACAGAAATCATTAAATGAAGACACAAACTTATGTTAATATGCTATTCACACACTCTCAACATTTGTGTTCAACTGATTTGGGGTGTATGTGTGGAGCCATATAAATAAATTAGTTCAGCTTTTAAGAAAGGGATAAATTATTGTTCCAGGGCAAATATATTTTTGTTAATTGGACCTTTCCTAACACTATACCATAGTATTCCTATTCTTACCTTTCTTTCACTTTCAGCTTTTTCCAATAACAGCATTGCTTCAAGAAAATGGTTCAGATAATCTGCATTTCCTGCATCACGTGTGAGGGTAGCTTAGAGAGAATGTAGGACAAAATACATTAGGTTACACTTCCCTAGATTTATTTGTCTATTTTGTGTGTCAACTGAGATATTTAGTGCTGATTTTTAATATGTTATAGCTGAAATACACATTATCGTTTTATTATTATGGCTAAACTTTCTTATCTAAAACTGCATTTAAAAGAGATTCAGGATAAAGAGGTTTGGGTTTTTTATATTTTTAAAAAATGTTTAAATACAAAAGCTTGTTGAACATTTCAGTTAAGCATAACTGAAATACAACAGAATGCTAAATGTGTTTACTAAGAAGTCAGTTCCAAAGGATTCAGTTTGATTCTGTGCAGAATTTGGGATCCTTGCATTTGCACAGAATTGGCCATTAAAGCAACAATCATACCCACATTTAGTTGAGGTTAAGTTTCACAAACATTGTTGCTTGGTTCAATACCATGGTTATAATTCCAACCATGTCTACCTTGTGGTACATGCCACCTAATTCAACGGGCCTTACTTCCAGGTGAAGAACTGCTGCCTATGTTCGTTACTTATTAACTACAGAAATGAATGGGAATTGCAGATGTAATTTAGTCCCAAAGATTTGGATCTGGACTAACTTTCAAGGTGACATGCACAGATCAGACTGTTACTCCCTAGCAAACATGCAGAGGATTTCACTGTAAGCTCCTGCATTGTCTGAGCTGTAGTGATAGATATCTACAGTTTACACACATTAAAGGTAAAGGGACCCCTGACCATTAGGTCCAGTCGTGGCTGACTCTGGGGTTGCAGCGCTCATCTCGCTTTATTGGCCGAGGGAGCCGGCGTACAGCTTCCGTGTCATGTGGCCAGCATGACTAAGCCACTTCTGGCGAACCAGAGCAGCGCACGGAAACGCCGTTTACCTTCCCGCCTATTTATCTACTTGCACGTTGACATGCTTTCGAACTGCTAGGTTGGCAGGAGCAGGGACCGAGCAACGGGAGCTCATCCCGTCACGGGGATTCGAACCACCGACCTTCTGATTGGCAAGTCCTAGGCTCTGCGGTTTAACCCACAGTGCCACCCGCGTCCCTTACAAACATTAATTCTGTGTTAATAACCAGTGAAAACAAAATGTTAGCTATTAAAGGATTCTACCAAATAGTGATCTGAAAATGGGACTTGCAATAACATGTGGTATAGAATGTTTCTGTTCAGAATTCTAGTCAAGTAGTCATATTCTCTTATAGTACACCATTCTATCCACCTCATTTCCCCCTCTTCCTCCAACACCAGCCAGAATTCTGTCTACTGAGAACATATCCAGGTTCACTTATTCATGATGCTCACTGGGTGACTGTGGGCAAGTTACTTGCCTCACGGGGTTATTATGAGGATAATATGGGAGCTCAGAAAGAGAGAGACTTTGAAAAACACCCTCAGCAATTTAGAAGAAAGGTTTGGTAAGAATATAAATACACTCAGTCCTCAATGGACTGTTTTGGTCCATCCCCCCCATAAAGATTTATTTGTACTTCTGCAAATTTTGGTTCTCTGAAGCTCTTGTGTGTGTGGAATGTGCCATTTTGGCATACAGAGAACCAGTCTTCTATTACGACATTCTGTTTCTGCGATATATTGGGGGCATGAATTAAATTTGATCCTGTACAAAAGTCATGTTTTATTTTTAAAAAAACATTGAGGGGTTTTTTAAAACGGAAAACAAATGGAGTGCTTAAACAAATCATCCTGAAACACCAGTTTTAAGGGGGGAAAGGGGATAGGCTTTACCTGTAGGTAGAGAAGCATCTTGCAGAGACTGCCCTGAATTAAGCAGAGCAAGCTGCTCTTTCAGTTTCTTCACTTCAGACTGCAACTGCTTCACATTTCCTTGGGTGTCTTCATTTATCACAGCCTTAAATAGAAAATTTAAAATACTGAAACACACACGCCTGATGATCGGATAATTCAAATCCTACTGACAAAGCCAACGAGAATGCGTTGTTCTCACTTTCAGAAATCATAGGTTAAAAAGAAAATAATATAATAAAAATAATAAAAAATAAAAGAAAATAATAATAAATAATAATAATAAAAAGACTATATAATACTAGCATGGCAGCATATATTCTATGCATTTACAAGATCAGTTATAGAATTTAGCCTTCCCCTGATCTCAGCTCTCTTCTTTTAGAAAAGCATGTTCTTAATGCAAGGCTTCACGTGAGGAGTGAAAAATTTATAGGTTTGCTTTGTGAAGGCGCAGAAACGAGTTTAGGGAGTTTTTTTCTGTTTTCCTACATGCTGCCCCTACTCATGACTAATACTACTGACTCCCCCCCCCCCCCTTTCTTGCTACCTGTTGGTGTTTTGCAACTTTCTGACCTGTTGCAGGAGCTTAGCCAGACCTTAGCAGAGTATACGCAGAGTTCACAAAAGCAATCGGTTGCAGGCAGGATGGATGAAGAAGGAACCAGTAACTTGTTAGTTCGGTGTTTATTATATACAGTGGACTTCAAGTTACTATTTACAGGACCAGAACACAGATATTTAACTAGCTCTCTCATCACACGACTCGTACACAACACACTGGCCAACACTAACACCTAACTCCCAACTAACACATTCCAGTCAGTAGGCCATAAATCATTATGCCTGTGAGAGACCTTGACCAGTGGTAGAGCTGTTTCCAGGCCTCTATATCTCCAGGCAGATTTTACTCCTTTACTTGGCCTTGGCTGTTGGCCAACTCTTAAACTGACTCTGTGTGACACTGCACATATTCAAAAACCCAACACTACCGTCACCCCCTTAACTTGTGGCCCTATTTCCCTTTGCAACCCAGGAAGGCTTTGAAAGTTGATATTGGCAGAAGCAATAGTACACATATGCACATTTATAAATTTGTGAATCATGTGTTTGCATAAGATGCACATAGCTCTGCCTATCAGTTTTAATTCTTCTAGCTTGGGAGTTCTTAACAGATGCACACTGTAAAGGTTTAGCACAGAGAGTTGTTCTAGGCCAGGAAGCTTGAGTGTCTTGGTTGTGAGAACTGCAAGAAGGGAACTTCAGACAGTTTCTTCATTTTTACACAAGTTCCACAATGTCTGATACTGTTTTAAAAGTCCAAAGTGAATAGAAATTCCTTTTATTTCACGTAACTATAATTCAATTATATGTTGCACAGCTAAAAAATGTGAAACATACCTCATGTATTCTAGAAAGGAATGCAACCCATTTGCTAATACAGCAAATGATAGAATTTTCAGTAATTCGAAGGAGAAGGTATTTGTTAAATGTCTGCAACTGCAGTCTCTCCCTCTCCCTGTTGGTCTATTCAGTTTCATGATTGGAATATTAAGACTTAGCAAGAACATAGTATTATAAGAGTTGAAATAGATGAGAAATACTCACAATATTTATTTTGATTTAGCAAACCCTTTTTCTGCCAAGGAACCCTTTCAGACAAAGAAATTGCTTACAACTATGTACATTTGTGAAGAAAAATAAGGTGACTGAATAGCCAATGTCATATTCTGTCCCAATTAAATACCTTGTTTTTTATCAGTTTGGCTCTCTGAGCAAAATTAAGGGTGGACAAGGTTTCACCAAAACATCTGGATCCTGGATTAATGTTTGCTATGATGCAAGTTTTGGCATTACCTCCAAGAGAATCCTGTTTGAAGACATGAAATTTACTTTGAGATACAGCACTTTTAAAAGAAGAAAAACAGTTTGGATTTGATATCCCGCTTTATCACTACCCGAAGGAGTCTCAAAGCGGCTAACATTCTCCTTTCCCTTCCTCCCCCACAACAAACACTCTGTGAGGTGAGTGGGGCTGAGAGACTTCAAAGAAGCGTGATTAGCCCAAGGTCACCCAGCAGCTGCAAGTGGAGGAGCGGAGACGCGAACCCGGTTCACCAGATTACGAGTCTACCGCTCTTAACCACTACACCACACTGGCTCTCTTCATTTTTACACAAGTTCCACAATGTCTGATACTGTTTTAAAAGTCCACAGGGAATAGAAATTACTTTTATCTCATGTAATTATCATTGAATTGTATGTTGCAGAGCTAAAAAATGTGAAACGTACCTCACGTATTCTAGAAAGGAATGCAACCCATTTCCTAATACAGCAAATGATAGAATTTTCAGTAATTTGAAGGAGACAAAAAAGCACATAGTTTAACTAATTCTAGTGTTTATAGAAACACAAACTATTTCCTCCTCTTCTACTAAGCCTTGTTTTGGGGAGGATACCGCCCTCCTCATAAGACCACGGTTTTAGGCGACTGTGTTGCTTCAGGACTTAACATTCTGATGGGGCACTTTTGGTAGAACATTGTGACAGGATGCTCTAAAGCAAGATTAATACCCATTATGAGGACCACATACATATGTATTGCCACTACGTTTGGTTTACGATGCTCTATTATGCGTACTGCATGCTAGTGCAAGCAGCCTGAATACTTATGTAAGCAGTATATCCAAACCTGGAATCACGGCTTGTTTCGCCATAACAAACCACAATTGCTAGCCTGCTTTAGACAAAAGCTTGTTGGATTATCACGTGATTTATTATGATGAAACAATCCATGACTCCAGATTCAGACATAACACTAAAGTAGCCCGTTTGTGATTTGTTTACTGGCTTGTATGAAGGAGGAGTGAGGGAAACACTCTTCGGCTGTGTAAATCTACATGCAGTTTGTGTACAGAATAGCTTAATAAGCAAAACTTTGCGGTTTAGCATTATGTGACCAACGGCAACAGATTGTAGTAATCATTGATTTTCCAGGACAACATACCACAAGTAAGACATCTGAATAATATAAAAGTCAAAAGTATTTTGTCTTTTGAAAACCAATGTCCTAAAAATTAATGGAACACATTACCCGTAGCAGAAAAGTGAGCCTGGAGTCCCTGTAACAGATGTGCCTCTGTTTTCCATTGCCCACATCAACAAGTGCAGTGATCACTTGGCCCAGACAACTTAATGAACGGTTTATGTTCCCTGCTTCCTAGAACAAACAAGAAAATAAAAGTGAATGCCTTTGTTTTTAGTGGAAAAGAAATAAACAAGTTGGTGTTACTGTGAAGTGTGCTTCTGGTCAGTGGGTAGCGGAGCATGCATTATACAAGCGCATGGACTCTGTCTCCAAGAGGAGTTAACCCTTTTCTGCATGCTCCAATTCCCACTGACCAAGAATGCACTGTTTCGCCACTAACCTTTAACCTAACTCCCTCTGTGTGAGTATCTTTTTGTCTCTCTGATCCAGCCAAATCTACCAAATTCAGCAGAGATGATCGAATATTCATAACGTCATTGGTTTTCTCCATTGATTCGACCGTGATAGTAAAAACAGCATGAGACCTTGAGGACTCTCTGTTCATTGAGGTAGACGCTACGCGACGATTTCTCCACCCTGTTGTTAACACCTAGTTAGAATAAGATATGAGTAGTATTTACAATATATTATGGAACAGACTCAACAACTTTATCTTAAGCTACTTTGGAGTCACAACTGGGATTATAGTGCTAATCTTAAATGTGTTAACAAAAGATCCCCTCTATTTCTAATCCTAATCTGCAAGAAGTGTTAAATTAACATCTTACTTGTAGGCAATGATGCATGTTTTACACATCCCTGTTCAAAAGGAACTTATAACATGGCTTCCCAAGTCTCCCACCCTATTTTTAAAAAATCTTATACTTGTCCTTTTGAATGTAAATTAAAATGAAAAGATGCCATTTGATGATTTCCAGGTTGATGATTTCCCCTTCCAGAGACAAGTCTTTCACACCTTGTGAAATACTGTTCCAGATAGTCCCAAGTTGTGGAGTGGATTTTGGTGCAAGAGTGTTTCTGCTGCTGGAAAGGCGAGTGTGAAAAGTTCTCATGCACACATAATGCATTGCATATGCCTTCTGTATCCCTGGAAGCTGAGCTGCAGGAATGAGTATTTATTGCAGAACATAAATAGCCCAACATAAGGGAGCTGAGGGGCAAAAGGTACAAAACAAGCCTAAGAAGCCCAAGTTATTTCTTTGAGTTAAGCTCTTCAAATCATGATACTGCTACTTCAGTGAGTGCTGCCTCTATTACAACATGCAAGGATGTCTACCTCTACTTATCAAAACAGCATACTTTATATGCTTCAGCAGCTGAAGTCAACACTTGCTCCACTGCACCAACAACAAATACTCCTTTCGTGATGTGCTCTCTGAGGAAGAGTCCAGCTGAGGCAGAATCCAGCAAGTCAAATAGCTGCTCATTGTAGATTTCAATAAACGAACACTTGCAGAGAAAACTCTTTTCTGTACCAGCCTATAAGAAACATTAACATTTGTGTTACAGAAAATGCTGTTTTAATTTTATCTGGCCTCTAACGTCATTACAAGGTTTTCACAGCAACTATGAAGGCATGCCTTTATTGATCTCTTGCAGTTTACAAAAGACATATTTTACCACCCAACTCCTACCTTCACTTTACATATTTGGAGCCTTTATTGTACGAACTTCAAGCCCTTCAAGAAACAGTTTACCCACCTACTTCCCTGCCCCATCACACCACCTTTGGTCCTGTTCATAGCCAGCTGTCCTTCTGCTGTTTACCCACTGAACCCGTTTTGGCTATTAAAAGCTGGGGCAAACTGAATGGATTGTCCAGCTCTTTGACACAGCTCTGTATCCTTTTTGGCTTTAAAGGCCAACAGAGCTTAATCAGTGCAATATTGTAGCAGCTCAGCCCTAGCAATTAACTCTCTGGTTGGAAGAGAACAGTGAGCACAAGGCAATAAGGCACAACACAGTATTCTGAAACAGATAAATTTACGCTTGAAATTGGACAGATGGCTGGGAGGGTCAACTAGGGTAGAAATGAAGTTTGCCGTTTCACTTGCACATTGGAAGCCAATTGCTACTCACCATGTGTAAGTAGCAAGCTAGCATAGCTGCTTGCCTGTATGAAATAGTGTGATCCCAATCTATACAATCATTCCGAACATGCAGGTTATTTCTTCCAAATGAATGAAGGGCACCCAAGAGCAGGATGCCATTGCTACTAATTAAAACGAACCCTCAAGGACTTTTACCACAATCTTCATTAAGAAAAGGATTTACCTTTTCTTTTTCACGTTCAATTAGAAAAAACAGATATTCAAAACTCCGTGGTATTACTCCTCTCAGATTATGAGTAAAGTTATCAGAGTCGGGAGGACCTTGAAAAAAGAAAGAAAGAATTGCTTGGATAGAAATCTAAAAATATCTAGCAGAAATGAGGTGGTTTACATTATTAGTATTAGTAATATGCAATGTTTCTGAAATAGGAAGGAGGCCTTACTGAATAGATAAAGGCCATGGTTAAGAGCAGGCTTCGTCAAACTTGGCCTTCCAGATGTTTTTTTGGCCTACAACTCCCATGATCCCTAGCTAGCAAGACCAGTGGTCAGGGATGATGGGAACTGTAGTCTCAAAACATCTGGAGGGCCAAGTATGAGGAAGCCTGGTTAAGAGATACAGTGGTACCTTGGTTCTCAAACTTAATCAGTTCCAGAACTCCGTTCCAAAACCAAGGTGCGCTTTCCCATAGAAAGTAATGGAAAATGGATTAATCCGTTCCAGACTTTTAAAAACAACCCTTTAAACAGCAATTTAACATGAATTTTATTATCTAATGAGACCATTGATCGATAAAATGAAAGCAATAAACAATGTTCTGCAGTCACACAATCAATCAATCAATCAATCAATCAGTAAGTAGCTGAACTGGGTTCCACAGTCACAAAAAAAGAGCCGCAAAAATGCAAAAATAGACAGACCTTAGCGTAAAACTCAAATCGGAAGCGTAACACGCAAAACAGAGCACGTTCCGCTTCTGAAAAAAAGTTCACAAGCCGCAACACTTACTTCTGGGATTGCAATGTTTGGGTTCCAAGGTGTTTGAGAACCAAGGTACCACTGTACAATATCCCCCCCCCAAGATGCTGATGCCTGATTAGTCTAACTCTAATCCCTTCCAAGACTCTTCCAAGTATCTTTTTCACCTGTCCCTTTGATGAAGGCTTTGGCTGTCTCTAACAGAGTCAGGAACACTACAGTTCCTTTGGTCTATGTTGTTAGATCATAGACTATGGCAAAATTAATGATATCCTAATATGAAACTAGCCCTAGATTTGGGAAATACTGTGTTAGAAGTTAATATTACACAATGCGAAGGGGTGGGGAAAGAGGATCCCACACTGCGATCGAAAATGAGATAAACAACTGTAAGCACAAATCAGTATGTGTTGTACTTACCCATCATCGTAAAGGTTTTCCCTGAACCAGTTTGGCCACTAAAGAGAAAAAGAAGCAGCACGCACATATAATTATATCTCAGTAATCAGAATGTACTCATTTATTCATATATTTGCTAGGGTTAATTCTGTATCATTAAGAGGGTACATGTGTTGCATGCAGAGATTTCCAGGTTCAACTCCTGGCATCTCAAGTTAAACAGGATGGCGTAGCAGGCGACGTGGAAGATGCTGGGCCCCAGACACTGGAAGGCTAATGCTGCACATGGATGAATGGACTAGATGAATTTATGCTTTAAATTTTACAGTCCTTAGAATGGTCTGACCCGGTAATGTATTTCTCAAACAGAGCAGTTCATATAATTCAAATCAGATATTTTACTATTTGCATGAAATAAAAAGGTTAAAAGCTTACTATGCAAAAATGGTTCCATTGTAGCCATTCATGCATGATTCTACTATCTTTTTGGCCACACTTGAGAACACTGATTCCTAGGCAGAAAAGATTATAAAAAATAGTTTTAATATGTTATAATGATAAAAACAGCTTGACTTCATAGCATTCACAAACATATAACCACACACTGTGCACTATTCATTAAACAATACACATACCCTGACATTAAGGAATACTTTTCATTAAACACAAGCAATTCCACTGATACTAAAGAACCATTATAATGCACGAAATAATGAAATCAATGAGACTCGCTTCCAAGTAATAGGTTGGAGCCATTATGAGAATATATCTAATGAATATGGCTATTACTAAAAGAGAAATTGTTAATGTATCATAAATCTTAGCACATAGCAGTCAGCTAGCAATTCTGTTTCCTTACTTTCATCTTCTTCCCTTTCCCCTTTTCTTCTCAACATTCTTAGATTGCAAGCTTACATAATGGCGCTATATATTATCTATGTATACTTCTTAGCTATTTTAGGCACTTTAAAGCAGTGTTAGAAAATGAAAGCTAGGAGCTAAATGGCACCTTAAACCCTAGGTTATGGGTGCAACAACAGACTGTCTAGGCATGCTTTTTTATAACAAGAATAGAAAGCTGAAAATGAATGAACGGCAGCTAAAATATGATGTTCATTTTTCTCATGGCCTAGTCCAGTGGTCGGCAAACCTGGCCTCAGACGATGGACCGCAGAGCATGGTGCACGCCGCGTGGGAGCTCTGCGGGGATGGGCTAATGGAGCGCCGAGATGCACTCCTGAGCACATGCAGAGTGCGTTCCTCCTCCAGGTCCGGAGGCAGCTGCAGGACCGGCTTGCAGGGTATTTATATTTTTCAAAATATAGTCCGGCCTCCCACAAGGTCTGAGGAACAGTGGACTGACTCCCTGATGAAAAGGTTTGCTGACCCCTGGTCTAGTCCTTCCCCAGCCCACCCCTCTAATATTCTTAAAAGGGTCTCTTCTCCAGAGAATAGCTAGAAGTGGGGAGGCAGAACTTACCCCTCAATAAGTGTGTATAGGATTGCAGCCTAAGGTAGGTGGGTAACAATTTTAATAACCTGTGTTATACTAGCCCCTTAAACGAAAGCACCTATCTGCAATTTCAGTTGAAAAATTTAATGTTAATGTAGATGGCTCAATGCAAACTATTTTCTATTACAAATGAGAACATGGCCAAAGAAGTCTCTTTTCTTTCTTTTTTTTTAAAAAAATGTTAACCTTTTAGGAACTAACTTATCTGTTGAATTACCTGGGTTGTGTCCACATCTGCCACATGATCAAAGGTAAAAATCTTAGGTTCAGGCTTTGAATTCAGGCGAATAGTGTTTGATGAAAGAACAGATAAGCACAAGCCATTGTCAGCAAGCACAGTTCCTTCTTCTAGAGGGCGCACCCTCACGAAAACCTTGATAGCATCACCTTCAGTACTAAAACAAAGCAACAGCTACATTAGTATACTAGTAACCAGCTGTAACATGTTTGTAAAGTCATTTTATTTTTGTCTCGTTCTTATGACACAATAAGCAGACACATCTAGATAAACATATTTATCTTACGTTACGCCATACATGCAACTGCTGTGGAAATGTTATTGTTTTAACCTGCACCATCAATTCATCTGATTTTGTTGCAGGTTGACAGTCGTCCATGCCTTTTTAAAAAAGTATTTATTTTGGAACAGCCAGGATTGTAAATTAGGATCAAATTGTAAATCTCTTGATCACACAATGAACTTGCCCAATCTGATGTTTAATTCTTGCACACAATTAATGGATTCTTACCTGGAGGCTGCTAACGCTGTGTCACCTAAAAAACGAAAGTGAGAACGTGATAATTTAAAAACTGTATGTAAGACATCTATCTACTGCTAATTATTCACATTTCTATGGAGTGTCTACAAAAACAAGCTACAGAAAATGGGGCGACAAAACAAAAAAACTGAAGCAATGATAGCTATGATGTCACACATAATGCAAACGCCTTGTATTGCCAAAGGTCTGGTACCCATACTCTGGTACACGTGGAAGGTGTGTAGTGTGAACACCCCAGGGGTGTAAACTCCCCAGAAAGTTTTTTGTCCGAAGTGGACAGGCATTACTTATTGCATGCACATTCATATTGATCAATTTACTTGAGGTGTTTGCATGTGAACCCCTGTATCCGTTCCCTAACCATAGAACTGGAAAGAGGATGCAGGAATCACAACCAGGTGCCCATCCAATCTCTGAAATAACGATTTATTTATTTTTTTAACTTATCGCTTTTTCATGAAAATGCTCTTTGCCAACTGCACTATCCGATTTACGTCTCAAGCCATGGGTAGGCAAACTAAGGCCCGGGGGCTGCGGACAGTCCGGGAATGTGTGCTTTTATTTAAAATGCATCTCTGGGTTATTTGTGGGGCATAGGAATTTGTTCATTTTTTCCCTTCAAAATATAGTCTGCCCCCCCCCAAAAGGTCTGAGGGACAGTGGACCGGCCCCCTGCTGAAAAAGCTTGCTGACCCAAAGAAAAAGAAGGAACATTTTATCATATGTAGTGGGAATGTAAGTAAAAAACTTCTGGGAAATGATATACTGTATAATGAGATGAAAAAGATGTTGAAATATACATTTTTCTAAAAAACCCGAAGCATTTTTACTTGGTATTATAGGTGAGGATATTAATAGACAAGACATTAAATTGTTTTTATATGCAACAACAGCAGCAAGAGTATTGTTAGCCCAGAAATGGAAGCAAGAAGAAATTCTGACGAAAGAAGAATGGCAGACAAAATTAATGGACTATGCAGAATTAGATAAAATGACAGGAAGGATTCGAAACCTGCAGGACCAGAGATTCACAGAAGATTGGAAGAAATATATGAATTATTTGAGGAGCATCTGTAATCAACAAATTATGCTAGTGGGACTACAGTAAGTTTTGTAAGGAGAAATATATGAAACATTGCAATGTAGAGAAAGAATAGAGATATTAGTTATGAGATCTAAATATAATGGTGAAAGTAAGAAATGTATATTAAGTGAATAGATTGGAAAATTTTCAGATGTGATTGATGCAAGTCAAAACAACTGTATAAGATGTAAAAGTATGTTTATATAGTGTTGAAAAAGATATGTTAAAAAACAATATATATATAAAGTTTGCTGACCGCCCCCCCCCCCCCCGTCTTAAGCAGAAACAGATCCCACCGAGTTCAGTAGGGTTTATCCTTTATCCTTAGATGACTTAGAGTTGGAAAGGGACCATGAGCGTCATCTAGTCCAACCCCCCGCCATGCAGGAACCTTCCCCCGCCCAAAGTGGGGCTCAAACCCCACAACCCCGAGATGAAAAGCCTCACACTCTACCAACTGAGCCATCCCTTCAGCACTACCTTGCCAAAGTGAAGATCCCTATAAGCAACTTAGGAAAGGGCATTGTTGTTGTTGTTTAGTCGTTTAGTCGTGTCCGACTCTTCGTGACCGCATGGACCAGAGCACGCCAGGCACTCCTGTCTTCCACTGCCTCCCGCAGTTTGGTCAAACTCATGTTGGTAGCTTCGAGAACACTGTCCAACCATCTCATCCTCTGTCGTCCCCTTCTCCTTGTGCCCTCCATCTTTCCCAACATCAGGGTCTTTTCCAGGGAGTCTTCTCTTCTCATGAGGTGGCCAAAGTATTGGAGCCTCAGCTTCAGGATCTGTCCTTCCAGTGAGCACTCAGGGCTGATTTGCTTCAGAATGGATGCGTTTGATCTTCTTGCAGTCCATGGGACTCTCAAGAGTCTCCTCCAGCACCAGAATTCAAAAGCATCAATTTTTCAGTGATCAGCCTTCTTTATGGTCCAGCTCTCACTTCCATACATCACTACTGGGGAAACCATAGCTTTAACTATATGGACCTTTGTTGGCAAGGTGATGTCTCTGCTTTTTAAGATGCTGTCTAGGTTTGTCATTGCTTTTCTCCCAAGGAGCAGGCGTCTTTTAATTTCGTGGCTGCTGTCACCATCTGCAGTGATCATGGAGCCCAAGAAAGTAAAATTTCTCACTGCCTCCATTTCTTCCCCTTCTGTTTCCCAGGAGGTGATGGGACCAGTGGCCATGATCTTCGTTTTTTTTGATGTTGAGCTTCAAACCATATTTTGCGCTCTCCTCTTTCACCCTCATTAAAAGGTTCTTTAATTCCTCCTCACTTTCTGCCATCAAGGCTGTGTCATCTGCATATCTGAGGCTGTTGATATTTCTTCCTGCAATCTTAATTCCGGTTAGGGATTCATCCAGCCCAGCCTTTCGCATGATGAATTCTGCATATAGTATTCCTTTTTTTAACTATTTCTAAAAAGGGGGCGAATAGCCTCCTTCAGTTACAAGGCGCCCCACATAACCGTGTGAACCTCCCTGCGCCTTCGGGGCTTTAGCTGCGTATGCGGGTCCGACCCCATCCCGTCGCAGGGAGTTCCGCGGACCCCGCCCGCCTCCCGCCAAGAGTTCTCCTGCTCGTATGCAGAGTTCTCGAGCCCCAGCCGGCTCTGCCTTCCTCAGCGCCCACTCCCGACAGCAGCTAATGTGGGGGAAACCCCGCGGCGCTAAATAAATGCATAGGGCGAAAGAGCTTTTTCCTCACAGCTCCAGTCCAACCTCCCTCCCTCGAAGCCCCATTTCGCCCCCACCGCCGTCTTTCCTTACCTTTCGACCCGGGGGCCATTCTCCCCCTCAGCAACTTCGACTCCGCTGAGGGCTTAAAAGCCTGAAAATGGCGCCCTGTTTAAATTTGGCGCGAACGAAGCTTCCGCGGGGGCAGCCATTGTGGGGGGCGGGGAAAAGGGAAGGCCTCCGTCACGTGACGCGGGGAGAGAGGGCGGGAAGGGAAAGAAAGATGGCGGGGAGCGGGGTGGGCGGGGCGTCGGCGTGACGCGACGTGAGGCGCCGTCGCTCGGCCTTAACACAAGCCTAGGTTTACCTCAGCGGCGCCATGAGCAAAAAGAACCAGGTTTCGTACGTGCGGCCGGCCGAGCCCGCCTTCCTGAGCCGCTTCAAGGCGCGAGTCGGCTACCGGGAGGGGCCCACGGTGGACACCAAGGTAACGGCGACGACGAGCGCCCGCCCCGGGGGCCCTTCCCTGGCCAGGCGGGGGAAGGCGGCGAGAGGGTCGCCCTGGTGTCCGGGCTTCCGCGCTTCATAGAAGGGCCCACCGAGGTCGTCTATAGTCAGCGCAGGGATCTTTTGCCCAGATCAGGATTCGAACCCACGACCTTGAGCATAAAGGGTCTCGTGCGCTACCCGGCTTCGAATTAGGGTTGCCGCCTCTTTTCTGGCAAAAGGCGATTCCACACCCCCCCCAAAAAATATATATATCTGGTGCTGAAGTGACTTCAAAGCTTTCTTAACAGGATGGCCCCTCTGGAATTGCTACAATTTGGAGAGACCCAAATACATGGCCTTTCGCACACCGTTTGGAGAGGGTCCCTAACTTGGATCCTTGGTTAGGGATCCTCTCCCCTAACAGGTTAGGGATTCCTAACTTGGCAAAGATAGAGAGAAGATTTGAAATAACAGGACAAAACTATCAATACGGGATGTAGTGTTTTTTATTTATTTATTTTTAATAAATATTTTTATTTGAATAAAAATCCCCCCTTGAATAACTTTCTTTCCCTGGAGTATCTTTCCCCCCCTGCATCCTGTTCTCTTCTCTTAGGGAACATCCTAACTAATGAGATCCCAAATCTTTCACTCCCAAGTGCATTTTTATTCTTTAGCCAGGGTGTTTCCTGCTTGGCAGGGGGTTGGACTCGATGGCCCTTGTGGTCTCTTCCAACTCTATGATTCTATGGATCCATCAGAGTGTGCAAGAAAGAGATGGGGATAGGAAAATACCTGCTTTCTTGAGAAAGGAAGGATCTGATCACAATGACTGATGTGCTATTTTTGCAGAAACAAACAGCAGAGGGAGTGCAAGCTAAACTGAATTAATCTTACTCCTCGCACTTTGCAGCATAAATGGCCACTTTGACCAACGATCCCAAACTACCATGCATGGAATGGCATTGCTGGCTTTTGATCTGGTGTCAGACCCTTAACCTGTGCTTCATCTGATAAGAGAAGTTATAGGTTGATTACCCCCCCCCCCACACACAAAAAAGCACACTCTAAATGCCTACGATTTAAATAGGAACATAAGAAGAGCTTGCGGGATCGTACCAATGGCCCATTTCATCAGGGTTCGAAATTAGCAGGCGCCAGGCACATTTTGTGCCTAAATATTCTCCATTCCATTTGCGAGCACCTAAAAAAGTCTGGGTGCCATTTTTTGTGCCTGGCTGACACTCAAGGATTACTGGAATGTATGTGCTTTGAAAAGGGACACAGGTGGCGCTGTGGGTTAAACCGTAGAGCCTAGGACTTGCCAATCAGGAGGTCAGCGGTTCGAATCCCCGTGATGGGGTGAGTTCCCATTGCTCGGTCCCTGCTCCTGTCAACCTAGCAGTTCAAAAGCACGGCAGTGCAAGTAGATGAATAGGTATCGCTCCGGCGGGAAGGTAAACAACGTTTCCGTGCACTGCTCTTTTCACCAGAAGCGGCTTTGTCATGCTGGCCACATGACCTGGAAGCTGTACGCCGGCTCCCTCAGCCAATTAAGCGAGATGAGCGCCGCAACCCCTGAGTCGGCCACGACTGGACCTAATGGTCAGGGGTCCCTTTATCTTTATCTTTATGTGCTTTGAAGCTTCAAAGGATATATTAAGGATAGACAATATGTTAAGGTGTTTAACAATAAAGAGCAGTTTTGAAAACTGATGTTTGGTACCAATATTTTTATTGTAAACACCAAATTAAACATGTATTAACAATTTCTGTTAAAAATGTGATATTAGCACTATGTCACTTATGTGAACTGCATCTTAATTCATGCTTATCAAAACAATAAATAAAAAGTGTTGCCAACCCCCGCCCCCATGGCGACTAGACGTTCTGTTTTGGCGCCCACAACCCAGACCCCCAAAGCCATTTGGCACCTACCTTTTCTGTCCCAGTTTCTAACACTGCATCTCATCCATCATCCACAGTTCAGTGGTACCTCAGGTTAAGTACTTAATTCATTCCGGAGGTCCGTACTTAACCTGAAACTGTTCTTAACATGAAGCACCAATTTAGCTAATGGGGCCTCCTGCTGCTGCCGTGCCGCCGGAGCACGATTTCTGTTCTCACCCTGAAGCAAAGTTCTTAACCTGAAGCACTATTTTTGGGTTAGCAGAATCTGTAACCTGAAGCATATGTAACCTGAGGTACCACTGTAGCCAACCAGATGCCTGTGGGAACCCCCAAAGCATGACTTGAGCACAACAGCCCTTTCCCCACTTGAGATTTCCAGCAACTGGCATTCAGAAGCATCACCGCTTCAAACAATTGGTCCTAAACCCAGAGAAGTGCCTATGTCAGATTTGCATGCATGGCCAGGCTCTTTGTCTCTCTTGACATAGCAGCCCTTGGGCTTTGCGCCACCAGCTGTTTGCGACAGAAGTGGGTGAAGACTGAGCTTTGAAAGTGGTTCGTGTGAGTGAGACACAGTCCCAAAACAGATATGAAAAGCCCCACTGCTCGTGCCCAGCCCTCGAGTGCATGCAAATAAGCTTGTTGGATTGAATCTCTGTAGGCCTCTCTTGCTCTGTATGAGGGTGACACACAAATTCACACAAGCAATCCATATTTTTCATATTTAGGCTGTTGAAGAAGGCTTCTGCTGAAGTCATTCTAGAAATTAATAATTGTACGATTGTAGATGTCTGGATGAGCCCTGAGAATGCCAGAGATCTTGATGGATCAGCTGCAAATCCAGAAATAGACAGACATTCTTGTGCATATGCCCTAATTTTTTATGTGTGCATCTATGTTATATCTGTGTTTCAATATGAAAATTGTTCTTTACAAATAATAATAATAATAATAATAAAAGGTTTGCAAATTTTTTTAAAAAAATTCTACGATTGTAGAAGTCTACCGTGCTGGTTTGGTTGTGAAGCATCTGATAAATAAATTAAAGCCAAATAAATAAATATTGGAGCCACCCCAGACTTGTGCATGTTTATTAAACATGTGACTGCCCCTTTGGCCATAAAGCAGGGGTAGGAGTTAGCTTTTTGCCCTTAAAAGGAGCATGTTGGCGGAGGGGAGTGAAACTTGCCCACCTCCCACTCAGCCTTACCCTGCCATGCTCCTCTGCTTCACGTAGTTTTTTCCTTGCCAGTAGTGGAGCCAGGCAGGGGGCAACTTTAAGCATCAGAGAACAGGGAAGTAAAGATTGGGTGGGTGGGTTTGCCTCCCCTCCCCTGTGGGCTTTTTAAAGTATAGATACATACCCCCCCACACACAGTGTGGACAGAGCATGGATCACTCACTTGGTTAGAGTGTGGTGCTGATAATTCCAAGGTTGCAGGTTCGATCCCCATAAGGGAAAGTTGCATATTCCTGCCTTGCCAGGGGTTGGTCTGATCATTAGGGTCTGTTCTAATTTCATGATTCTATATCTATGTGAATTTGCATACAGTTATTCTCTCTATCCAAAAGCAAAGTCCAAAAGACTCAAGCCATGCAGCAGTCTTGCTGATGTTAATCAGGTCTGGGTCTAGTTGCAGAGCAGACCTTCTGGGAAGCCTATACACGATGCCTTGGCAGGGCAAAAATCTAACAAATAGTATTTTGCACGTGGAGCTTGCAGCAAGACGTTGGAGTATGGAATGCCCCTTGTCCAGGGTTCCAGCCTGCCTTCCAGCCATGCCCTTTTGCAAGATGGACCTTTTCTGCAGTGGCTCCCTATTTGTAAAATGCTCTCCTCGGGGAGGTTCGGCTGGCGCCTTCATTATGCCAGGCAAAAACATTCCTCTTCAACCAGGCCTGTGACTTATTGACATTTGATGCCCTTTTGAATGTGTTGCGTGAGAGTTTTGTTCTTATTTTTAATTATGTATTTTGTGTTTTTTATAATGTAATTTTATGTTGCGAACTGCCTTGAAATCTACAAGTGACGGGTCGTATAAAAGACAGATGATGATAGATAGATAGATAGATAGATAGATGATGATGAAGGGCCGTATACAAGATAGAGAGATAGATAGATGATAGATAGATAGATAGATAGATAGCAAGTTTAGTTTGGACAAACCAGGCAAGATCCTTTCTTAATGAACAAATTGTCAAAGGGAGAAAAGGCAGCAGAGTATGATAAAGAGGAGGAAAAGTAATATTTCCATTTGTCCTTAGTTTCGCTTCTCTGACAGTTTCATGCAGTGTGATGGAAACCAATTTGTAGCTCTGCATTTGATGTCTCGTAGGTTTGATTGTTTTCCTATTCTGCCTGCGCTGGTGAGTGTTCTGGGGCTGCAGAAATGAGACGCAGTACAAACCTTCAAGCTGGGTTGCTTTGCGTAGATAAAAAGCTGTCACATTTTGTATTTTAGATGCAAGCTGACTGACTAGTTGCACTTTACAGAAATCTGAAAGCATTTGAGTTGCTTTCGGTATAAGCTGTCTTTGAAAATCACAGATTCGCAAATCTAGACTGGATTCCAGAAAGATCAGGTGGATTCCCATTGGGCTCCCGGAAGGGCATATATACACTCATGGGGTCTGAGCTGGCATTGACAGGAATATGAGACCTTGGGGTTGTAGTGGAGAGCTCCATGAGAATGTCAACCCTCTGTGTGGCAGCTGTGAAAAATGCAAATTCAATGTTATGAATTGCTCAGAAAGAAATGGAAAAGAAAGCTGTTGATATCCTAATGCCACTATATAAACTTGTGTGACCGCATTTTAGATACACTGGGTACAGTTCTGTTCACCTCACTTCAAAAAAGATATTGTAGAGCTGGAAAAAATTCAGAAAAGGGCGCCAAAATGATCAAGAGAATGGAGCAACTCCTCTATGAGTAAAGGCTGCAGCATTTTGGGTGACTAAGAGGTGAACGTGGTAGAATTTTATAAAATTATGCATGGCAAGGAGAAAGTGGATAGACTTTCCCTCTCTCATAACAGGAGAACCTTGTGGTTGTAAGGGTAGAGGGTAAAAATCAGCAAAAATCACCTGTCCTGTTAGTGGAGGCGTCTAGATCCAAAGGTTTTGTGCGAGTGCAAGGGCACCAGTTGGATTCTACCTGTTCATTCTAGCTGATAACTGGAAGCAAGTTTTGTGTAAGATTTTTGGAATCTGTAGCTGTAAACCAGCTCAAGAACATTACATCTTTTGCCTAAAAGGTAAAAGGACTCCTGACCATTAGGTCCAGTCCTGACTGACTCAGGGGTTGCGGCGCTCATCTCGCTTTATTGGCCGAGGGAACCAGCGTACATCTTCCGGGTCATGTGGCTAGCATGACTAAGCCGCTTCTGGCGAACCAGAGCAGCACACGGAAATGCTGTTTACCTTCCCGCCGGAGTGGTACCTATTTATCTACTTGCACTTTGACGTGCTTTCAAACTGCTAGGTTGGCAGGAGCAGGGACCGAGCAACGGGAGCTCACCCCGTTGCGGGGATTCGAACCGCCAACCATCTGATCAGCAAGTCCTAGGCTCTGTGGTTTAACCCACAGTGCCACCCGTGTCCCACACACATCTTTTGCCTACTACTTTTCAATTAATGCTACAATCCTAAGCATACTTACCTGGGAAAAATGCATTGATTCCTGTCAGACTTTCCAGTGAAAATGGCTAGGATTAGGCACAAGAGTGACGTGGTGTGTTCAAAAGTCCTTTTAAACAGCAATCCTCACTACCCGCTCAACTGGAATTACTCCTGTTTAGGATTGGGCCTTTATGTTTTATCTCAGCAAAACCTAGAACAGCAGGTCACTATTTATCCCAGTCGACAACTGAAAAATGAACTGAGGCAGTGAAGGTGTAGTTTGTCCACTGGCTAACTTAATGGCGGAGGTAGGACCTGAATGCCGCTTCATGTCTAACCAACACCAGACTGCACTGACTGTTAACTGTCTGAAAGTTTTCTTTTCTTTTCTTTTATTAGAAAAATATTGGTTTCTTACTTGCTGGACATAGTACATAATTAAATGCATGGTTTGCCTCGAAGTGGCATTCTTACAATAAAATTAAATGATGTGTGGGATTCAGGTGACGTGGTTGTTATTAGAATTATTTTACTATATAAAAGAAGACCCTTCAGAAAAAACAAGACTCAGGAACCTTTGACCCTCCAAGTGTTGCAGAACCGCAAGTCCATTTAACCCTGATCATTGGCCATGATGGTTGGGGGTGATGGGAGTTGCAGTCCAATGATGTCTGTAGGGCCAGAGGTTCTCCAGTCCCGACATAGAAGATAACAGGGAGAAGCTGTTCCAGCCAGCCTTCTTCCTGACATTTTATACTTTCATGTTCTGCCAATTCCGATTATTGTTTTGTCTTTTCCTTAACCCAAAAGAACTGGTCAGATGGTAGTAGAAGCCTGCTAATCTTCCTTCTCTTACCTTAAAATTATTTTGGGAATGACCATCTGAGTAGCTTAGCTTTCCTCCTTTCTTCCAGAGAGAACAGCTCCCAGCTGCTGATGACGATGACGATGGAAGCGACAAAGAGGATGAACAGCCACAGGTGATTGTTTTGAAAAAAGGGGACCTGAGTGCCGAAGAAGTGATGAAGATTAAAAAGGAGGTTAAAGAGACTCCCAAAGCCACAGGTACGTTTTGTAAATACTAAGTTCAGCATTCTTTACTAAGCAGAAGGACAGTTTCTATCAAGTAGCCTTCTAATTTGTCAGTTGCTTTGGATACGATGCCTATCCAACCCCCTGCTCTGCTCACTTTGATTTCCTTATTGCCCCTCTCCCTAGCACTCTCTCTGTGTTGATCTTCCAGTACTGCCACCGATTCCCATTTCCCTGGTTTGCCATTGCAAGTCGCTGCCTTTCTCCTTTCTGCATTACAGCTGCTTCATTTCTCTAGGGGCTCCTTTGGGTGTGCTTTCTCTCTCTCCTCCTAGCTTTAGTTAGAGATAATAAGGTTAGAGATGCCAGGTGGAACTTAACAGCACAAGTGTGACAGCCACGGCAAAGAGAAAGACATAACCGCGTTTAGGGCAACTGCTTACTGTTGGCATCCTTCTGTCTCAAGTGACAATGGAGTGCACCTCCCAGGGTGAAATCAAACAGCTGGAGAGTCACAGCACTCACTGTGGCTGCAGAGACCGATAACTTGTAACTGCTGCCTCCTCCATTGTTTTTGCTGTGTTAGCAGCACCAAGTGGCCTCTCTAAGGTGCAAGCCTGGGCAGTGTGTATGGCGTTCATGGGCTGCTTAGATTACTGTTTTCCAACCTTTTTCCGACCATGGCCCCCTTCTGAACTTCTTTCCTTCCTGTGACCCCCATGGACCCAGTACAAATCTGAGGTTCTGCCCCATTAACAAAAGCCTGCCCCCCGACAAAAATCCTGGCTATGCCCATGCCCCCCCCGTCCTACTGGTAGAAAGGTAGCTATTTAAATGTTTTGTTTGTAAACAGTTATTTGACACACAGGGGGAAACCTACATATACAGTGGTACCTCGGGTTAAGTCCTTAATTTGTTCCGGAGGTCCGTTCGTAACCTGAAACTGTTCTTAACCTGAAGCACGACTTTAGCTAATGGGGCCTCCCGCTGCTGCTGCGCCGCTGGAGCACAATTTCTGTTCTCATCCTGAAGCAAAGTTCTTAACCTGAAGCACTATTTCTGGGTTAGCGGAGTCTGTAACCTGAAGCGTCTGTAACCTGAAGCGTATGTAACCTGAGGTACCACTGTACAGTCCAAAAGGTGCACAGGGAGTTCTGTATAAAGTAGAACCTCATGTTACGTACTGTCCCCCTAACAAATGCTTTGGGTTACGCGCTCCACTAACCCGGAAGTAGATGCTCCCGGTTGCGACCTTTGCCCTGGGATGCGAGCGGAAGTCGTGCTCCAGCGGTGCGGCAGCAGTGGGAGGCACCATTAGCGAAAGCGCGCCCCATGAGCTGTTTCCGGTTACGAACGGACCTCCGGAACAGATTAAGTACGTAACACGAGGTACCACTGCATATGGGAGAAATTTTAAAAACAAGTGGTCCTCACTGACCTGGTGCAAAAAGATCTTATCAAGCAGCTTGGGCTTGCCCAGCCCTACCCATTGTTGCCTCACCACCGCACTTACCTGACCTGGGGGTTCTGGTTCGTGGACTCTACTTGTCAAAATGGGAGTTTCAGTGATCACCCTCTCCTGCCGGAAACAAACCAGGACTGCTTCAAGAAGACACACATGGCAAAAAGGAGCGCTAAGGCCCTGCTGGGCTGCCCCCTTACTCGCTTGTGATTGGCCAAGCGGATAGCCACCTGATCAGGATTTTTCAAAAAATGAAATTGATTTCTCCCTTCTAACTTCCCTCTGTGGCCCCCTAGCCTCATGCTGTGGCCCCCATTTATGCAGTTTTCACCTATGCCCCCCTTGGAATATTCTGGAGCCCCCCAGGGGGCCATATGCCCCACCATTGGGAAACACTGGCCTAGATAACAAGACACCTCACTGATGTGGTCCAAAGGAAAGCAGACCAATACATTTGGCACCAGCTTGGCTGCAGGAGTTGGTGGAAAGAGGTGTACAAGACACCACCCTCAGGGTTTACTTCTGAAACTTTTCTCACAATTGAGTACAGCCACAAGTCTTTGGAGGTTTACAATCAGAGTTTTCCTTCTCTAAGATGGTGTACCTGCCCGATTGACAAACCCCCTCTGCCCCTCACTTCCCTCTACAGCATGCGCAGAAACTGCCTTCTTGACCATTTGGACACGCTCTTGGTCTCGTCCGCTCAATCCGCCAGAGCCTGTCTTTTCATGCAGGGGAAGTCCCTAACTCACTGAGGGTTTGAGACCCATCAGCTACCTTCACCTGGTTTAGCTGGCCAGTCAAAGCCGTTTCCTGGGGTGTGGCTGCTGTCACATGCTGACAGTTTCTAGGAGCCACAGGTGAGAACTGAGTGCAGGGTGAGGACCAAAGGTGGACAAACTACCCCAGAATGAGCATGATGTGCCCTCCCGAGGTACCACCTCCCCTTACACCCCAGCTGCTTATAATATATATATATCACAATGCACACAGAAGATAGACAGAAACACACAAACATCAGTTTGGCAGTGATTCCATCAACCACATTTCTTTCAGAGGATAAAGCAGATCTCTCCTAACAGAATTGTTTTTAGCCACAATCTAAACATTTTCACTTAACCTTAATTTATTGGTAGAAGCTAAATTAGTTTCTAAAAATGAAAAGAGCTTAAGTCTGTCTCTGCGCAATATTTTTCTGTAAACCTTCCGCTTGAATCCTAGAGAGAATTACTGTCCTGTCAAAGGTAATTTTTTCCGAGATAAAATTTCATAGAAGCAGAAAATGGTAATTGGTGTATAATGCCTTTTTCATGTATTCATTATAATCTCTAGAATTGATTTTTTCTGCTCCTTTTCTAGTACATCTGGCCTCTGGGACATCGTAATGTATGCACAAGTCCAAAAACTTGGCAGCGAGTGTCCTTACTCATTCAAACTGTAATATTATTCTAGTCTTGTTCAATTTGCTTGGTTTCTCTCTCTCTCTCTCTCTTGTTTAGTTTTTTTTTTTTTTTTTAAGCCATATGCCACACATTATCTGCTTGGGCATCAAAGTACACTTTCTACATCCCAAAGTGCTGCTTTAGCACTTTGTGAGTTTGTGCTGACGTGTAGCTGATCGGCAGCCTTACTGACTTGCTGTTATTTCTATAACCTTGTGTACAACTTGACTTTCAACACCGGGACAATAGATTGGCTTCCATCACTCTTTCTTTCAACACTTTTTTCAGGGGAGAAAGAGAGACATATCTAGTTTAATGATGCCGGTGGTCTGAGAACTGTGAGGTACCATACCAGTGGGAACATTAGAGCAAAGCCTTTCTGAATAAGTGGCTAGAGGAACATGTACAGTCGGTGCTGGAGAAAGCCAAAAGGTTTGCAGTTAAGCTATTCAGTCTTCTGCCGTTAGTGAGTAAAGATCATGTTGATGAGCCCTCAGCCCTGCCGTGGTGACAGATCTACATGGCTTTCCCGCTTCTGTCTTGAATTGCTGGCAGGCAAAGGAAGCCTGGAAGAAAGCTCCGTTTAATATGGGACTCCATTATGGAGAAAGAAACTGAGCTCTGTGCTGTGTCTCTTAAGGTTCTGCACAGCATTGTGGAAACTGAGGATTGTATAGATGCCTTTGCAGTCTCACAGTACCCCTATTGAAATAGAATGTTAAGAGGGTGGCTTCACAATATAAGTTTTTAAAGCACAATGTGTGTGTGAAACAGATGCATGTGTTCAGTCACACCAGGATCCCACCATGTGTGCATTTATTACCATATAATGTAAAGGTGCCCTGACACATGAAACAATTACATCTGATCCCTAGTACAGCCGTACCCTGGTTTTCCATTGCCTTGGGAGTCGAATGCTTTGGCTCCTGAACGATTGAAAACCAGAAGTGATTGTTCCGGTTTTCGAATGTTCTTTGGAACCTGAACGTCCAACGTGACTTCCTGCAGCCAGCTGGAAGCTGCGCCTTGGTTTCTGAATGTTTTAGAAGTCAAACGGACTTTTGGAACGGACTCCGTTCGGCTCCAAGGCACCACTGTAATTTTTTGATTTTTAATATAAAACATCAACCCATCAACTTTCTGTGAAGAACCCACACAGATAAAGAAATGACAATCCTGGGAACTGAATTTGTGTGTGTATGCATATAGAACTGTGATTTACCTCTTTTAAAACAAGGTTTTTCTTTTTCCCTTTTGAAATTGTCTTAATAAGATTCAAAGTGGAGAATAAAGATATCTTCGGAATGGCTGCGTTTTATTCAGCTAAGTCGTACACAGAGTAGACACATAGAAATCAATGGACCTCAGTTGGTCATGCCCATGAACTTCAATGAATGAACCTTGAATTACATACCTTCAAAGTGCTCCCACAGGAACCCCGCCCCCCCAAACCACTTTCTCCAAGGCTTTCTTTTTTAAAAAAGTTTTTATTTATATTTATTTCAAATTTATACATTTCATTAGTTTTACAATCAATTTAACATTCAGCGTTTGACTTCCTTCCCCCTCTTTCTGCAGTTCCTTAAATTTCTTTTTTAATCTCTTCCGCATATCCAAATTCATTTAATTTGCTCATTTAATTATCTACTTTAAATATATACTCTTATCAGACTGCAAGTTATTACAATAATCCTACTACTGTTCTTATCTGTTTGCAATTTATCTGTAAACATTCAACAAACCATTTCCATTCTTTTATAAAAAGTTTGTAATCTTGATTTCTTATTTTCTGGTAAGTTCCACAATTTCTGCATATTCCATAAGTTTTTGTACCTGTTCTTCCTTTGCTGGGACTTCTGCTTCTTTCCACTTTTGGGCGAGTAGCATTCTTGCTGCTTTAGTAGCATACATAAATAAATTTCTATACAATTTAGGTAGTTCTGTCCCTATAATTCCCAAACGAAAAACTTCTGTGTTTGTTTTTTACAAAAGTTATTTTGAACATCCTTTTCATTTCATTGTATATCATTTCTCAGTAAGCTTTCTCCAAGGCTTTCTTAATCACTGGAGGAGTATGAAGTTAGTTCCCCATCATCTGGAACTTCTCCAGGTTTTTGTGGCCAGGGTTCAAAATCCAAGGTGGAGAACTTTATTTGGGAAGGGCCAGGAAACTAGTAAGATCCTTCCTTAGAGCCGCTGCTGGAGAGCTCAGCCTCTGAAGGTTCTTAGTCCAGGACCATGGCAATGACACAAACAGTATTTGTTTAAAGGATTTTAAACAACGTCATTTGTTTAGCATTGTCCCCCGTAACATTGCCATCTATTTTTAAAACATTTGTTTCCTTGTTTGTGCCAGATATGTTCTTCCTGGGCAGTCTTAGCTGTGCTGATCTGTTAAAGTTTTAATGATGTTATTAATGTTTTATTTCTCTTTCTGTCAAAATTAACTTCTGCTTCATTTCTGTAAAACCTAACCATTCACCGGCCTACAACTGTCAGCTCACTTTCGATAAAAAGCAATTCCTCTCAAATTCCTGGCTTTGGCTGTTGTCAGGCTTCTAACAGCATTTGTTTCTTTTACAAATCCCTCTCTGAACTTTTCAAAGATAGATAGCTCATCAGTTTCTGGAGGTCATTGGCCCAACTGTAGGATGCGGTGGAAATCCATCACTCTTGTATCTCAGAATGGGTGAGATGTATTTTGTTCCTAGCTAAAGGAAAAGTATCCTTTTTTTCTTGCTTTTTTTGCAGGCCCTCACAAATCAAAGTTGCTTTCCTTCAACATGTTAGCCAAGCTGATTTAGGACTTCATCTCCTCTTTCTCATTCTTCCTGCAAACTGCTTGCATAAGACTTTACCTGTAGTCATTCCTGGCTGATTTATTCCCCAGTTCACCACTGCTGACAATGTGGAGCGGAGTCAAGGGCTCCCAAAATTGGTTGGTGTTGTTGATTGAAAGGCTTTGATCTCTGTGAGCCAACATATCCTATCCTAGTTCTCTCATCTCTTTCTGCTGGCAGGTTTTCTTTTCTTCTGTAGATAATCTATGAGTCAAGGTCTGATTTTTTGGCTGTGTGTGTGTGTGTTTCATTAAAAACATTGTTACAGCATATTTATACTAGTCGCTCTGATTTCCACATCATCAGAAAGATCAACCCTTTCTCAGTGCAACTTTAATTAACACACCACATATGATCTAGAAAATCCACCATCTCAAAATGGTGCACGCCCCTTCAGGCATTGACGTCTGTCTGCTCTGCATTTTCTACAACCATGAGCAGGGTGGATAAAAATCAATGTTATTTTTTAAAAAATTAAAAAAATAGGATTTTTTTAAAATTTAAATTGGATTTTTTAAAATTGAAAATGGATTTTTAAAATAAACTGCTTTTGGAGGAAAAATATTTCTAAAGGTAGTTTTCTGTTTAAGTTACATTATAGTCCAAAAGCTATTCATCAGGAAATAAGGATTTGTTTTAAGTTTTTCCATGTGTGCTAAAACTCGAAAGTTTTTTTAAAAAATTGTTTAACCACATCAGTTAACATTCATGGATACATATGCTATAATGTTCTTGTTTTAGTTAAACAAATTGTTTAAATTGTTATTAAAGAAATGATTCTTTTTCTCCTTCCAGTAAAGTACAGCAGAAAAGTTGTCCAAATATAAACAGTTAACTTATTAAATCTCACGATAATTTCATAACTGTCTATGTATTTCTAATAGTATAACCAAATCAGTAATTTTTTATATAACTGTAAAAACTATTATTCCAAAAATGAAACTTGTCATCTGGTTGTAAATATCAAGATTATACCAGTAAGAATGAGTCTTTCTGTAAAAAAAAAAAAAAGAGAGATTTAAGTCTTACTGACTAGTGATTTAAATCGTGATTTAAATTGATTTGATTCAAATCAAATCCACCCTGATCATGAGCTTTTTTTTTTTGAGTCAACTTTCTGCTCATCACCTGCTCTTCCTGCCAGCCCTTGGAGTCAGCCACTTTCTCCCATTGCTGGGAGAGGCCATAGTAGCTGTGCTGTACCATTAATTTTGTTTGGAGTTCTGGCAGCTTTCAATGGAGACAGGTAGCGAAGTGGGAGTCTTGGTCAGTCCATGGGTAGTAAGCCATAAAACGAGACCTTGTACGGGATAGTAGAGAGAAAGAGAGAACATCGGTCCAGCTCAATCCTGCCCTACCTGTTCTGCCTTATTTTATTCAAAAAGGCAGCGGCGTCAAGCAGTAATGGAGAACCAGTTCTTGTCTTTGCTGAGGTCTGAATGCGAAACTCTTAGAATACATAGCTGAGTTTGCTTGGATCCCAGAACTGGTTTTAAATAGTGTAATTGTTACGACAGGAGTGCAATCTGTTCTCCACTTTGTTCATATTGAATCCACCTTTGCACTGCTTTCCATGACAGCCTTGATGGAAAAGGTACCATGTACCATCACAGCTGTGGCTTATTATAAATCTCAAGATAATGGTGTTGCAAGGGCACAGAGTAAGTTATTAAATGAAGATCAATCAACCACAGTGTTTCTGGCAACTTTCTATTAGAAAATTGATTTTTAAAACATTCTGTTACTTAGTTAAGAAAAATGTGTTGCCGAGGAGAAGCTTAGATTTTTCTTTCAATGCTCCGCCACCTATAAATTATCAAAATTGCAAGCCATCTCAGCATAAGGCTTTGCTTGTGATTCATGACGCTAGCTTTCATAACCTAGCAAAACAGTTTTGAGATGCTTCAATCTTGCCGATGATCTTCATCTCGCACATTACCAGTCTCAAGAGTTTGTCTTCATCGACTTCCTCAAGCAACATTTACTAGCCTTCACATACTGCATTATGATGCCCTTTATGCACTGTGGTTGCAATCCATCAGTCAGTGTCTCTTATGCAACCACCATTTATTTCATTGCAGGCTTCACCTAAGCTGTGCTGCGGGGTTTGGTAGGTTATACGCCTTGTATGTGCACAATGACATAGTTTAAATGTGTTGACCAGACCATGATTTGGCTGTTGTGAATGGGCTATATTCTGTCCTTCCTTTAACAACAACAACAACAACAACACCTTTATTATCATTGTACAACCTGTATACAATGAAATTAAACGAGCCTCTCTCCCTTTACATACTCAAGAGTCCCTTCCTGGTCTGTGGTAACTATTATTATTTTATTTATTAATTGCATTTATATCCCACCCTTTTCTCCAACGAGCTCAAGGTGGTGTACATTGTTCTCCCCCTCCAATTTTAACCCCACAACAACCCTGTGGGGTAGGCTAGGCGGAGAGGCGGTGACTGGCCCAAGGTCACCCAGTGAAATTCATGGCTAATTTGGGGATTTGAACTCTAGCCTTCCAGGTCAGAGTCTATTAAATCAGGCAAGAGGCAGTCCTTAATTTCAGTGGGTCTGCTCTTACAGTAGTTAAGCTTGGTTGGATACCATCCATACTGATAGTACCTGAAAAAAATAAGGAAACTTTCAAGTTTAGGGTCGTTTTATTTTTTTAATTTTCATTTATGAACACTATTGAAGTTAACTGTGTGCTTACCTGCTACATTAGTTATGAAGATTCTTTGTAACGTTTGCCAGTTTCCTTCAAATGGTTGTATCAGATTTCTTCCACTCTTGCTCATTTTAAAGTCCGGTGATCCTGGGCTTTCATAGATGAAATTTTGAGAAATTTCGTTGCAGTGGCTCAGATCAACATATTATAGTGGCAGCACATCACTGGGCCAACCTGACCTTGTTATGACTTCCACCACATATAGTGTAACTAAGACAGAATGGGGGGGAGGGTATTTAGACAAATTAATATTGAGAAAGACAGAATGCTACTTTATAATGGCTTAGACCATTGCTTCATTTTAATATTGTCTGCAGTGGCTCTACAGAGTTTCAGATTGTGGTGTCTCTCAGCCTTTGCCTGAAGATACTGCAGAATAAGCTTATGCACTGCTGCAGCCTTTTCCCAGGATACTTGAGCTATCTGGTAGGATTATCATACTTTTTTGAAACTCAGAAGGTGGGAAAGTAGAGATTCGAGAGTGTGCACATAAAGGACTATTTGCATTCTTACCCTAGATGACGAAGCTGACTCTGGAGATGGAAAGATTATGTTTAGGAAACCTCCTAAGCGTTCATCAGAAGAGAAGTACTCCGGTTTGACGGCCACATCAAGTAAGAAGAGAAAAGAGACAAAGAGGATTTCTCCAACCTCCCAAAATACAACCAAGCAAGTAAAAAATAGCAGCTTGCTTTCGTTTGATGAAGAAGAGAGTGATGATTAGGAGCAGATTTGGATAGACATACAGTTTTTCCTCACAGGCAGAAAGTTGAGCTGAGTGCACTATGGAAACAGACACGGAATGGGACTTTTAATTTTATTTGAATGCACATCTATAGTCATGAAAGATCTTTGAACAAAACTATGGAAAAAAATGAAATCCGTACAAGTTTAATATTCCACATAATGGAATCTTTATTGGTGCACATATAAATTTTCAGAGAGATTTATCTGCCAGCCAGTCCCCTTATTTTGTTTCCACAAGAATTTAGTGTCAAAAGATGGCATCTGTATGTGCATATTTACTCAATTACACCTGATTGCCCAAACGGAGGAATGTAAGGTCTGTTTACTGTGGACTAAAAATGTATAATGTTGCTTTGGCAAAGCTGTCTCTCATATCTCAAAGGACCGAAAGAATTGCTGGGATTCTGATCACACTGGGCATATTGATTTCAAAAGAAGAAACCCTGCCGCAGAGTGTCCTTTAGTGGAAAAATATTTGGAAGTTCAGTGTGTTCTGTAACCAGGAATGGATTGTGTGTTGCTACAAAACATGTAGCAGGATTAACAATGTAAAGCTTCATCAAGGAGCTGGTCCGATGTTGCTGGGTGCAACAGCTGTTTTTAGTATAGCTGATATTTTAATGCCACGATTAAATGGCTGCGTGAAATTATTTTCTGTGATTCCGTTTTTACCCACTGTTCTTGAGAGAATAAAACTGTTTCTCCCCAGGCTATAACTTAAACTTTCTTAGCAGTATTTTCCCCCAAATTATAAATGATTATCCTTTAATCTAGAAGGTGACAGAGGCTCCAAACATATGGAGACTGAAAAGACCCCAATGAATGGATTATCCAGTCTCACTCTGAGTCTTAAGAAAGGATATCCTGTTTCTAAAGCATTCGGGACAGATGCTTAGGTACAGCCCACTTCTTTCTTATATGACCTCACATCATCTCTGATAATTAAGAGTACAAACTATGGTTATGCCACTGAGTGTCACTTCCTCCTTTCCCATGTGTCTTAGTGACAGCATAGCATCCTTTCCCCTTGGAGCAGACTGTGAAGCTACTCAGTATGTGCAAATGTTCCATGTGGAGAGGCAACACGTTTTCCTCAATTTATTTCACTAATCCAGAGAAGGGGACATCACCCAGTTACAGAGTTAAGGACATTCAGCAGGCTTATGCCGACTATGATATTCAGAAAAATATCTATGGCAGGCATCTTCCCATATGGGATTTGTGGGTGCATATATCTGCATGTAGTCAGCACCACATATCGCTGGAAGTTCCTAGATTCATAAGAGAGGAGGTGCAGAATTATCATCATTGGTGCCTGTCTAGCCATGGCCACTGTGGTGATCAGACTACTGCAACAGCTGAATGGCTGATGGTAGCAACTGCCTTTACTTCCCTTCCTGATATCCCAGGGCTACAGCAACACATAACATCGCCATGTGCAAACCCTCCTTTGGACAATGTGACACATTCTCACACACTTGGTAGAATAGAGTATGGTGAAGAAAGAGGAGACCTTCTGTGCCCGGGTGTCCTCTGGACAGAAAGAGTGACTGATTTATTGGATAGTTTATGAACCAAAGAGTAGTTCCATCTTTCTGCAGATCAGTTTGTCTATTCGAATGTATATCTCTGAAATGCAGCTTTCCCAAGATACAGTGGTACCTCGGTTTTCGAGCATCTCGGAAGCCGAACGTTTTGGTTTTTGAACGCCAGAAACCTGGAAGTAATTGCTTCCGTTTTTGAACGCGTCTTGGAAGTTGGACGTGTTTTTCAATTTTCCCAATTGAACTTGCAGCCAGCCCTTTGCTCCTCGGTTTTTTGAACGTTTCAGAAGTTGAACGGTCTTCTGGAAAGGAGTACATCCGAGAACCTGAGGTACCACTGTACCACAATTACAGAAACTGCTAATGCAGACAGACAAACAAACAAATAAATAGTTGATATGAACTCCCCTTGGATTTGGCTAAAATGGAGCTTACATATACACCCACTTCCTGGTTGGTTCCACTGCCATTTCCCCTTTTCAGCAGGGTTGAAAGTAATAAGGATACAGTAATAAGGGGCAATTGATGGAGCACAAGCTTTGGTCTAAAAGAAGGTTTGGCCTGAAGGTCGTGGTGAGAGACCGGGCCTGGATTTGAGAGAGATGGGAGATGGCATGCTGAAAGGAGGGAAGAACTTTAAGGATGGAGGAGTTCTATTAGAGAGAAAACAGTTTAGATTCAGGCTGAAGAAATGGGTGGGGTTATTTGGAGTGGGATGGAACTCACCCTTAACACAAAAGCACACACTGAAGTTGCTGAACTACAACTCCCACCATCCCAGACCATTGGCTATACCGACTGGGGCTGATGGTAACTGGGTTCCGAGAACATCCATAGACTCCATACTGCTATAGTAAGCCTAAACAGGCATGCACATTGTGCAGGTGGGTTATATGCATAATTGTAGACTTCTGTTGCTAAACTAAAAGGAAAACTAATTGCACTTCCAGAAGAAGAAAAAGGGCAATGAGAATTCTGTGTTTCTGGGATGTGACTGTATTAAATATTGTTTATGCTGATCACCGTAGTGTATAGCTGTTTGCCTGCTTAACCAATGAATAAATGTACTCTCCAAGGAACTGGAAGTGCGCCAGAAATCCTCTGGACTCTGTTTTCTACACAGAAATGCTCCCTGTGCATTTTTTCCCACACAGTCGGCAAAGCAACTCACATTAGCTGAAAGGTAATTCCAGCGCTGTGTTTATCAAGGTGGTGAATGATGCCCAAAAGATCAAAGAGAATTAAATTGACCTTGAAAGCAGGAAGGGGGCTGGCGAGAGAGAGAAACCATCAAGCTGATTCTGCATAGGCAGAAACAGTTGTTAGGAGCATAGTAAGCAATTGTATTTAAGACCCGTCCTTTTTGAGAGTGCTACTAGGGTTCAGTGAACAGAGCATGCAGGCCACTTGCCTACTCTTTTCTTCGCTGTGCTGCCCCATGTACAATCTGCCTTCAACAGGTTCATTATTGGCTTGGTGGCTTTTCCTCTGCACACAGTTCAGCAGGGACAAAAAAGCATTCAGAGTGGGGCAAACCTCCCAGTCGGTTCTGAATCCTAACCTGTCCTCCATAGGCATAAAGGTAAAGGGACCCCTGACCATTAGGTCCAGTCGTGACCGACTCTGGGGTTGTGGCGCTCATCTCGCTTTATTGGCCGAGGGAGCCGGCGTTTGTCCGCAGACAGCTTCCAGGTCATGTGGCCAGCATGACTAAGCCACTTCTGGAGAACCAGAGCAGCGCACGGAAACACCGTTTACCTTCCCACCGGAGCGGTACCTATTTATCTACTTGCACTTTGACGTGCTTTCGAACTGCTAGGTTGGCAGGAGCAGGGACTGGACAACGGGAGCTCACCCCGTCATGGGGATTCAAACCGCCGACCTTCTGATCGGCAAGTCCTAGGCCCTGTGGTTTAACCCACAGCGCCACCCGCGTAGGTGTGCCGCGTAGGCATCGTTTTCAGCAAAACCTGTCTAGAGCTAAGGCTGGGCAACATATCTATATATCGTCCCAAACTGGTTTGAAGTCCATATGATAATTGGTTTCATAATTTTTGACCTGGCAATATATTGTGATTTGTGTGTGTGTTTATGTGCTATGCAAAAATCACAATGCAGGAAAAACCATGAAGCCAGCCAATGCCTCTACATAAAGCTCCATCCTTGTTTCAGACATTGTGATATATCAATATACAGTCGTACCTTGGAAGTCAAACGGAATCTGTTCTGGAAGTCTGTTCCAAAATGGCTTCCAAAACGTTCGAAAACCAAAGCACAGCTACTGATTGGCTGCAGGAAGCTCCTGCAGCCAATTGGAAGCCGCGGAAGCCCCGTCGGATGTTCGACTTCAAAAAATAGTTCGCAAACTGGAACAGTCACTTCCGGGTTTGTGACATTCGGGAGCCAAAAGGTTTGGGAGCTAAGCTATTCAACTTCCAAGGTGTGACTGTATTGCAATGTTTAGCTGTGATATATTGTGATGTTGAAAACCAAATATCGCCCAGCCCTACCTAGAGCCCTGTGAGTGAGTTGGGCTGGATCTACAAATATCATAGCTATCAACCATGGGGAAGCGGGGGGAAAGGGCCAGGGTGCAGGGAGAAATAACAGTTGTTGGAAGAAGGATGATGGATCTCAAAGGGCTAAGCTTCCGGGATTCTTAAACAGGTGTCTTTGGCAAACCCTGTTTCAGAAATCATATGCAAACATGCCTCTCCATGCTAAAAAGAGGGACAACAGGTTCAAGGGCTGTAAGTGAAGAAGATGTCAGAGACTTTTCAGGGTCTCCAAGAATTAAGACCCACGGCTCCTGCTTCCTTGTCAATGAAGAATTGCTCACAAAACCTTATCACTTGCCTCCTCTCCTCCTTACTGTCCCATCATCAGAGAAATTCTATTCAACAAGGAGAAGTTAGATCCAAAGTGGCTGTGACAGTGGTTTGGCTCATATGCCGCAGTACTGTTTTGGGGGGACTGGGTGAACAGGTGTGGAGGACTCCCTGGTCCTCAATGGGGTAACTGTGCCCCTGAAGGACCAGGTGTGCAGCCTGGGAGTCATTTTGGACTCACAGCTGTCCATGGAGGCGCAGGTTAATTCTGTGTCCAGGGCAGCTGTCTGCCAGCTCCACCTGGTACGCAGTCTGAGACCCTACCTGCCCACAGACTGTCTCGCCAGAGTAGTGCATGCTCTAGTTATCTCTCGCTTGGACTACTGCAATGCGCTCCACGTGGGGCTACCTTTGAAGGTGACCCGGAAACTACAACTAATCCAGAATGCAGCAGCTAGACTGGTGACTGGGAGTGGCTGCCGAGGCCGTATAACACCGGTCTTGAAAGACCTACATTGGCTCCCATAAATCCTGCATGAGCTGCATACCCTCCAACATTTCTCCGATGAAAATAGGGACGTCCTGTTCCAGGGGTCAGGAAGGTTTATCTTGCCTGGGCTGGATTGGTCCAGCAGAGATCCCTCCGTGGGCTGGATCATGTGTGCACATGAGTGCGCCCACCCGCAAATTTTGGCGTCTGAGCATGTGCAGACACTATTTTGGCATTGGCATCGGCAGACACAGTTTGGGGTGTCTGCACATGCGCAGACGTGATTTCCAGTGCCGCGGAAGCGAGTCCCCGTACCACGCTGCACTGCATTGGTGCAGCGTGTGAGCGGGCGCCTCAGTTCGGGGGTGGCTCATGGGCCGGTCAAACAACCTCTGTGGGCTGCTTCTAGCCCATGGGCCTTAGGTTGCTGACCCCTGTCCTATTCAATGATGATGATTTTATTATTTATACCCCACCTATCTGACTGAGTTGCCCCATCCGCTCTTGGCGGCTTCCAACATATATGAAACATTAAACATTTTAAAAACTTCCCTATACAGGGCTGCCTTCAGATGGCTTCTCAAGGTTGTATAGTTTCTTATCTCCTTAGCTCGGGGTTCACATAACTCCATACCCTCCAACATTTATTTGATGAAAAACATGATGAAAAGTCCTAAGGAAAAGCAGGACATTCCAGAAACTGGGTCGGCATCTGTAAATCCGGGGCTGTCCCTGGAAAATAGGGATACAGTGGTACCTCGGGTTAAGTACTTAATTCATTCCGGAGGTCCGTTCTTAACCTGAAACTGTTCTTAACCTGAAGCACCACTTTAGCTAATGGGGCCTCCTGCTGCCACTGTGCCACCGGAGCACGATTTCTATTCTTATCCTGAAGCAAAGTTCTTAACCTGAAGCACTATTTCTGGGTTAGCAGAGTCTGTAACCTAAAGCGTATGTAACCTGAAGCGTATGTAACCCGAGGTACCACTGTAACTACCTTTAGAAGACATCTGAAGGCAGCCAGGTATAGGGAAGTTCTGTAATTTTTATATATATGTTGCAAGCCGCCCAGAGTGGTTGGGGCAACCCAGTCAAATGGGTGGGTTAGAAATAATAAAATTGTTGTTGCTGTTGTTGATTAAGACATCCCTATTTTTATCGGAGAAATGTTGGAGGGCATGGACTCAATGGTGAAAAACACTGGTGTAGAGATTTGCGTCTCAAGAGAGGAGTAACAACAACAACACACACATACACACACACACACCGCCCATCTGGCCAGGTTTCCCCAGCCACTCTGAGCAGCTCCCAGCAGAATTAAAAGCACAATAAAATATCAGACATTAAAAACTTCCCTAAACAGGGCTGCCTTCAGATGTCTTCCAGGAATCAGATAGTTGTTTATTTCCTTCACATTGATGGGAGGGCGTTCCACAGGGTGGGTGCCACTACTGAGAAGGCCCCCTGCCTGATTCCCTATAACTTCGCTTCTTGCAGTGAGGGAACCGCCAGAAGGCCCTCAGAGCAGGACCTCAATGTCCAGGCAGAACGATGGGGGTGGAGATGCTCCTTCAGATATACTGGGTCAAGGCTGTTTAGGGCTTGAAAGGTCAGCACCAACACTTTGAAATGTGCTCGGAAACGTACTGGGAGCCAATGTAGGTCTTTCAGGACTGGTGTTATATGGTCTCGGCAACCACCCCCAGTCACCAGTCTAGCTGCAGCATTCTGGATTAGTTGTAGTTTCCGGGTCACCTTCAAAGGTAGTCTCATGCAGTAGTCCAAGCGGGAGATAACACCATGTAAATCGGAACAAGGAAGTGGCACCTATCTTTCTGGACACACTGAGCCAGCTGTAATCTATTTGGCATGGTTGAGTCTCCACAGCAATTCCATCTGGGCCAGTTTTCCCCCAACGTGGCTCGCCAGTTGTTTTTGAACTACAGCTCCCATCATCCCTAGCTAGCAGGACCAGTGGTCAGGGATGATGGGAACTGTAGTCCAAAAAAGCTGGAGACCCAAGTTGGGAAACACTGACCTAGATCAGTATCTAAAGCAGTGTTTCCCAACCGGTGTTCCGCGGCACACTAGTGTGCCGCGAGACGTTGCCTGGTGTGCCGTGGGAGGGAGGCGGGTGAGTCGGGCGGCGAGAGGCGGGGCGGCGGCGGCGAGGATCCGCGTCGAGCCGGGGGCGGCTCCGCGGTGATGGTGCCGAGGTTTCTCTCTCCATTCTCCCCTCACACACACACACACACACAGGAAATAACACAGGATCAGCTGACAGGACCCGGCCAATGGGGCGGCGGCGGGGCAGCGCGCACAAAAGGGAGGAGCGCGAAACGGCGGCGGCGCAGGGCGGGAGGGCGGCGCATTGCGCGTGCTCAAACCCGCCCTCCGAGGCGCAGAGGGGAGCTGGGCAAGCGCCTTCTTCAACCACGCGCTCGTTTAAAAGTTTCTCTTTCAAAAAGGAAACGTGGGTTTCTTCCACCCCATTGGCTGCGACTCCGCCCACTCCGTCCTCCTCCCCCTCGCCCGCCCGCAGCGCCTCGCTCCTCAGCCTCCGCCATGTACCGCTCGCCCCGCTCCCTCCAGCGCCTGAGTTGCGCCAGGGGCGCCGCCGTCCACGCGCGCCAGAGGGGCCCGCCGACCTGCAGCCGCCACGCGCAGCCACGGAGGATGGTGAGCGACGCCCCCCCCGCTGCGTGCGCAATGGAGGGAGGGAGGGAGGCGCAAGGGCGTCAGAGGTGACCTTTGCCGGCCTCTTGCGGGACAGGCGCCTCCTACGCGGCTGAGGGGCCCCTTCCCGCCTTTGTGGGCCTGACGCGGCCTCAGGGTTCCCTCCCTCTCTCCACATATATAAATTGGCTTTTATTATTAGCGCTTTCGCATTCCTTTTTCTCCCTCCCAGGAGCTCCGGTGGGGGGGCGGCGGGCGGGGCTCCCCGCCATTTACCCCCCACAACAACCCTGTGAGGGAGGCCGGGCTGAGAGGATTCCAACCCGCGTCCGCCCCCGCTGCTTCCTTCAAGTGGCGTCCTGGGCGAGGACAACATTTGACGGCCCCTCCCTCAAATATCCCTCATTTTCGCAATAATTCATTTTGGTACAGCTGCTTTTTCCAACGGATCTGTTCAGTGTTGTTATTTGCGCCCCTCTGCCGCCAGCAGCGTCCCAAATCCAGCGCTGCTCCCCTCCTTAGGATGCCAAGCACTCTGAATTGGGAAGTGGCCCCCTTGGGAAGAGGGAGGCTTGCCTCCAAGTAAAGATGAATATGAAAGTACCTTGTTTTTAAGGGCCTGCGGTGGTGGTGGCTGTTTAACATCCAAGGCTCACAACACAAAAACACAAAACTACATTACATGGGACAGTGGTACCTCGGGTAACTGAGGCTTCAGGTTACAGACTCCACTAACCCAGAAATATTACCTTGGGTTAAGAACTTTGCTTCAGGATGAGAACAGAAATCGTGCTCCAGCATTCAATTTTTTTTATAATAATCTAAAAAAGTTAACTACAGCTTTGAAACTTCCCAGGAGAGGCCGCCCAGCGCGGGGCTCTCGCCGTCTGCCTGCCTGGCTGCCTGCGAGCTCGGCGGGCAGGGCCTCCGTCCGCAGCGCCCGCCTCGCAGCTCTCATTCCCTGCCCCTGCCAAAGCTCACCCAGCCAAGCCGCGCTCTCCTTCCTGCCTCGCTTTGCTGCCTCCTCCCCCCCACCCCCAAAGCTTGGAGGTTCCCCAGCGCCGGCCCGCAGGTTTGACCCCCTTCTCACACCTGTTCGCGCTCCTTGCACGGAATGGGGCGGATGGGGAGGAACGGGGCTCGCCGCTGCCTCCGCTCGCCCTCCCCCCCTCCGCCGGCGGTCCCGCGATTCTTGGCTTTTTGGCGGTTGGCACAGAAGGAAGGCAAGGGGGGGGGAATTGAAACTTACACTTTCGTGCGTCCCTCCCGGCGTGACGCTGCGCGCTGACGTCACGGGGCTGTGGTGTGCCTCGAGATTTTTTTCATGAAACAAGTGTGCCTTTGCCCAAAAAAGGTTGGGAAACACTGATCTAAAGTCCTCAGTCTCCACTGTTACAACTGGGGGTGGGGAGGGAAGTTCCCTCTGATGCTAGAGATGTTCATAACTGTTGCTACAGACCAGGCTTCCTCACCCTGCCTCCCTCCAGATGTTTGGGACTACGAGTCCCATCGTCCCTGACGTTGGCTGTGCTGGTTGGGGATACAGTCCAAAACCATCAGAGTGCACCAGAAAGGCTACTAGAAGCTGTCTTGGTAGTAAATAGAGCCCTCTTGTGATTGCCTACATGAGGTTTGAGAAACAGCAGGTTTGAGAGGTTCAAGAAACAGCAGGTAATTCTATACCATGAAGTGACTCTTCAGAAATACATCCCATTGCTGTAGGGTTGGGAAGAGGCCAATGACACGAGGAAAACTGCTCTGCCTTTTCATTATACGTGTGTCTGGGGCCTATGTGTGGAATCAATGAAGCCTACGCATTTCTGCGAGAAGGGAGGGAGAAGCAGGTAATACGATCCGCGCTGAAGTTATTAACTGGCTCCATTTCAAAATACTCAGTGAGGCTGCATTATCATCCCTCTTGCGCTGTGCCAAAGGCATGCCTAGTGTCCTTGAGAGCGAAATTGTCCCCACGTAGCTGAGTGAAGCATTACTTTGTTAATACGCTGTGACACAAGGAAAATAATCAGCCGAAACAACTGCCAACGCTGGTTCACTGCAAATCATAACAGGATTATCCATTAAAAGAGACCCTGTCGGTATAGCATGTTTTTCATTAAACATTCTGTTTAAGCGTTCAAAATCGCAGCTCAGGACCGGTGTTCTCTGTTCAAGACACTATTGGTACACACAGCGTTTGGCGTTTGGGCTTAACACCCGCCATCCATTCTGTGTCTCCGAAAGCAAAGCTGTGCGGTGAACAGCGTAGTAGCCAAGGGCACCAGCTTGGTGACAAAAAACATTTTAGCTATATAAAGTAGTCGTCAAAATAATTATGAGAGCCCCTTTCACTGCTCTTGCAGACCAGGCCCCAAGAACAGTTTAATCACTTCCAAGCTGAGGTCTTCTCTCCTTCCAGTTATAGAGTATGACAGAACAGTGCGAGTCCAGATTCTCCAAGTACAGTGGTACCTCGGGTTACGTACGCTTCAGGTTACATACACTTCAGGTTACAGACTCCGCTAACCCAGAAATAGTGCTTCAGGTTAAGAACTTTGCTTCAGGATAAGAATAGAAATCATGCTCCGGCGGAGCGGCAGCAGCAGGAGGCTCCATTAGCTAAAGTGGTGCTTCAGGTTAAGAACAGTTTCAGGTTAAGAACAGACCTCCGGAACGAATTAAGTACTTCACCCGAGGTACCACTGTATCCCTATTTTCCAGGGACAGCCCCGGATTTACAGATGCCGACCCAGTTTCTGGAATGTCCTGCTTTTCCTTAGGACACCCCTATTTTCATCAAATAAATGTTGGGGGGTATGGAGTTATACGACCCCCGAGCTAAGGAGATAAGAAACTATACAACCTTGAGAAGCCATCTGAAGGCAGCCCTGTATAGGGAAGTTTTTTAAATGTTTAATGTTTCATATATGTTGGAAGCCGCCAAGAGCGGCTGGGGCAACTGTTTCTGATCTTTCCCTTCAGTCTTTCCACTTCTACATATTCCATCAGCTTGGTCTGCTGCTTCTCTGGTCAGTACTTCTTCTTTCCACCTCTGAGCAAGAAGCATCCTTGCTGCTGTCCTTACATACGTAAACAGACTTTTATTTTCTTTTGGTAGTTCTGCGCCTATAATGCCTAACAAAAAACCCTCTGGTTTTTTTTAAACAAAAGTTATCTTAAACATTTTTTTCAACTCATTATATATCATTTCCCAGAAAGCTTTTACCACCCCACCGCTCTAAACACAACCTGTTTCCATGTCCAGGGATGAAACCCTTCAAGATCAGTGCATGATAGCAGAAGGGGGAATTTAGTCTGCTACAAGGTGGACCTCTTCCTCTGTGGCCCACGGCCCTTTCAGCCACAGGGAGACTGGTATCATCCCAGTAGAGCTGTCCTCAAAACTAGCACATCTGCTGAATTAATGGGAACACAACACAGGTAACGTAAGTTATTTGGCCTGGATAGTGGAACGTCCTCGTAAGGATCCCGGAAGGGAAAAGGGAGCTGAGACTTTGGGATTTAACCAAGAAGGTAAGTTTCAATTACAATACAATACAACCATCGATAGGTTATCCCAGGACAGAGGAAGTAGCAGCAACTAAGGTGCATTAAACTATGGTCTAGTGTTTTGTGTGAACACAGCTGCTGTATCCCATGTAGCAGAATGCAATATGGGCACCTATTTCCCCTAATCTGATTTATTTCATTTCCATAAAGTCAGAGCAAACAAAATCAAGGAGAATTACATGAGTCTGAATTAAACGAATTTAATTATGGCAAGTTAAACTAATCTAAATTGGAAATATAGCTCTCAGGAGGTACCAGTCAGGATGAGAAGAGGCATTAAATGCTGAGATGTGCAACGCACAGCTCATAAGCAGAACATTTTGTTCTGGGCTGTCCCCTACCCACCCACATTAGAAAAATGCCGTATTATCCCACATTTCCACCCAGGAGATTTTGGACTGACAAAAGCACAATTTGCTAGCAGATTGTAATATATCACTAAACCATAACACTCTCTAGAGTGGAAAGTCACAGGAAAGCTTTTCAGCCCTCTATATGATTATTTAGTGAGGGCAATTTCTAAGCTACCACCACACACCCTCATTTACAGCATTGTGATCTCATAGCTGGTTTCCATTCTATAGCAGGTACGCCATTGTCCTTGTCAGAAAACACTCACATGACCCAGCTCCTGCCAAAGTCTTCCTTCTTCCCTTCCCAAAGGGAAAGCAATATTTAGATCTGGATATGTGAAATTAGAAACCCGCATATTGTCAACAACATGCTAAAATGAGTAGCGCATCAGTTTATATTGGCAAAACTCCATAGAAAGCAAAGAATCGGTGCATATTTTTCATTTTGACACTGCATTAGTGACTATAAAAAATGGAGAAGTGGTTGGTTATCAGTAGGCTGCCAAGAAAAACAACAGAAGACCCACAGATCCTGCCTGATGACTGTTTACAAATATTACATGCAGGGGTGCCAACTTGAATAAAATATTGGGGGGGGGGTTCAGGTAAGCCCCACCCCACATAATTGATCACAAGGCACACCATTTGAATGACAGTGCCCATCAACTTGGAGGGGAGATAGATCCCTCATTTTTTTATGGGGGGGGTGAAGGGACCTCAGCCCCTAGGAGTTGTCTCCTATGACTACATGGGAGGCACAAATGGTATATAGTTGGGGGGAGAAAAATTTTTGGAGGCGAGAAAAATTGGATTATGACTGGTGAGACTCAGGTTCAAACCCCTACCTGTTGTGAACTGCCCTGAGACTCCTGGGTATAGGGCGGTATATAAATTCAAGCAAGCAAGCAAGCAATATAATAATAATAATAATAATAATAATAATAATAATAATAATAATAAT